>CM063505.1:71288748-71378748 GCA_032207245.1 Pardosa pseudoannulata
ACCGCTGATATTACTGCCATAGAAACAGATTGGAAAGATGTAGATTTGAATAAAAGCGCGGTTCTTATTCTCAATACAGTTGTACACATCAGTCTTTGAAACATTCTGAAAAGTCTTTCTTTCGAAAATTTGAATTGGAAAATTTTACTTTTCACTTTAAACTCCAGTCCTGTAAACAATCTACTACATTTTCGGATATCTTTTATTACTTATGACTTTATCTGTTGCATTTGCATTTTATCAGGTTTCAAACATCGCTATATATTTACTTTTTCTGCAGGTACATCGACTAAAATTTTAACATTTAGTTTTGTCTGCAACAAAGCTTCAGTTTACACTATGTGTACATGTTATACCAAGTACCTCTCTTCTGGCATTTTAAATTGCATTCTTTGGCCTTTAAAATAATCACTAATGAAGAATATCTACACTATGCAAGGTTGCTTAAACTTCATATTTTTATTTCCAGTTCATTTTAAGTTATATTTGAAGAATTCACGAGTACATGTACTTGTCCAAGCTCGAAAGATTATGGAATTCTTGCAAAAAAGAAAACTCTAAAACTTTTGGTTTACCAATACGGCTGGCGTGTTATAAAGGTTAGAAAACAACAGTAATGAACTTGTTCAACATTTTCCAATTCAGTTTGAAAGGAATTATTTGAAGGATACTAAAAAGTTCTTTCTTGGACTTCTATTTTGTAGAAGTGGACTAAATGACTATGAATGAAACCTCCGTGGAATTATAACGAATATATATATGTTTGGCAGAAATGATTTTGGTATTAATAGGTTGAACAGTGTATACAGCTTGTTTAGATTGAAAATTAGTTATAAGTATAATACATGTATTAAAGGCCATGTATTGCTCGTCTTTAACAAGGAAAGGCAATCTTCACCCACATTTGTTATATCAATACTAGCATTTGAAAAATGAATTTCTGCTGAAAAATCGAATTTCTGCTCTTTTCCTTTAGCTATTTAAATCATTACCATATTCTATATCTTTCTCTACTGTATTCTTCGAAAATACTTGATAAAGTGAGCTATCTTCGGGAATCTGGGCTTTTTATATTTCCAGTATATACTTTGCAGTGTGCTGAAGTTCCATGCAACATTGATGGAAACACTCCAGCAAAAGTTCTTTCCAATTTTTAAATATTTTCTTTAAATTTAACTCCAAGATCTCTTGGATAACTGTTCTTTTGTTTGTTTCATTTGGTTCCTATTTTTCAAAGTAAAATTTTAAATCTTTTCCTTCCGATCGAACACAATTTCTGGCCAAAAAATATAGTAATACGTGATAATTAGGAATATTAATACTCTTATTGAGTCCAATTCTTGTTCAAAATACTCTGTATAATGTATTTAAAATGTTAGTCTAGAACTGAGTTTAGGTGAGGATGCATGTCAGGTTTGACAGGTTAAAAGTTAGTTCAGCTAATAATTATGGCATATTCTCATTGGCACAGTCTACCCGTAAAAGCGGGACATTTCCAAATTCTATCCTAAATTTTTAAGTTTAGGATATAATTCTCGATTTCGGCCTTTGAACTTACCTATTTTAGTTGATTTACAGTAAAGTTATTTTTCTCCTGTCCTACTTTATCTCTAATTTTCTTTCTATACAGCCGGAAACGAGAATCAAAATCTATAGGTTAAGTTAAATGAAAATATATATATATTTATATTCTGTCAAACCTGACATATTAATGCTTCATCTAAGAAATATAGCTCCTAGATGAAATTCGTGGGTTCAAATCGTACTGAGAGCATGGATATTGTTGCCGTTCAGATGAGCCTTTAAGCAGTAGGTCCAGGTTCGATTGAGTCTTGTAGAAAAATCCCACTGCGATCCAATCGATCAACAAAGAAAACATGGCATAGATACATGACAGGAGATATTAGTAGGTACACTTTGAGACCCTACTACATAATACTTAAACTTCTAGTTTTTCAAGCCGAACGATGGCCGAATGGTTAGGGCACTGACCTTCGGAACCGGAGTTCGTGGGTTCGAGTCCCACTGAGGCATGGATGTCTGTAGCCGTTCGGAATCGGCTTTAAACAGTAGGTCCCGGTCTCATTCGCCCTCGTGTAGCAAAAAGTAGACCGTAGTGCTCCCAACCAACCAACCATCTAGTTTTTCAAATTGGAAAGCTTTGCGTAAGGTATCTGTGCATCCTTTATACTGGCGATCATTTAAATGCTAGAACTAAAATCTCAAACTCAAGTTTTATATCTTGTATCTTCGTTCCGGTGTAAAAACAATACATAAAGTACAGCATGAACTTCACTTACTCTGCTCACAGGCCAAAAATATTCCTGGTATAAAACGCAACTCATCAGCCACAACAATTTATATGTTATAGAAGATGTGTTCTATCAATTAAATGAAGTTACTTGTCTCATACCACTGAGCAATACTGTGAAATGTTAATGAAACATAAAGATAATTTTGTAGAATCTATATCTTTGAAAAATCTTATCGAAAAGTCCTGAAATAATGCTCAGGGAACAGAATTAAATAATCCATATTAGATCAAACATGAAGCTGCATTAATAAGTAAAAATCTGTTCTTTAAAAAAAACTCTCTGCGTATAATAGTATAAATAATATTGTAAGCCGGAAAATTTCCCCTAAAGACTTTGAAGAGAAAGGCTGTTTCAAAACGCCTAGATATTTTGTCTAGACCAAACAATCCAGTAAGGGGTGACCCAAACTTCTACGAGTGAACGTATTCGAGGAAGACTGTCTTATCCTCAAGACAAAGAAATCGAGGAGTTTGATTGTAAATGGATGTACTTGGAATCTACTGCTTTAGAAGGCTCTGGCTTACACTGAGCTTTCGACCATGAATATTTCCGATTTCTTGGGAATTGTGTCCCCGTCTCTATGAGAACATGTATTTTTTTCTTGGAATCTACTTTGATGTTTGAAGAAAATTCAAGGAAACAGTTTTTTGCTACTGTGTCGTTATGGAAACACAACCAAAACTGGATACTCAGGCGTTATATGCAGTGATATCCACTATGACATCTGTATAGTACATGGGCATCATCCCTTTTGACAACATTTACGACTGGCAGCTATGTTTAAGTGGACCTTAAAGTTTTCAGGAGTACACCCCGGATGTCATCTCTAAAGGTAAGACATGCTTTCCTAATTATTTTAACAAAATAATCGTTCTTAACAAGACCTTGGTTTTCGTACTATATTAGTTTGTTCCTGAAATTGAAGATTTAAACGGGAATGTAAAGAATTCCTTAGTTTCCAGCGACAGAAATAAATCTTTAACGCAACTTGGGAGGGGGAAGTAACTGGTAACTAACTGTAGTATCAGAAATTTTTACAAACATTGTAAACATTTGAAAAAAATGTTCTTCTTTTTAAAGAATAACTTTTTACAAAATCTTCCATCATCACCTTAATTTCCATTACCACTTCCATAGCTAAAATTATTTCCGTTATAAATTGATTTATACAGCATTGAAATAGAAAATTGGAAATATACTCTAATAGTTTCCTTTTCGAACCTAAATGTTGTCATTGTGAATTGAGTGTTTAACAATTTGCTCTCACTTTATTTTGCAATGATTTTATATTAACGTCGATTTCAGCTTGACACAGTATTTATATTACTGTTCCCACTTATTTAACCATAATATCGGTAAATCGACGAAACTATTTAAACTACAATATCGGGAAGGATAAGTTCAGGTCCCGACGGGTTATATTCTAGCGATACACTAAAACCTCTGAATTAGGTAATTTTCCTGAACCCCTATTGATTTTCATAAATAAGAACGTTTTTCATAGCTTTAATATATCTTACTTCCAATTTTTTTCTACTACCAGGTTACTAAATACTTTACTACATATACTCCAAATTTAACTTCTTTCAGTTTATTACATAACTGTAAAGATAGAATAAAACATTGTTCACGAAAAATTTTGAACAAAGCCTTATGTCATGATACGAAGTTTCATTTGAAGATCAATTAAGTTAATTTGATGAAAACTAACAACTGGATGTTGGTATCATTTTAATTTTTTATCTTATTTTATAGGTAGACTGGATGATGCAAGTATTGGGGGAATCGCCTCTTGGTAGTCCGAATATCTTCTAAGAAAAGGACATCAACGGATCTCATCTCGTGTGCTCATATTCCAGTACTTATTCGGTAGATATACAGATTTTCGTCTTTACGCAAGGCTTGCATAGTGCTTATCTACTTCTGGCAGTAGCTTGTGGGACTAAGAGCAGTACAAAGTTTAAGGTATGAAGGTTAGAAAATAACAGCAATGCTCTTGTTAAACATGTTCAGTTTGAAAGAAATTATTTGAAGGAAATTAAGTTCTTACTGTACATCTACGAAGTAGAAGTGAACTAAATGACTATGAATGAAGCCTCCGTCGAATTGATTACCCTTGCTAACTATCTCAAGACATTCATTAACATTACTTTCATGTCAGAACATCCATCCATTAGTCATTTCATTAACGTTCATAAGACTTCAATCTACGAAGAATGTGCCGTTAAACTTGCTGGAAACTATGCCTTAAGTACTTGTGAGGAAGAAAAAAAACTTATCAATCTGATTAGACTTGCTACAGTGGCTGATGGAGTTTAATAGTGTTAAAATCAAGATGTGAATTTTAAGAACTATATCCTTCCAAATATGGAATGAATCTATATTTCTAGGACTTCAGAATTTTGCAAGCTTAATTCAATAAGCAAATTAAGGATATAATTTAGTACTCTATTGGGCTGGAACTTTAAGCAATTTAAAATTATCCAAAATCTTTAAATACCATTACTCGTAAACTTATAGCTAGTAGCATAAACTAAATAATTATACATGATTAGCATTTTAGTTGTAACTCTCCACTGATGTGTTCGGAGCCGGAGATCACGCATTTGTTAGCCAAAGCTTAGCAAAACAGTCGACCGTAACGTTCCAATTCACTATGTATTACTAAGCATAAACTCCATTTTTTATGTATTCCATTTCTCCAAATTTACACATTTATTGCATACTAAAGTATTGGACTCATCACTGATTTAGTTTTTTAGTTTTGGAATAAATATCGACAACATTAATTCTGGCGGGAGAATGTTTCAATAGTTTTAATTTAGATTTGTCTTTTGGAGATCAATCCAGTAGAACCATACCATTTAATCGTTCAACCAACCTTTCCATGGGGTATTGGAATATATTTTATGCTTTTAGCTCTGTAACACTTTCCAAGCAACTATTAAATAATGAAGCATTAAAAACGCTGTTATTGTCATAAATACAATTTTTCAGTACTTAATTTTTTTTTTTTTAACAGAGGGTGTAGATTTGAATGAATGCGCGGTTCTTATTCCTGCTACAGCTGTAGCACACACCGATCATTGAAACATTCATCTGAAGTCTTTCCTTTTGAAACTTGGATATAAAAACGTTTCTTTTCAGTCTAAATGTTAATCCTGTAAACAATAGATTTTCACATATCCTCTTTTATTTTTAACTTTGCTATTTGGATCTACTTTTTATCATATTTAAACATCGGTTTACTTCTACTGCAGGTCTATCAACTAAAATCTTAACAGTTTTGTCTACTCCAAAGCTTCAATTTACGGTGCTACGTGTACGTGTTATACAAAGTACCTATTTTCATGAAGTTTATTTTTTAAAGTGGCATTCTGATGGTGTTTAAAATGATGGATGATCACCAATGAAAATAACTATAGTATGCAAAGCTATTACAACTTCATATTTTAGTCTGCAGTTCATTATAAGTTATAGTTGAAATATAAATACATGTTTGGCTGGAATGGCTCTGGTATTAAACAGTTTATACATTTCGTTTATTTAAAAAAATCTAAGCAGTATACATACATTAAAGACATCGTATTTCTGTTTTTAATGATTAAAGGCAATCTTCATTCACTTTGCTCATGTCAATATTAGCATTTGAAATCTCTACTGGGTCTTACTTCTAATATCGCAATTAGTGCTGTAGAGCAGCTAAAATTTTTATTAGCTTTATTTGGCCAAGTAGAATCCTAAATGCAGAAAAGGAAGCTCGCCTGTAACTACTTTTTCGGTTTGTAGTAGTGTTTCTTTCACTACTGAAATCAATACCACATTCTATATTTACTGTCTCAATCGATTTTCAAAGATATTTCAGAGTTTCTGAATTGGAGTAAGCAATCAGAAATGAAGTCTCGGCTTGTCTCCCTATTTCCAGTATAAACTTTCACACTCCAGCAGAAGTTGTCTTTCCAATTTTTCTGTCTTTTTATGAATGAATTTTGTCTATTTTTATAATTTTTCTGCAGGATCACTTGGATAACTGATTTTTTAGCTTCTGTTTCGTTACCTATTTTTAAGAATAACAGTTTTAAACATCTCCGTTTCTGACGAACACTTTTTTGCCCAGAAATTATAAGTGGTAATTATTAGAAACGTTAATACTGATATTGGATCCTAACAAATTATTATGAAAGTTCGTTATAATGTATTCAAGATGTTAAATATAGTGCTGAGTATAGGTAAGGGTCTATGTCAGGTTTGACAGGTTAAAAATAAGTTAGGTCAGCTGGTAATTATATTCCCTCTGGTCCCGTCTATGCTTAAAAGCGTGGCTTATATCCAAATTCTATCCTAAATTTTTCAAATTCAGGATATAATTCTCGATTCCGGCCGTTGAACTTAGCTATTTTAGTTGATTAACAGTAAATTTATTTTTCTCCTGTCCTACTTTATCTCTAATTTTCTTTCTATACAGCCGGAAACGAGAATCAAAATTCATAGGTTAAGGTAAATGAATATGTAAAATAACTTCTGTCAAACCTGGCATTAATGCTTCATCTGAGAAATATAGCTCCTAGAAGAAATTCGTGGGTTCAGATCCCATTGCTGGCATGGATATTTGTAGCTGTTAAGATCGAGTTTTAAGCAGGTCTAGGTCCGATTGAGCCTCGTGTAGCAAAAAAGGACTGCTTTCCAAATCGACCAACTAAGAACATAGCATAGATATATCGCAGGATATATTAGGGGTACACTTTAAGTCCCTACTACATATTTCAGTTTTTAGTTTTTCAACATGGAAAGGTTTTCGAACACATATCAGTGGATCCTTTATACTGGCGATCATCTAAATGTTACAATTAAGTCTCTTAAAACTCAATAGCTGTTTTACTTTCGACATCCTCGTTCCGGTGTAAGAATAATGCAATAAGTACTGCATAAACTTTACTTCGTACTCTAACAGATCAAAAATGTTCTTGACATAAAACGCCAAACTCATCAGCCACAACTAAAATGTTATAGAAGACGTGTTCTACCAATTAAATGAAGTTACTTGCGTCTCATACCACTGAGCAATACTATTAAATGTTATTGTAGCATGAAGATAATTTTGTACGATCCATGTCTTTTGAAAATCTTATCGGAAAATCCTGAAATAATCATCAGAACATAATTAAATACTCCGTATTAAATCTAAAACACGAGGCTACATGAATAATAAATCTTTCTTCAAGAACTCTTTCTTATAGTATTTATAAAGACTATTGCAAGCTGAAATATTTTTCCTCAAGACTTTGAAGAGAGAGGCTGTTTTGAAACAAGATTTTTTTGGTTTTACCAAACAATACAGGAAGGTGTCCCAAGCTTCGATGGGTGAAAGCAATCGAGGAGGACGGTCTTCTCCTTAAAACCAAGAAATCTAGGAGTGGTTGTAAGCGGAAGTGCCTGGTATCTACTGCTTTAGAAGGCTATGGCCTACTCTGGGCTTTCGAGCCATGAGTGATATTCCAGATTTTTTAGGAATTGTGTCCCTAGTCTTCTTGAGAACATTTTTTTTCTTGGAAACTACGTAGACATGTTTAAAGAAAGTTTGTCAAAGAATGTTTTTCAGTATTCTAGAGTCTTCATGAAAACACCACCAAAACCTGCTACTTGGGAGTTACATGCATTGGTATGAACCTGACTGTTTGTACAGCACATGAGCACCGCCAAGTTTGGCAGCACTTTCAACACAGCCTAATGTGAAAGTAGACCTTAAAGTTCTTAGTACATCCCGGATCTCCTCTGTAAAGGTAAGTCATTTTGCTGACAATTTTGATAGCACAATAATCGTGCTTAACAAGTCCTCCTTTGATTTCGTTCTGTACTGGTTTACTCCTCAATTCGTAAAGTTTTAAACTTGTAGTATAGAATGACTTAGTTTCCTGCGGTAGAAATAAATTTTAATACTAACTGAAAAAACGGGTTAGCTAACTCTAGTATTGATATTTACAAAACACTGCAAACACTCGCTAAATAGCTTTACAATAATCACTTATTTCAAAATCTTGCATGACAACCGTTATTTACGACTACCATTGCCATAGTTAAAATTTCTTCAATTTACAGATTTCTACCGCACTGAAATACATAATAGAAGCAATAGTACAATTGTTTTCTTGTTCAACCTAAATGTTGTAAGTCAAGTACGTATAACCTTTTGCTCTCGATTTGCTTTGCGACGGATAAAATGTCGAGCTTGGTTCGACACCGTATACAAGTTACTAATTCCAGTTTTTGAACTCAATTTCTACCACTTTAACTCGAAGTGTCAACAGATTAGAGTAACTTTAACGTTTAAACTAGACTATTGGGAATGATAAAATCTAGTTTCGAGCACAACTGGTTAAATTCTAGTGATACACCAAAACCTCTTAACTGAGCATTAAATTTCCCTGGACTCTTTTTGATTTCCATAAACAAGACTTTTTAATATATTGTGTATATATTTCACTTTCTAAAATTTTTGATTGCGTACTTCACTAGATATATTCCAAATTATCTCACCACTTTTAGTTTATTCCATAACTAAGAATATGTAATATTTTAAAAACTTCCGAAACACTTCTCATGAAAAGTCTTGAATAAAATATTATGTAATGATAGATACCTTTAAAAATAATTTCTAAGGTACTTAAATCAATATATTTTGATGAAAGCCATTTTAATCCTTTTTTCTAGGTAAACTAGAGATGTGAAAGCAAGTATTGCCGAATCACTTGTAGATAGTCCAAATATATTCTATTAAGAAAATTTAATCAATGAATATGCAAGATGGGCTGGATTACAATCCTAAACACTAAATAGGAGTGTTATCAACAATTGGATCTCTTCAGATATTCCTACATTGAGAAACTCAAATTGATGCTGAAGGTAAGACAACACTTTTTAATTCACTTCGTATTCTCGCGTGACATATCTAAAATTTACAAAGTCAATGTCATTTCCTCAGAGTCCAATGGAGGTTCTTTTTTGTTGCTATCTTACAATACTAAACCAATAAAACTTGTTGGTAAAATCCCTAATAAATCGCAATTCTAAGTTTACCTCTCGACTAATTTTGCATAATTTCAGCGAATATCCAAAGGATAGGTCGCTGTTCTTAGTTAACGAAGTTTGTAGGTTTGAATTGTGGTCCAGTGGATGTGCGTTGCGATCCTGATTTGGCTTTAAGGAGGTCTGTGTAGTATAAAACAGCAGTAGCACTCTAAACCAAATGTGGTTTTTCTGTTCTGTAATATAAATTTAATTAAAATTGACCTCTGATTCTAAATACAATAGTAAGATCATTTCATAAACGTAAAAATAAACTGTTTTTTGTTTGGAAGATCTGTAAATTTAGTCGTAGGTACGCTTAAAAAAGTGACAGAAGTTTTCAATCGATTTTGGACCTCTTCACATATCAATCTGAACCTAAATATACAAGGCAAAGTCTATCGCTCGAGAAATCTGCACATTCTGCTTCGAGGAAAGGAATTTTGGACGACAGCATTGCTTTTTCAACATGTACATGTTCAAATGTAATAAGACCTGTAGGTAATAAGTTCGCCTTATTCCCAAGAATATTATTACATCAAACTGAATGATCTGGAATTCTAGTAGTGTAAAGTTGCAATGCATAAGGTTAAAAGCTCAATTTGGATAATATATTATCTTATTGAAGTATTAATATAATGAAAAACTTGATTCTCAAATGCAATTAAAGATTTTTTAGTCGTTTATGGACAAGTTATATTTTAATTTTTTAATTTTATTTTACCATTTATAGTGGCTTGTTTGAAATGATACCTACGAATGCCCTTGGGAACTTCGCAACCGATTTGGAAGATTGTGGAATTCTACAGACTATGGAATTTAAAAGATGGAAGCTTTCCTACCTCCTGAATATTTATACAGGACAAGACACGAAAATTAGATGAACCTTCTACATTTCCTTTTTGGGGTTTGATTCAACATGTCCAACGTTAAATTATTTTATTGTGGAAACTTTTTTAATACACGGAATTGGCGCAAGTTCGAAATTCAATACTTCTCCCCTCTGTGTTTTTAAGATCTGATGTTTTTTGTATAATGCTATGTGTGGTATCAATTTGATTCATCCACAATCTATAAATTACCTATCGCGACACATTTCTGAATACAAGAATCACTTGACATTTGCGATATCTGGTGTTGATCTTGAGATGCGTTGAAGAATTGTGGTAATTTAGGTTTTACGATTTTTAACATGGCCATGTTTTATTAGTTATTTAGTTTAGCTATTAGTATATAGAGTATATATAGATTAGTAATATAAGTAGCATAGTATAAGTAGTTTGTAGAAGAGTAAAGGAATCTGGAAATAATTCTTAGATTTTAAATCCCTATGTTGTAAAAAAATTCAGAAGTCTGTATATACAGAGGATAATTCTGACTGTAAATGGGGAAATATTGTGTATGTGTTTAACAAGGTTTACACTTTTCAGGATTACAGGATATGGTACTGGTCAATTTGAATAAATTAAAAACAATTCACATGGCAAATACTTGGAACCAATGAAAACATGGTGTATGACTCACTATTATATATATATGACTGCGTCACATACCTGTATTTAGCAATTATCTTAAACACAATACTGCGATTATGTTGGTTCAATTTATTCATTTTCTTTTTATATTGTTTACAAAATTTCACATTATACTGAACGCTATTTTATGCTTACCAACTGTTCTGTTGAATGAAAGATTCCCTGTAGAAGAATATGAAAGTATTCTTAAAATTACTTTTGTGTATTGTCTACGTAAACAAATCAAACTGTGCTTTCATTTGTATTCATATGTAGAGACGATAAAATAAAGTATTTAAAAACTAAAGTATTTAATGTCGTTATTTGCTTCTACATTAGATTTACATTTTTGCACATTATTTGTTTACCTATATCACCAAGAACATGTTTTCAGATTACCATTTCTGGGCGGGTTTCAAAGTTAATCGTACGCTCCCCAGTCGATTTAGCCTTTTGCAAAGATATTTAACATAATGCTTCATTTTTCTGTATTTGCACCGAGGACTAAAAGTATGAACCCATATTTGTGAACCAATGATGGTAATAGAGAAAAGTTCCTCCTCCCACTATGTTTTTACTGATGGCTCCAAATCCACAAACTTTTCTAGCACTGTATAAAATATCGAAAGGATAGCTATAGACTACATTCTAAGGCCTCAATCTTTTCTGCTGAAGCCTTTGCTATTTTGAAGGTTTTAGAGGAAATGATGCATCACAATATTAAAAATTTTACCTATACTGACTCAGTGTTTTAAATTCATTATTGTCTACTAATTGTAATAACCCTATCATTTTCAAAATTCTCACTTTAATAACCAATCTTAAATCCATGGAAATCTCGTTAATTTTTAACTGTGATCCCGCTCATGTAGGCATCAAAGGAAGTGAACTTGTGGATATAGCTTCCAAGTCTGCAGAAAACATCTTAACGCTGGCCTTCCTTATCCTGACTTGAAAATTTACATCAAAGATTTAGTTCACTCTAAATGGCAGAATTCTTGGTTTAACATTGTCAAATTGCGAGAAATAGAAGTTCCTAAGTGGCCTCAACTACCTTCTAGAAGATATGACGTGATAATCACTCGTCTACAGGTGGGTCACTGCTGACCCACACATGCACATCTCTTGCTTGGTGAGACGCCTCCACAGTGTGCGTATTGTAAAACTATACCGTCGCACATCTTAACTTGTGTATGTTTTAAATCTATGTACGTAAAATTCTTTAGAAAATAGTTACCTAATCTTAATTCAATCAATGGGGAAATGCCGCATCCAGGCTTATTTCCTTTTCTTCGCCGTACTGGTTTGTTTTTCGAAATCAGATTTGTTTGTAATATTTAATTCTTAATCTTTTATTCCTTCTTTAAATTGTTTCAATTTTTTGTTCAGTTTCATTTTGTTGTTTTCAATAGGACTTGGTTCCCTTATTTCAATTTTTAATATATTTTAATTTTGAATCTTTAAATTTGTAAATTCATTTTAGTGCTGTACGTTTTTTAAACTTTTCAGTTTGTGTTTTGCATTTAAATATTTAAACTTTTCTGATTATCGTGTTGATTTTGTCTTTCTAGATTTTCTGCCTGTTTATTTATTTTTGAATGTTTCCTATTAGTTTGGGGCATCTTTCTTTTTTACGTTTTACAAAAATAATTTTTTCAAAATTGTGTTGTTCTACTGGGTTTTTCGTCTTATTTGACGCAGTTTGTCCCAAGAGGAATTAGCGCCACTAAATTTCAACCAACCTCCCACTACGAGACTTGCGAAAATGGTCACTAGAAATAAACAGGTAAGAAACTGTAGAAAATAATCCAGTCTCCAATGTCAGTATCTGAAGCACTTGTTTTGAAATTATGTTCGTAATTGAAATTGTTATAGTTCATTATAAAAACGTACTATGCTTCGCGTGTGGGTGTGTTTAAAGCATAATCAATGAGGGCTTAATAAAATATCTGCTCATAGAAGGCCTGTACATGATTTGCCGATCATGATCGTAACGCTTTTTATTTTAAATAGCTCTTTGTACCACACGCGTTTTGGAGCCTATTACTTTGCTATCTTAATTGAATTCATTAACATATTGTATGGTTTGGTTTAGTTTGGAGCGCTACGGTCTACTGTTTTGCACACGAGAGCTAAAGAGACCGGGACCTACTGCTTAAAGCCGATTCCGAAAGGCTATGAACATCCATGCCATAATGGGATTCGAACCCACGAACTCCGGTACCGACGATCAGCACCCTAACCAATCAGCCAGCGTTCGGCTCAACACATTGTATGAGACGTACTAGTACGTTTTCTGACGATTGATACTTGAGCGCGGGACACGTACTAGTATGGGTTAGTGTAACATGGTTTGTTTGTGGGTACAAAAGTAACGTATATACAGGAAAAGGAAGCCGAATGTTCTTGTCTACTACATACATTCTGAAAAAATTTAGACAAACTATTTTTACATTATTAGTTTTATATCTTCATTTTTTATAATGTAAAAATGTTATATATAAACATAACTCGAAAAATTTAAAACTATAGTATTTCTATTTGATTTTTTCATATTTATGATACTATTAAAAATTTATCCACTAAAAATATATTTTTTGTTTACGAAAATCTTATGGTTATTTATATATTTTTATTTATATATTTGTTCATATATTTTAATTTAAAATACGAAAAGTTGGTTCAAAAATTAAATTTTCGATCTATTGAGATTTAACTGAATAACAAAATTTAAGCTCAAAATGCCCGCTCCTGGTGCAATTCCGCTGCGAAATGAACCCGCACACAATGTGTTAACGACAGGTCTAAGGATTGAAGGTAAAGTCAAATTTAAAAGATGATAATCATAAGGAAGCTTTAATTTTTATTTCCTAATTGTTCGACATATTGGACATGAAAACATTCCAATATGAAGATCGTCTCCTGCGAAGCATATCGCACTAAAATTAGTATATCATTTTTTTTTCTTGTAGATGTCCATAATTCAAAATTATGTTTTAGAAATTAGTAGTTAAATTCTGGGTTCGTGTGTACTTTATCTATTATTAATACCAGACGGTGGAATCAGCTGGCAGTAATGGTAAATAGTTGTCAAAGTCCAAATCAATGAAAGTGTTCCAAGATCCGCGAGCCCCTGACCAGAAGTGAGACTGAGATCGGAGTTCCACCTGATAGAACTCCACTATCATTGAGAATCCCCCGTTCCCCTTATTACTTCAACATAAACAAAAGGTACATAAGATCTTATTCATAAAAACTGCAGGATTCAAATTTTTTTAACTGAATTTTGAATTTTAAATCAGTAAAAAAAATTTTGAGTACAAATTTGATTAGGCTTCCGAGCTAACATATAATTTAAAAATTGAAGAGGGACAGATTGCGACAGGGAAGGAAATATGTTCAAACTGTACATTGAAAAAAAAATCGCAAATAGCTTGAACTACGATGAAATCGTTAATTTATTCGTGAAAGCTAAATCTAGGAAAGTACAGTTATTAATGCCTTATCTCTTTCTATAATGTATAAAATTAAAGTTAGTCCTTTTTATTTTCTGAGACCGTTCTCAGTATATGCTACAGATATAAAACTTGTATATTTTTTCTAGATTTGGCGGTAGAGGCGCTAACCAGTTTTATGCCACTGGCGCCAAAGTACCTAGTTTCGGCAATGAGTTCTATTTTTGGTTTTCCTTATTTCTTTTACTTTATATCTATAATGTAGTTAGTTAATTTAACACTAGATTTACGGACCGAGCCAATTTGACTCATTAAAAATTTGAACACTTATATATACATACATTATATATATATATATATATATATATATATATATATATATGTGTGTGTGTAAGGAAAATTCTCAGGGGTTTTCAAAACTTAAATCAAGGGTAAAAATTCCCGCGTCATTTTCCATTCCCCTTTTTAACCCCTAACCTAAATTGACCACTGGGGCTACAGGTTATGCCCTCAGAGAAGGGGCCTGGCCAATTATAAACCTACATGGCCCTAGCGGACAATTTAGGAAATTTCCAAATAAAAAGATTCACGCTAGCGGAGACAGATTTTTCTACATATTTTCCCACATATGTTGACCCAGGTGTTACGTGTCTTGTACATAGAACTTCATGGTAGCTGACCTTTCAGTTTGTCCTGTCCCTATGATGAAGTGGGAACCCGTTCTTCAACGTTATCTTAATAAAGGTCTTTAGCCGAAACGGTATCATTTTTATGGCCATGACTGCAACCTCCCCCCATCGAGAAGTCCTTCTCATTATATATATATATATATATATATATATATATATATATATATATATATAATCCCTTTTCAAGAACATACGTTGGTTTTTAGTTAATAAAATATATGTGAACTTTCATTCCTTTCTCCACAGATCCCTTCATTTCGCATTATCAAATGTGGTATACCTATTTTCATGGTTGTAAGCCAATTTGACTCATAGAATGTATATAAAAATATACTAATGAATATAGTATAAAGTATAGTATAAAGGAAATATAGAGAAGAATTCCAGAGCACTTCCATTCCAATGCAGAAATTCATGCTACTGATGCACGGAAGAACTGTCAAGTTCAATAATCATGCAAAAGAAACAGATGTAGTAACTATTGTGCTAAATGTAATAGAAATGTTTGCTGAAAATGCGTTTCAAAAACAGATTTTATATGTAAAAAATGTTTTTCATGAAATTTTTTTGATTATAAACATTTTATTTACATTAATTTGGAAGAATTGTCTTTGAAAAAAACTTCAATTTTCTTGTATGAGTCAAACTGGCTCACTTCAGTAAAAATAGGTATATGATCAACATCCGTAAATCTAGTGTTAAGCTATGAAAAACTGATGCTCAACATTTTCAGTATGCACATATACCAAAATTTATAGTCTAACACAATTATCAATATCATTGAAGTTTATCTAATTCAGTTTATGGCAGAAATTATCCTTCTGGCTACACATTAGTAAATAGAGAAATAAAAGTCAAGTTAAACAAAATTGTTATCAAATTATAACGGTACACTTTCCTCAGAATGTCAAACTTAACATCCTGATGGCCTGTAATTTGGGTATATGTTACTAAAATAAGTAAAAAACACTTACTGAAGTTACTCAGGTTTTGTTCTTAAGACAGTCTATTTCTATTCAGTAATGTATTTAACATTTTTCTTATACCTTTTATATGATAAAATGCATTCAGTTATGCTTCAGAATTTAAAAAAAAAATTCCAACAAAGTTAAATGAGGTGGTTAATTGCAAGTAATACAGTACAACTCGTTTATAACGAGCCCTGATATAATGCTAGAACCGCTGGAATCATATTACTTGTTATAACGAGCAAATGCTGTGATCCTTTCACTCTTGTTTTAAACAAATTCAACAGTATCTGTAATAAGTATAAGATTTTTTAATAATTTGAAAAAAAAAGGAATCTCTAGTTACGCAATTTATGCAACAGTACTTAATTACAGATAAATAGCTATTAAACGCTTATATCAGATTTACATTAGATTTGAAATTTATGAAGTAGGTGTACCTATTTCACAGGGTTTGAATTCTCTATATAATAGCCTAAGTTGTCTGTCCTCGATTTTTTTTTTTTTTTTTTTTTGAAAAGTTACGGTCTATTTTTGCAACACGAGGGCTATGTCTGTCCTCGAATTTATGAACTTGGAATGGATAAAGACATCCATATTGGATTCTTGATGAGTTAGGATTAGCAAAATTCGAAGCGAGTAAAGTTTTCTTCTCCAAAACTATCGATCCTATTCTAAAATAAATTGGAATAAATATGCTTCATATCACAGCGAACAACGCTGTGGTCTTTAAAATGTTCAAAATACATCCCTTCCCCCCCTTTTCAACAGTTTAATATCATTATTTCAAGTGCTATTTTCCCTGGTTAAGAGCAGGCGATTAAATTTATCAGTCTATCACATAATAAATAGGTAAAAATACCATTTTTTCTAGCATTATGATGTCATTCCTTTAATTATCTCATTTAATCATTTCTTATTTTAAATTATTTAAATATCGTCTGCATTATTTTCATACGTTTCATCACTGAACTTAGATATTAAGTAAACAATTTTCTTTTATATTTGGATTAAGTAACAGATTAGGTACATATGAGATAATTTCAAATTTAATCATCGATTGTTTTTTTGTTGCAGCGAAAATTTTATCACCGGTATTAACAACAAATTCTATCTACCTCCAGGGTGTAGTATAAATAATAGTTTTATTTCTTTACTTCCATTAATTATGTGGGGAAAAAATTGGGAAGATATTAAGGATAATTTCAACGTAGCAAAGAAAACTTGATTTATCTTTCTAAATGAATTCAGCGTGATTCTAAACTGCATTCACAGTATCGGGAGACTCTAGAGGAGTATGAAGATAATTATTTAACGTGTCAGATAATTCTCAGCCAAAAAATATACCATTCTTTTTTAACCTGCTTCATATGGTACTTTACAATTCTAGAAAATTAAAAATTTTACTGATCCTGTCATATGACAGGATATATGCTAGTTTATGCAATATTAACGGAATTCTTCACAGCAATACTAAACATTAACCCCTTCCGGTATGATTTAATAATGAAAAACTGTGCATGAAATAACCATTTAATTTTTATTTAAAAAACTTGTTTCATTTTGCAATTCTTACATATTCTTAATTAAAATCCACTTTTTACACAGTGTTAAATAATATCAGAAACAGTAAAATTAAGAAAATATCAAAGCAAAACATTAATAAGGTATACAAATAATAGTCTTCAAGCTAGTGGTACTTTTCAAAACAAAGTGCAAAAGAATTCTTAATTGTTTACACCGCCAAGTAGTCTCACTTTTAATTTGATTCTTGTAACACACACAGCATTTCTTAGTAAGTTTTCTTTTATTCTGATTCATTAATTTGGCAATGACTTGTACCAAGAAATTCTAAGTAAACAATATGCAATAGTGACTTGTGATTTTCACAAGTGATAAAAGTGTTGCCAAATTCAGTACACTAGAAATTTTAAACTAAATTAATTATCATATTTAACAGTAACTTTAATCGCATGACGAGTGTAGCTCGTCATTGTGCGGCATGGAATGAAAAACTAATGACGAGCTAGACTCGTCATTTTACCGGAAGGGGTTAAAAAGGCAATATCTCAAAACTTTCAATTTTCACATGTTATTCTATAGAACGGGGCTTGCAATATGTATTTGCATCAGTACACAAAATTTTATGGAACTGTTATGAATATTTTGTAAGATGTACGCAAATTAAAAAATATGAAATCCTATAGTAAGCACTTAAAATTTGAATTACGCATTAACGAGATGAATGGTTCAATTAAATAAATGATATGAATATACAAACGAGATTGAAAATTAATTGCAAAAAAGAAATCCTAATTTTTTTTTCGATTTTTTTTTATTTATAAAATTTTTAACACCAATAAATAATTCCCTATGTTATTTAATAAAAAATTCTATGTTTTACCTCAATAAAAAAAAGAAAAAAAAGTTTGTTAAAGAACAGTACATATCTTAAACAATAAAAGAAAAAACTAATTTTGAAAATTGTATGTCATTGGATAGAACATTTCGTTCTGAATAAAATTTTATACTAAAATTTATAATATACGACAATTATCAATAATATTATTTAACATAATAAACTATCGAAAATTAATCTTTTGGTTTTTTATAACATTTTGAATAGAGAGCTTTCACATCTTCTTGGCTGAAACGAAAAAGAAATTGGAAATCATTGTCTTTCTCTGCATTCACTTCGCTCACGCATTTCACTGCATTATCCGCGACGATATATATTTTACTGTTCTATTTGGCGATGTATCGTGTGCATTTTAATATTTTAAATTTTCGTATCTTCCGTTTAATATTAAATAAGTTATGTTATATATTTTAAATCTAATAAACAATGTAAATTTTAAAGAAGTATAAAATTTTTTTATAAACCTCATTTAGACTGGGCACGAAGGAGCACAATATATATTTTACTGTTTTGTTTGGCGATGTATTGTGCACATTTTAAATTTTCGTATCTTCTGTTTCATATTAAATGAATTATATATTTTAAATCTAATAAACAATGTAAATTTTAAAGAAGTATAAAATTTTTTTATAAACCTCATTTAGACTGGGCACGAAGGAGCACAATATATATTTTACTGTTTTGTTTGGCGATGTATTGTGCACATTTTAAATATTCGTATCTTCTGTTTCATATTAAATGAATTATGTTATATATGTTAAATCTAATAAACAATGTAAATTTTAAATAAGTATAAAAAAAATTTAAAAAACTCATTTAGTCTGGGCACGAAGGAGCACGATATATATTTTACTGTTTTATTTGGCGATGTATCATCATGCAAATTTTAATATTTTAAATTTTCGTATCTTCTGTTTCATATTAAGTGAGTTATGTTATATATTTTAAATCTAAGAAACAATGTAAATTTTAAATAAGCATAAATTTTTGTTATAAAACTCATTTAGTCTGGGCACAAAGGAGCACGATATATATTTTACTGTTCTATTTGGCGATGTATCGTGCACATTTTAATATTTTAAATTTTCGTATCTTCTGTTTCATATTAAATGAGTTATGTTATATATTTTAAATCTAATAATGTAAATTTTAAATAAGCATAATTTTTTTATAAAACTCATTTAGTCTGGGCACGAAGGAGAACGATATATATTTTATTGTTATATTTGGCGATGTATCGTGCAAATTTTAATATTTTAAATTTTCGTATCTTCTGTTTCATATTAAATGAGTTATGTTATATATTTTAAATCTAATAAACAATGTAAATTTTAAATAAGCATATTTTTTTAAAACTCATTTAGTCTGGGCACAATATATATTTTACTGTTCTATTTGGCGATGTATCGTGCACATTTTAATATTTTAAATTTTCGTATATTCTGTTTCATATTAAATGAGTTATGTTATATATTTTAAATCAATAAACAATGTAAATTTTAAATAAGCATAATTTTTTTTATAAAACTCATTTAGTCTGGGCACAAAGGAGCACGATATATATTTTACTGTTCTATTTGGCGATGTATCGTGCAAATTTTAATATTTTAAATTTTTGTATCTTTCGTTTCATATTAAATGAGTTATATTATATATTTTAAATTTAATAAACAATGCAAATTTTAAATAAGTATAAAAAAAATTTGTAAAACTCATTTAGTCTGCGCACGAAGGAGCACGATATATATTTTACTGTTCTATTTGGCGATGTATCACACACATTTTAATATTTTAAATTTTCGTATCTTCTGTTTCATATTAAGTGAGTTATGTTATATATTTTAAATCTAATAACCAATGTAAATTTTAAATTTAATTTAAAATTTTTAATATAAAATAAATATTAAATAAATTTAAAATTTTTTAAAGCATAAAATTTTGTTATAAAACTCATTTAGTCTGGGCACGAAGGAGCACGATATATATTTTACTGTTCTATTTGGCGATGTATCGTGCACATTTTAATATTTTAAATTTTCGTATCTTCTGTTTCATATTAACTGAGTTATGTTATATATTTTAAATCTAATAACCAATGTAAATTTTAAATAAGCATAAGAAAATTTTTATAAAAGACATTTAGTCTGCGCACGAAGCAGCACGATATATATTTTACTTTTCTATTTGGCGATGTATTGTGCACATTTTAAATTTTCTTATCTTCTGTTTCGTATTAAATGAGTTATGTATTTTAAATCTATCAAACAGTATAAATTTTAAATAAGTATAAATTTTTTTTTATAAAACTCATTTAGTCTGCGTACGAAGTAGCATGATATATATTTTATTGTTATATTTGATGATGTATCGTGAACATTTTAATATTTTAAATTTTCTTACCTTCTGTTTCACATTAAATGAATTATGTTATGTATTTTAAATCTAATAAACAGTATAAATTTTAAATAAGGATTTTTTTTATAAAACTCATTTAGTCTGGGCACGAAGGGACTATTTATATATAAATACCCTGTCTAATGTTTAAAATGCGCATCACACAAAAATTTGGTGAAGCTTTCTAAAATATTTTGGGAGACTGACATGAATTAATTTCGCATTAACTTTTGAAAAGTATGAAGTTTATTTGACATTTATGAAAATTAATTTACACGATTAGTAGGATTATTTACAATATGATTGTTTAATGAGTGAATCAGATTCAGGTTGAACTTTTCTACTCCACTTTTGTCAGAATCTTAAGAGTCGTAATGTGATCCTCACAATAAATGGCGTTAATTACACTGGAAAAAAAAGAAAAAAAGGAGCATGTTATTGCAGTAAATTAAAGTACAACTGTAATTTTATTCAATATTTGTTATTAATTAGTGAACTTTTATTAGCTGATTGTCCGAATAAATAGCAAAGGTGCTGAAAATTTGGTTATAACAATAATGGATTTTGAATCTCAAGAGTTACATAACAATATTCTTTTTAGAATATATCAGGAGTAATATTGCCTGGACATTCTCACTCATAGAAAAGCATCTACACTCATAGAAAAGCAACTATTTTCATTAGCCTTGTTCTTATTCTTACAAGGCATATGAGCACTATTACACATAATTATGTGTATTTTAAGTACGCTAATACGTTATTTTATGAACTTAAATACGAACATCAGAAACCAGATAGTAAGTGGAAATAGCCGTTCAATAACCGGAAGTAGCAAGTAAACTGCTACTTCGGATGGCTAGGAGTAACCAAAAAGTCAATAGAAAACTACAATTATGCTATAATGTACACATTCAAAATTTGGTTTCATTAAACCAAAGCATACTCGAGTTCTCGGGTTGACATACACACAGACATGTTTCCAAAACTGATACGCCAAAAAATGGCAGAATGTTACCCATTCGACCATTGTTTGGCGTATCATTTTTGGTAAAGCGCTGTATTTCGGAACCGAAGTTCGAGGGTTTGAACCCGCTGATGGCATGGATGTTTGTAGACATTCTGCTTTAAGCAGTAGGTCCCAGTCAAATTATCCCTCTTATAGCAAAACAATAGACCGTAGGGTTCCAAACTAAACCAAAAAATTGTATTTTCGAACACAAGGAGATCCAAAATGTTATGATCAATCAAAATCTTGAGGCCTAATTTTTGAACTATTACATTACTTTCCTTATACTACGTATACGAGAAAGGAAAAAAATGGGTTTGAGCAAGCTGTAGGAGAAAATAGTAGTTCTTGATCATTTGGGGGATTCTGAATCATGGAACATGATGTTTTTTCAATGCAGTTGACAGCCATTCCATTGTTACGGGTGTGACATATCGTACGACTGTTATCACTTTTTCTATGAAGTATTTAATGTTTCAAACATATATTTTTTCATGAAGCATATACACCAACCAAGAAAGCATTTTGCAAAAATTAAAGATTTTCCGTTTCTTTTTTACATGTTTACACAATTATAAATATTCTGTTACGGGTGTGACAGTTATTTTACCAGGTGTTACACATAGGTTCACAATTACCAATTTTTCTGCGAATAGGTTATAGCTAAAAATTATTTTAAAAATTTATAATAAAGAAGATTAAATGTTTAATATTATGTATTACTTGTAAATTTTCAACAACAAACATAATTACCAAATTTTTTTTTTCAAAAAGCATGGTACGGGTGTGACAGAGTTCAGAATTCTTTTAAAAAATCTTACAGTAAAAGTGCTGTTTTCAATAGTAAATAATTAAACCATGTCAGACATTTTTTCAGTAGTTAAATTAATTTATTTGCTCTAACTTTTATCAATAGAAATGATATTAGACTCTGTCGTTTATGAGAATTGATGGCGTTACTCTAACTATGCGTTTTTCCATGCTTTCACTTGGCGTTTCTTTTACTTCTGGCCAGACTCACTATATTCCATTTTTCTTTTTCAAGCAACTCAATGTTACTTCTAACCTGATTCAGCAAAAACATCTTTATATATATATATATATATATATATATATATATATATATATATATATATATATATATATATATATATATATATATATATATATATATATATATATATATATATATATATATATATACTTCCTTTATATATATATATATATATATATATATATATATATACACTTCCTTTTTTCATTCAATAACTTTCTTCTATTATTAGTTTATGCATTCTTTATTTTTTATTTGTCTTCTTTTTCTATCACATTTTTCTTTTTAAAGATATTCATGCACTTTGATAGAATCACTTCTTTTGTTTTTCCTATATTTCGCTACTCCAGTTTTAGATATTTCTATGACATGAATAACGAGATAAATACATTTAGTAAGACTTCCTGTATAATATAAAAGAAATCAAAATAAATAATTTAAATCTATCACAAATTTAAACTTGCACAACAAAACCATGTTTTCAGTAGTACTTAAAATAAAATTAATTAATTGCTGAGAACTAAAAAAGAGGTTTATGTATGCAATGTCACAATTTTTACATTAATTAGCACTGTATAAAATATTTATTTATTGAATTTAACCATAGAACCATACGTCTGATAACAAGATTTAACCAGTAAATCTAAAACAAGTTGTTATGCAGGATTAATAAAATTGTTATCACATAGGTAACGCTAATTAACAAATTAAAAAATATCCATTTGTGAAATATAGCTATTAGATATGCTTCAGAACATTTTTTTATACAGTGAATCCAAAAGATCAAGTGGTTAGGCCCTATAGCTTTTTCTAAAAATAAACTTATTTATCTTTTATGTTACGGGTGTGACATCAAACTGATGAATTGAAACCATTTAACAGAAAATAATAATCTTACCTTGGTGCATATTTTCTTCAAAGCCTCGAGAAACAGGATTTGTATAAATCTGAAATGACAATCAACAAAAGTGTGTACCTACAAATGTAGCTGCAATTAGTAATGTAAAATGATCATCTAGAAGTGTGGATTATTCAATAAAAATTCAATCTGATTTAGTGTAAATTTTTATTTATTCTACTCATTAGGAAATAAAAATAATTGCATATTTGTAACCAATGAACTTGTAGCTAGGAGAATCATCTTAGAGCGGGAATTTCTCCAGCCAATCCGAGAAGGTGCAACTGACGTCATGTCACGCGCTTCTCTCCACTTTTCCCGCCGGAGAAGAGTACTGCGAAGTATTCGCTTTTCCTCGCGTTGGATTTCCCTCGCTCGTTTTCCCCAGCGACACAGTCAATTCTTTCTTAATAAATTTTAATTGTTATTGTTGTTAGATATTGTTTTTATTTTCACTAACCTTCTGATACAAAATGGATTTTCATGGAACCCACATTCTCAAAAAACTTTTAGCAACATTTTGATATATGACACGTGACTGGAACTAGTCTTCAAATTTGGTCAATGAGTAACTGTTGACATGAAATGGCTGTTGAGTAATTTAGATTTAAAAGAAAATCATTGTCACACACACACACATATATATAACTGTACTTCTAAGAATACACTTTCATATTGTATGGTGTAGTTCTTGTAATATCGTTTTTGTATTATATTAAATTTGTATTAAGTAAAACCTGCTCGAATTTCTTTAGAATAATTTACTTACTACCTTCAGTTACAAAGTTCTATACGTAACCTCCCACTCTGTGAAAATATATTTTATTCTAAATGTTTGAGCGCTGTGGGAATTTGTGTGAAGTGTAGCATCCATGTCTGTTTCACTACAGAGAGGGGTGTCCCGGGGCTCGAGTAAGATACTTTTGTGCCCAGGCACAATCCAATTTTTGTGCCCTCCACCCCCATGCAAATTTATAGAGACAAGTTATAATTAAAGTCACATAAAAATTATAACATTGAATTAGAAAACAGATTTAAGAAATTAGCATTAAAGTAATATTCAAAATCAAAAACACCAAATTATCACTTTACGTAATCATTATTATCTCTGTTTAGCCATGTTAAAAATTAAGGACTTTTAAAGACCTAGATTGACCCTCTTTTTTTATTTTTACCTTGTCAAACTCACGAGCTCTGTGGTGCAGAAAATAAATAATAATATTCAGCTATTCATTCAACTATTCAATTAGATTCAGGTTGGCAACTTTAAAAGAAAAACACAATCAAAAGGCGACAAAAGGACCAGAATTAACCATAAAACAATAGAGTGATAACTTTCCACAAGAGTAAGAGATTGGTGAGGAGATTAGGATTTGATTTTAATTTTAGGTATTAACATAGCTAGAACTAGTCAGTAAACTGAAGTCATCGATGTACATTAACAAATGTATTACTAGTATATTTAGTGTAGGTATTATTAGTGCTAGTGTTTTTCTTCGAACCAAGAAAGCTTGTCGTTTACAAAGGGATATATATAATTCTTTATAACTCAAAATTATTTTATAAACATATTTTTGATAACTTTTAAGAACTATTTCAAGCAATGCCGTAGGCAGGGGGAGGGATTTGGGGCACTGGTCCCCCCCCCCCGAAATTTTGAAAGACCATTTTGTAGATAGACAATGTCCCACGTTTGTGTATGTGTGTGCTATCTGCCTAACTGTTCATGAACATAAACAGTTATTCTCTTAAAAAAAACCGCTCAGACCATAAAAGTCTTCCCTTTCCGCTAGCCGGAAATATAGCACTGTATTTCCGGCACTGTATTTCGAAAATACAGTGCTTTCCCTTTCATCAATTGAAGTACCATTCACAAATAAAGATGTCTTTCTTCCTTGGTCCCCCTCCGAAAATAATTTCTGGCTACGGCCCTGATTACAAGCATTTCAGCTGCCTTAATGGAATGCTTTAAATTTGCTAGCTAAAAATATTAAGTTTTCACTAACGATTAAACACTTACTATTTTAACCAAAATATTCTAAAACTTATTTCATTGATAAAAGGATTACATTGAAATAGATATTCTCAATTTTATTAGGAAATATATTTATTTAACAACTGACAGAGTGGTCGAAGTGTTTAAAGTTTACTAACTCATGGTCTTTCCAATTTCCATTACATTTAGGAATAGTTAGATGGCATCATTGTTTTATCAAACAATTTTAATGTGTATTTTTGTTGCATTTACTGGATGATATATCTTTGATTTTTGTGTATGAATCTATATGACAGTTGGATAGAGCTCGCTGTTAAGCTCAATTTTTAATCTTTATTTTGCGCATATTTACATGCAGCATTTTTTAGAATCATCTAAGTGTACTTTAATTATATGTGACTGCCAACCAATATGGCCGTCCAGCATAGATCACCTGTGTGTGTATGATTTACAATGATTGATAGCTAATATTGAAAGATTGTTACAATCTATGAAATTAATCAGAAGAAAAACAAAATTATTGAGCTTCGAGGTAAAACTTATTTATTTATTGAATGTTTTATTGGTAGATCCCATGAATTTAGTGTTTTTTTTATACTTATTGTGTTTAAAAATATGCTTATGAATGAATTTTAAAAAATCCTTTCTTTTCTTATTAACTCCTTAACCTTTCCTGTAGTAATGTGTTTAAAAATGTCTATTGAATTGTATTAAAGACAACGCATTTCATACTTTGAAACGTGTATGCGAATGTCTCGGCTCCATGCGAATTTCACATTGTTTCCACTACTGATCACTAAATCATATTCTCCTATAAGTTCTTTGTGTTAAGATGTTATTTAGTTTGTAAAAGTTAAAATGGATAACTATATCATATAATTAGGGTAGCGATAATAATGTTATGTAATTATAGATAAGAAATGCCCATGGTCAGCATTAAATTCAGCTAAAAAAAAGAATGATAAATGGGTCTCGCATTCATCACAGTAATTGTTAGAGTTTTTAATTTGGCCATACCTCCATTTTTGATGTCTATTCTTTTCTACAAGGTAAGTGTGATTAGAAATTTATCAAGTACTGAGAGCCATTAACCAGTTGAAAAGGAGTAATTACTACTTTGTTTTATAGCAGTAAGTAAGCCCTTTTGATTAAAAAAGTTACTTGCATGTGCTACCAATGCAGATTTGTATCTGAGTTCTGATATTCAATGTTTTTTTTTCTTGTAGTACACAACTTCTTTGCATATCTTATACTTCAATAAAAAATCATTTAGTTCAGTTTCACTTTATATTAAACATTTTTATTCACATTTATTAATTATATCCCCACTTTTGTTTATATTTTTTAAATGCATTGTTTATATATTCCAATCTTTTTTGCCATTATTAAATCTTTACACAATGATTTGACTGGTGGCAATTCCTTCAGAATGTGTAAAAAGATTATAAATGGTAAAATTTACTCATTAATATTTAGTATTTTTTATATTTAAGTATCAGATGAATGTAAATGTTACTTATCTTACCTGAAACATTTTTTAAAATCTTGGATGATTCTTAAAACAGTACATCGTAATTCAAATATTAATAAATTAAATATTTTTACATTTTTAGATAATATTTTAGATTAAAGATAATTTAAATTGTATAAAATATATAATCTAATGTTAAGGATTAAATTTAAATTTTATAAAGGATTAAAATAATTATTAAAATTGAATTCATTAATTTACCTTGCTTTTGTCATGTAACAATTCCTTTGATTATATAAGATATCATAATTGTTTTATTATATTATATCTTGATTCATTATTTGATGCCTGAAATATTACTTCTGTTAACTAGGTTTCATCCTAATAATTTTGCTTCACTGATATTATTCAGTTATTAAACTGTTGAAGACAGTAAGATGTTCTTTTTAATGCTTATGTCACAGGTAAGAAAATAGCATTTCCTTTATCATATAAAATGTTAGGGGTACTTTAATCTCTAACATATTTATCTTTTAAAGTATCTTAAATTGATGCTAAATATTATCTCATATTCAAAAAATACCTCCTTCATGTAATTAATAAGTCTTGTTATTTTTGTGCTTGTTAAGTTTTAACATGCCTATTTAAAATTCTCTACATTTTTTTTTTTGATGATTTTTTATTTGTAAAATATGATTTACTTATATAACAGTATAGATGTAAAAAGATAATGATTATAACTTAGAGTCATATCAGCTAAAATAATATTTTTTATTTCTATTCAAATGAGTTATTTTAATTATTTTTAGACTGTTTAAAGAAAAAAATATTTCTGTTTAGAATAAACTTTTCTGTGTTCAGCAAGAGTTTGATATTTTTCTTCATACATATCACCTTAGAGTTTACTAATCACTCGAGTTTTGAAATTCGGGAGCTATTAGTTAAAGAAATTTGCTTAAAATATATTTCTCTTCGAATATAAATTTACTGTCCTTGTTTACATTTCTCTTCAGAATTTATTTATATTGTCTTTTTGGATTACTTATGGATGTGGATCTATTGATTATAAAGGTAAGGTATGTGGATATCTTGTAAGCTTGTATTTTATCATGAGAACTCTGAAAAATTTATACATAACACTCTAAAATGAGTTTCAATTCTATTAACTTTATTGCAAATTCATTAAATAAAATATTTTTATTTAATGAATATCCCATGATGAAATACCAGTTTTAGTAATTTCCAGCAAAGGGCTTATGGGCTTGACTGAAGAACAGGATGCCCCCGCCAACTTGGCAATAAAGCTCTGAGCATGGTATTCTTCATTTTCTCCTGCTCTTGCCATGTGCAAACAATCTGTATCTATATATTAAGTTTTATTTGTATCCAGTTTGAACCCATTTTTAATATATTAAATGTGTGTATTACTTAAAAATATTAGATTTAATAAACCATTAAAGGTTAACTATGACTTATTTTTAATAATTTTGAGCTGTTGGCTTTGTATTTGTTGAGGGATAAATTGCCCATAAATATAAATGCCCTCTTTCTCAATGGTTTTGGTTAATTAAGAAAATGTGTATAATTCTATTACAATGATGCAATCTACATTAATTAAATAGCAAGGGATAGAATGTTTGGATAAAATTCCTTTGTGTTTTAGTAAACATCGCCAATAATTGCACCAAATTTGCCAAGAGACTCCCTATTTGTCAGCAGTATTATGCTTATGTTAAAACTATTTATTAAATAACACAATTAAATTTCCTATTAATCATTTGAGATCTTGCTAAATTTGTTTGAAGGAGTGTATTATCTGTACTTGATATTTACTGCACTAGCAAATAGGTTAACTGAAATATAATTTCTAGGAATGAAATAGATAAGTCTGCATTTTAATTTTAGATAGTCAATGTCTTATGGTTTGTCAGATATGGATATCTGGAACTTTTTTTTTTCGTTATATTGTCTACTTATTTTTGATATATTTTTTAATAAATTTGAGGTTTAATATTTGGAATCAGGAATTTGTAAGTGTAATCATGAGGAGGCTGCCTGAAGTCAGTTGTAACCACTATACAAATGCAACTGTTGTTGATATATTCTTTTTTATCTAAACATATTAAAATGATACTACTGTCAGTTATAGATTTTTTTATTTTTATTTTTGTAGTTGAAAATTTTCGGCGCTTAAAAAGCAGTGTAGTAGCTAACTTCTTACAATTTACTGCAAATATTTTTTATAAAAAAATTCTTATTTCGTAAATTTTTTAATGAACAGGTAATAATGATCATCCTTTAGCAGTCATCTAAATACAAAGAAGGAAAATGTGCTATAAGAAGCATTCTTTTTTCTGTCTAATTTCATTCTTATTATAACTGAGTGTCAATAGACTAGATGTCCTACCCCTTTTTTTTTTTCCTTGTAACGTATAAATGAATTTTTTTTCTCACTTTTCTCTGCATTTTGGTTGGCTGTAGTTATAGCTTTTCATTTGAGTTTAAGAATTATGAGACTAGCATCTTAGGAATAAATGGTATAGAAAGCTTAAGTATATTTTGTGAGTTAAAAAATTTCATCCTTCTTTCTTAATGTAAGTTAAAATCAGTTTTAATCTTAAGTCCCAGTCTCTTTTGTGTTTCAAAAAGTTTTTCTCAGTAAACCACCAAACCTGAGAAATAAGCCTTTTCGCCTTTTTCTTTTTTAAGTCAAATTAATGGAATTTGTTGTAATCATTTTCTTTACCATTATCCTTCTTTTTTACTAGGTATACTTGGTGTAAGAAATGGAGTCTACCGAAGCAAATTCAGTTGATGACTCTCTTGATTCCAAGAATTTAGAGGCTTCAATGGAAGACATTGTGGTTGCAAAATATGAAGACTGTAACTCAGAAGATCTCTCTAGTCAAAATGAAGAGGATCAAAGTGGAGAACAAGTTTATGGATATCTTGAAGTTCGAAATCCTGGAAGTGAAGATGCCACTATAATCTTAGATTCAGAAGGCTTTAATTTGAATGGACAGAAACTGATTTTGACTCAGGGGGATGATGGAAATGGCATCATTGTACTTGTGAATGAGGATCCAAATCAGCCACTAGAACAGACTTTTGCTAATGCATCTGTCCTCCATCCTGATGATGTTAATTTTGATGAAGAGGGTCTCAAAGAACATGGTGCATTGGTAATGGATGAGCATTCACAAGGGTTAGAGTTTATTGAAACTGAGGAAGTGCCTCAAGAACATGAAGAAAGGCATGTATATATTGAAAATAGTGGTGGATTTATAAATATATCCAGTGAAACTCAGTGTGATTCAGTTAATATTGAACAACCCCTCTGGTCTGTTTCAAATAATGCTCAGATTAAAAATGATAGCACAGAAATGCTTTTCATTCCTAACCCTACAGTTGTGCTTGCACCAGAAGAAACTAAACACCGAAAATTGATGCAACTTGCTTGTATTGCACATGAATTGCAATCAGCAGATCAAAAAAGCAGTATTGCAGCTGTCAGTGAATCTGCTAAAGATGTTGAAACATCTTTGAATGAATTTGAAACATCTGTCATAGTTTCACGCAATGAAGGACCTAAAGATCTAAATGAAGATCTTGTTGGTACAAGTGCAGCAGTTAAGGATCAGGCTGAATGTTTGCCAAGTAATGACTGCAGGGACAATCACTTAGATATTAACTCTAAAGGTGTTTCTAAATCAGTGGATGTTTCTTCTCTAGTTCGAGCTGTTGATAATACTGTTTCTGTTATTCATACTACCTCTTCTGAGCTTCAAGACAATTCATTAGAAAATCAAGCAAAAGACAGTTCACCATCTGAATTTCCATCTGTTAAAAGCTACCATACTCCTGAGAATGAGTTACCATCAGAAATGTTATATCCTTCTGGAATTTCAAAAATGTCCCTCCATGACAGCCTCAATGAGGAACCATCTAATGCTAAGCAACTAGATGAATGCACAAGGGAGGAACTAGAGGATAATAGTCAGTTAGCAATTGCAGATGACAGCAATGAGTCCAAAAGCCCAAGAACTAATGTTGCTACTAGAGAAATGGAATTAGATTGTTCACCTGGTGATGATGATTCACCTATAACATTTATTGAAAAGTCCCAAAAATTAGATGGTGTCGATACTTTAGGCATAGAAGATAATCCATTAGGGGATGCTGAAGCTGATATTAGGGTTGATGATGAGGATAGCCATGCTGATCCTTGTATTGCAGTTGAGAGAGATGAGGAGTTTAAAGAAGTTAATGAAAGCAGTAATCCTACTGCAACTGAAGACACATTTTCTACTGAAGAAAATCATCTGTTAAAAGAGAGTGGAATAAACCAAAGAACACAATTAAGGAAGAACAAAGTTCCTGCAGATGCTGATAGTGAATTAAGTACTTCTGACAATGATGATGCCGGCATTCATGATCATGATTCATCTACATCAAAAGCTGATATAAGATTTATGAACAAGAAATATTTATATAAATATAAAACAAAATCGCATAAGTCATATTTGGCTAAAAAGTATAGTTCATCACCTGTACATGATAATAGTGAAAATTGTCCATATACTTTAAATGAATCAAACTTAGAAGATAGTACCACTAATAATGAAAATGATAAATCTGAACCCATGGATTTTGAGAATTCACCACCAGACAATTCTGAATCTGAACTTGTAATTGCGGAAAATGCTGATGAAGAGGAATTCAACAGTGTAAATGAAAATACGTCTAAAAATGAAACTCAAAAGTCAACAATTGAAGATACAGTAGAATCTAATAATATACAAAGTATAGAAAATGTAAACTCTGAGAAAGCAACAAGTACAGTAGAAAAAAATTCAGAGAAGGATTCTGTGCAAGAATTGCCTTCAGATAGTCAGTCAGTTTCTAAAGAAGTAGATAATAAAAATAGTTCAGTTCAAGTAGCTTCTTCTTCAGTCTCAAGTGCAGTAGATGATGATTTTTCATACAATGAAGAGACATTAGTTAAAACTCCCATAAAAACATACATAAGGAAAAAGGTTAAAAAAAGTATTGTTGAAAATAAATCAAGTATCAAACCGAATATTGAACTCTTTTCTGTTGATGATTTAAATTTTTCTGAATGTGATAAAGATATTAATGATGTTGAAAATTCTCTGAACTCAGATCAGTGCAAAGAGATCAGTTCAACCTCTCAAGAAAACAATGCTGAAACTGATGACCTCTTGTTATCAGATGTGCAGAGTAAAGTTTCTGCAACCTATAATAGAAAGAAAAAATCAGTACTTCCCTTAAAGCAGGGATTAAGGACTCGCAGTTTAAGACCTCGGTCTTTACCTGCAAAACTACCTCTTGAAAATGGAACACAAGAAATCTCAGATAGTGAATCAAAGAAAAATAGTTTTGATTCTAGTAGTTCTGAAAACATACCATGGGGAGATGTTTTAATGAGCACCTCATTTCAGCCACGTGTTGAAACTAACAAGGATGAACCAAGTACATCATATGCATCAAGACCTATTATTGGGTCGTCAACTCCTCTTCTTAGCCCAGAACAACGAAAGCGTAAATTAAATAAGTATACGCGGGATTTTGAAAGATTGTTGCATAGCTCTCCTGTTAGTTCTAAAAAATTAAAAACAAGCAAAAAAAGACAGATTCAAAGAGGAAGGAAAAAAATTTTAAAATCTAGGCAAAGTAATGTTCTGCCTACTTCTTATTCGGAGTTTTTAGGACCTTATGAAACTTCTAATCTTTATAATGTTGGTGCATCTACAAGCACTGGAGGCCATAGGAAAAAAAGAGAAGTGAAAAAGGCTAAAATACAATATTTAAATCAAAATACTATTAGGTGTCATGAAGAACCTGGAATGCAAAAGAAGGAACTATTTTCTTGTAGTTCTTGTAATTTTGTCTCTAGAATGGTTGACAATCTTATTGAACATTTAAAATATTGCAAAAGCATACAACCTGTATTTTCTTACTGTGTAAATGATATGGAAAAAAGACAAATGATTAGAGGAGATGATTCCTTTGATAAAGAAGACGTTACTGGAGGATGCAATGGCACTGGAAGGTAAAATTGTTTATTTACTGTTATAGTTAAAAGATAATTTTTAAAATATTTAGATATTTGTAAATAAAACAAAGTTTAAGTTAAAACAGGCTTGCAATTCTGTCACTTTTCTCACCTTTAGTCACTTTTTTCATGGTGTATCACAGTAAAAGTCTTGTTGAAAAAAGAAAATCTGAATTAATAACAAAATATTTCAATAAAAGACCACAAATGTGATGCTCTAATCTTATTTTTCTTATTAAAATGCAATTAGTCATATGGTTTCCAGATTTTAGTGATTTTAAAAAGTCGTAAAGTTCCTGAAATTTACATTTGTACTGAAATGTACATTTAATACATTAAAGTAATTTACGTCAAAGCACACATTTCTCTTTTTCTTCACTTTCATTGTTTAGATACTCTAATCTAGCTATGTACATATTTCAAAACATCATTAATATATGCAGAAAATTGTGATTATAAAATTAATGTATTGTATCTATTCAAATCTAATTTATAGATTTTCTGGAATAAAAAGCAATGTTGAGTTGTGTTAAACAAAATTTTTAACCTTTTTTGTATTTGACGCTAAAATTTTTCTGTACCGGTGTTCGTGGCTTCGAATCCCACAGTGGCATGGATGTTCGTAGATGTTCGGAATTGGCTTTAAGCAGTAGGTCCCGGTCTCATTAGCCCTCGTGTTGCAAAAAAGTAGACCGTAGCACTCCAAACTAAACTAAACTAAAACTTGACACCAAAATTATGTCTTGCATGAATCATTTGATTTCAATTTAAAATAAATAGAAAAATCTTAATAATAGCATCTGTAATCAAGAGGGGAAAAAATCGCTTTTTTTCAGTGTTTAGTCACTTTTTAGTCATTTATTCTGTATTATTTGTCACTTTTCTCACCTTTTTGAAAGTACCTCAGCAGATGTAAGCCTGTTATAAGTATATTTCAGCTTTGTAAAGACTTTACTTTAAAAATACAAATTATATGATTTGAAAATTCAATTTTTAAAGTAATGTCTAAGTAAGGAAATTGATTAGTGTTCAGGTAACTACATTTTTTATTGTTTCCAATTTCAAACCATTATTGATTGTGAGTATAATTACTAGTGTTATTGTCATGTTTTAAGAGGTATAACTAGTAATATGTATAATCTATATTTTTTTTTTCTTCCCTGAATCAAAAAGAAATCTTTCATCTTTGAAAATTGTTTACTTTAACTTTTCTTAGAAATAGACTGTGTAGTATCTAGAAAATTTGCTTCTAATCAACTACTATTGCTTAGATTATTTTGGTTATCAACTTTAAAAATGTTATTTATTGCTTTGTTATATAAGTATTATACTGAAGAAGAGTGGTAGTGATTACAGTTTTATAAAAATTTTACAGCTAGTAGAGAACTATGCTATACAGAAAGTTGTTCTGTTGTGAATTACTACTTCAATAATTTTCATCTTAATAATATAAAAATAGTATATTATTAGTATTTATAATGGATAGTTATTGAAACACTTTTAATAAATTTGAAGAATGTGGGAAAACAGTACATTATTTACATGAAATATAGGGAGTTTAAGTTTTAAACATTTTTAATCAAGTTAAAAAAAACCCAGAAAATGGTGATAAAATCAAATAAATTGGTCATAATTTCTGCATCATTATACTTATCTTTTGTAATTTTAGCGATATAAGATTTAATTTATTTATATAAAATATATAGATCAAGCTTTCAAATTTATCAAAATTTTATAATGGTATTAATATATTGCGATTTTAGAATTATACATGCATACCATATGAATGACGGATTATTTTGCTATAGCATACAAATATTTAAGAACTATATTTTAAGTATTTTTTATGTGCAATCACTAGACTTTAATGATTAATATATATATATATATATATATATATATATATATATATATATATTTAAATCACTGTAAAATTAAACTGTCAGAGTTTATGTTGTAATTGTTCTGGTAGCTATTAATGCTAGTTTTTAATCGTTTTTATTTAACTTCGATTGTGTGTAAGGTAGTATTGTGTAATCAGTTTTTAACTACCTCCCTGACTAGTTAAATATCTGAAATTTTACACATGTTCATTTCCAATGACAATACAATATTCAATCATAAAAAATTAGAAGATAAATATTCAGTTTGGTAAAGGCAAAATGTTGTTGTTTTATATGCTCTCTGTGGCTTGATGGTAATGTATGCAACTACTCACCTGACTGTGCAGGTTCAATTCTACCCATGTTCTGAATTTACGTTTTTCTTGCTTGCTTTTATTAAAACACTAATAGAATTTATTTTATGGGATAACATATGTTTTTATCTGAAAATGGGCTTTACATTTATGATTTTTAATTATGTAAATAAAAAATAATTTTTTAATCGTTACCAATTTGTTAAAAAAAACTAAAATTTTAAAAATCCTTTTAACAGTGTTATTTTACAATGTAAAGTCTGCATTTAAAAGATAATTATAAAATTTCAATTGTCTGATCATTGATTTAACATAAGTTAAAAAAAACTTATAGATGAAAATTCACTGCAAAATTTGAGATTAAAAAAAAAGTCAAAAGTGAAACATTTTTTTTATAAATAAGAAGTTTTCACAAAATTAAGCCCTTAACAAGTTTCAGCAAAAATCTTTGTAATATTTTGTGATTTTTTTTAATTAATTAGCTAGTGAAATCCTTTCTTTATATTATGTATAATAACTGTCTTAACATTGCAGAAATCCTTCACTGACACTTGCAGAAATATGATTGTTTCAAACAAGCAATAACATCTGCCATATTAAAAAACTGACACACAATTGAAAATGTGACGTTGTCAATAAAATAAGTTTCTAAAGTAAAAAACTGCATAAGTGCATTAGAGATGAGAGAAGCTCTACATAACAAAATATATATTGTTATATTTAAAATATATATACAAATTCTGAATTTTTTCCAAGGGAGGGATATGATGAATTTTCTTTTTTCTGGCACATTTAAAGTTTAATTTTATAGTATTGAAAAGGTGTTAAAATATTTAATAAATCCCTTTTAATTGTATTAATAGTTAATTAAAATATTGATGAAATTAATTACATAATATTTTTAAGTTGCTTGTCATACCACTTTCATTTTTAAATTTTTGTATTTGTTAACTTTATTATTTATTTATTTATGGCAGGAATAATGACAGAAGAAGTGCTTCTCAAGGTGAATATTCTGGAGGTCAAAGCCAAGATCCAGATGAGAGTTTAGACTTAGATTTTATATCTGATAATAAAAAGAGGAAGAAAACTCGTATGTTTATTTTCCTTTATTTTCATTTTCTGATTTGAATATTATAATGTACTACACATATAACTAATAATCATAAGTTGTGTAAAAATTCTTTTTACCTTCTAAATTTCTTAATCCTTTGTATATCAACAACTCTTTAGTAGAAAATATTTCTTCAAATGTTAATAAGTAATTATTTTTAACATATAACAATAATTTTGATATTTATGACACAATAAAAATTTATTGGCAAAAAATATAAAAAATACTTTCAACAAAAACAAATGGAAATTTCCTTTAAATATTGTAAACTAGTATGCCTTGTGCACTATGTGACTTGCAGGTGGGAATAAAAGCTCTGTAGTATATATATTATCAAAACATATATAATTTCCTGTTAAAACAAGATTGCCAGAACTTTCAAAATTGTAAATACCTACCTAACTTCAAACTCCTGGTTGTTTTTGATCAGTTTAGGTTAAATTCAAACAGGTAAATGTAAACAGACATTAATAGTATTTAGATGACATAACTACAGGGTACTTGAAAAGTTTTGAAAACTCCTCCAATCACTGGGAATTATCACCTGCTCTATTTATATAATCATCAATGCTAAAACTTGTTTCTGGTCAATAAAGTTTTTATTTTCAAGATTTGTTGTCATATATCTTATAAAAACAATGAATATTAGAATTTCATTTTTTAATTGACAATGTTCAGAAACAATGCAGTAACTATTTTGCTTAATTATTCTTAAGGTAAAATTTATTTGTTGCATTTTAATATATATATATATATATATATATATATATATATATATATATATATATCATTTTATAAGATAGAATATAATTGATATTGTCTCATTTACTTATACCATACATTTTATTTTTTATATAATGTAGTATGAAATTATGTAAATAGGAGAATTTTCTGTTTAACTGCATTGATAAGAAAGGGAATTGATAAAAATATTTAACCAAAGGAAAAATCTTTCAAATTGTATTTATTGGGTTTAATAGTTGATTTGGTGTATATTAAAATTTTTGTTGTATTATAAATTAGCTTATGCTTAAAACTTATTAATGTTGTTGTACAGTAAATGCTTAATATGTTTACAGTAGATAAGGAAATATTTTTATTAACTTAAAAATTAGGTCCTGTGTGTTGAAAAATTTTTATATCATAAAAGTGGGAACCTTAAACTGAAATTAAATCAATTTAAACTGTTAGAAATGAAAGGTACTAAAGTGAATTAGAATTACACAATAGAAATAAAAAAAAATTAGTTACAGATGATAATGAAATAAAAATAGGGAATAAAGATATTCTTATAAGGAAACTGTTGAAAATACAATATTTTAGAAGTAATAGTGATTTAGAATAATGTAATTAACATAAAAAATGAAATGTATTAAAAATTGGACTATTTAACATAGAAATCATTTATTAAAAAGTCAATGAGATAAAAATAAATTAAGAGGGGAAAATATTTTAGTGTCAGCATTATATACATGAAAGGAGAATATGTAATTGTTTATGTGTATAAGTTATCTTGGTTCTTTTAAATGTAGGTAATTTTCAGTTAACTGAGTGCATGGATACAAAATATACTGTTCTTATTTTTCCCCCTTAATGGAATCAAGAAAAATAAATTTAAATAAAATTTATTTTTCAATTTAATTGCTTTGTTTTTGATATTGTTTATATTGCTGGTAATATTGCAATATAATCTAAAAACTAATTTAAATTTTGAAATACATGTATCCTATATTTGGCAGTGATAATTGCCAAACAGAAAGCCTACAGATTGAAAGATGGATGTAAAGCAAGTAGTTTTTTTTTCCTTGTGTGTGTGTGTGGGTGTAAGCAACAAATTTATAGTGACCAAAAGAAATGGAACAGACTAACAGGAATTCTTTTAAAATTTATCAATAATTTGCTAGTTGTAATGGATTTATTTGTTGATCTGAAATATATATGAAAGTAAACTAAATATTTATTAATTTTATATATACAAGTGCAATATCTTTTTTTGCCTTACTTAGAATATGGCTATGGTGAGGATGATGTTGTATGGGTGAAGTACAAAGACAGATTTTGGCCTGCTCTGGTGAGAGAAACATTCCTTATTTTGCTTATAAATTACTTGTACTAATTCAAAGTCATATATTTGGATTTGTTAAAAGATGTCCAACATTTTTATTGTAAATAGTGTAATTTTTTTTAAATTAAAATATTCATAAAATTTTAAACTTACAAATGCCATCTTGTGTTATGATGTATCACTATCTAGAAACTTAATATTTTTGTGAGATTTTACGAAAAGATTGTTAATTCTCTGTAAGCCTTTCTGGGTTTCAGTGAATGGTCCATCTGTCTTTATAGAGCTTAACAAAATGATACTGCAAAACAATTTGCCTGCAAATGTGTATACATTGGTAGTTGTGGTTTTTATATTTTAAATAATATTTTTAGAAAAGGGACATTATCTATCAGTTGGGATATTCCTTGAGTGTTTAACTCTTCAAAACACTAATAACATTATTTTAATTAAGAAAATAATCCAAAGATATATCCTTAATAATTTTATGGCTGTAAAAATTTACACTAATATAAAAAAATATTAAAAGTATTACTATATTTTATTGGCATCTTATTATTTATTGAATAGTTAGCTTTCATGTATGTGTGTAACTTATCAATATTTACAAGCTGCATGTTGAAATAATCTTTTTGTGAATTTTAATAATGTGTTATGTAGTTTTGCAAAATAATTTATTTTTTAGTAAGTCTGAATGCTTTTAAAACATTTTACCATATACTTTCATGAATTATTTTTATACTCTTCATAATCATTTAAAAAATTTATTTAAGGTTTGTGAAATAAGAGGTTCAAAGGCACATGTTAGACTTATAAAACACCCAGAAGCAGATAAAGGGTAAGTATACACACATATATTTTTTTGTATGTATATACACATTAAGTCCTAAATTAATGCAAAATTTGTTATTCGTTCTTTAGGTTGAAGGTTAAGCATGAAAATATACGTACATTTGATGATGCAAAGTGGAATTGTTTATGTTTGGTAATGTATTTTAATATTCTATGCTTTTAAATATGGTTTTCTCTCAGCATTTTGAAATGTTTTTATGTGTAATGTATTTTAAAACTCTTTCTTACCTTGATTTATACCTAACTATATTTAATTATTTGTTCACTTTTACTTTTGTGTAGGAAGGGAATATATCTTATTAGTCATTTGTGAAAAGTTGGGTTAATTATTAAGTATTTTTCTAAAAATACATAAAGCAAATTTTATTTTATCATGTATTTCTCTTTATTGACCTTCATGTATCTTCAAGTTAGCAATTCTTAGTAAGTTGGTGTGAATTTTTGTTTGCAAGAAAGAATTATTTTTCGTAAATATTAATCATGGTACCTAAAATGGTAAATGATGATATGGAATAAATATGCATAACATCACTTTACATACATCCTGAAAAGTATTTCATCTGAGAAGCAGGGTTGTTAGGTTTTTAACATTTGGCAATTTTTTCTTTATTTGTTATTGCAGTGAAATTAGGTAACAGTAGGCCATTCACTGTTGTATATATGCTATTGTTAATTACTTAACTGTTCAGAGTACTAATTTACTATAAATAATTTACTATTTACAAATCAGTATGTTAGAACAAGTATTTGTATAATTACATAGTGTAGAAACATGCTTGATTTTAAATTTTTTTGCTCATGTATAATTTATTAGTTGTTTTTAATAATTTAAAAAACAAAATATTATAAGGAAAACATTTCATATTCATTTCACTATCCTATTTTAGTGATTTTGCAAATTTAAGTAATCCTGCAACATGGTGGAAAGGTATTGCTAGTTGTGAAGGATTTAAAAACATTTCTAAATTTGTTAATATGACTGTACTCCTTTCTCATTCAATAAGTTCAGCTTCCATTGAACATGTTTTCTTGAACTTTAAAAAACATATATATTCAAAACTTCAAAATTGAGTATTGATAAATATTTAAAAGTGTTAATGTTATTGAAGGTTACATGGTAATTTTGATCATAACTACTGAAAGATTATACATTTTGTAACAGTTAATCATTCTGTTAATGGATAATCATTTACTTTTAATATCTTTTATTTAAAAAAAGTGATCAAATTTTCTTGGGTTCTTAAAATTAAATCAAGAGATTGAATATGATACTAAATAGTTATTTATCCACCGTATTTATGTCATTGTACACAAATACAATTGTTTAATTATTCTTGTTTACAAAATTGAATTTTTAAAAAATTCTCTATAATTGTTCCCTGATATGTACTATTGTATTCTATGTTTAAAATGTGATCAATACTTACTGATACAATTAATGATTACTTTCAATTGCATAGAATACAATTACTTTAATCATATTGTATATTTAAAATAACTTACCTAAGATTTTGTATTTAATCCAGTTAAAACATCCAGATAGATAGCTTAATATGCCACAAACCCAACCCTGCTGAGAAATAAATAAAACAGTTTTCTTTAAGCCCAAAGAATGTTTATCATTAGTTGTTTGATTGTTGTAGGCAATTGAAGTCTAATAGGCCAGTTAGTAAATTTGTTAACAAATTTTACTTACTATTTTAGGCAGGTCTAATTTTAGGCATGGTTTTTGCTCTGACTATATAATTTTTAATATTTTATTCAACTCTTATTATTTTTTCTTTCCTTAAGACAAATAAAGTCAATGTAATTTTTTTATTTTCATCTTAGAAAGAAGCTGTTAATTTACCAAACAATGAAATTTTTGTTAAATCTGTGCAATCTGCTGAACTATTTATGCGTAGAAAATTTCTTGGCTTTAATGTCAAGGGAAAAACATTTTTCTCAGTACGAGAAGGAGGTAAGCATTTATTTCATTCTAATTTATGCTCTAAAGCAATAAGAATTTATTGGTTACATTTTATATACTTAAAATTTTTAAAAATATTTTCTACTATTTCTTAGTTAATGTAAGCTTCTAATTAAATATTTACATTTATTGTCCTATGTAACGTGAGAAAAATACTTCAAATGTTGATTATGTATATAAAATAAACTATTTAAAAATAATTTTGTTCAAAACTTTTATCAAATTATAAAATATGTTGAGGATAAATCAATGTTTGTATTTAAAAAACTTTAGAAATTAATACCTTCTCTCTATGTGCATGTGTATAATGCTTTATGCTTAAAAAGCAAAATATGGTTTGACACAAAATTTGTAGTCTCAGCCATGTATTTTACAGAGATGTGTAAAAGCAACTGTTTTCTTTGTTTTGTTTGTTCACTAAATGCAACTAGAAATGAGCAGATATAATTATAGCCAGGCTGATTTTGTTTATGAGCTGCCTGCATGTAAAATAGTATTTGGCCGCCCCCTTTCACTATTACACTACCCCTATCAATACAGATTTCCCTCATATATTTAGATTCATAACTTAGCCCAATGTTTGAAAACTTACTATTTTGTTTATATGACTGCTTCATATAAATGACTAGGGATTAAAAAAATTTAAATGTATACCTTATATAGTTATTTTAAGTTTATTAAAATAAATATCCTACCAAATAAAAGTAACAATGTGCCCATAAGTCATTTTTTCTTAATTGTTAATTTATCAAATAATTCTAAATATTTACTTTATTTCCTTTAAATTGTTAATGTAATTTTAATGTAAAATGTGTGTTTTTTTTCAGTTGACTTTGCTACAGACACAGCCAGTTCTGATAGTATTGTAGATGATTCTGACGATGATGATGAAGCAATTACTATTAGGTTTCCTGCTCCATCTAGAAAATTTCGCTATGAAACCTTGTAAGTACAAAATTCTTTAGAAATAGTAAAATGAAAAAGTAATTCTTGTATTAAAGTTTGCCTTTGCATATTTTTGTTATAAAAAAAACTTCCAAGAAATTTTAACTGTCCAAATATTCTAATTTTATTGGGGTTCTGTTAATTAAAAATGTCTCTATTTTTGTTATTATCTAAACAAAATTGCTCTTTAAAATGGAATAGCTTATGGAGTAACTTTTTTTTAATAATGCATTTATTTATTTACTCAGATGAAAATGTGATTTTGTATATGCAATCATAGATTTTATTAATTATACCTTCTTTTACAGAGACAAAGAGAGAATATTAGGCTATATTTTAGAAGGTTCTGTTAATGTAAGTTTTTCCATTTATTTATTTACATAATTTAATGGACTTTTGTAGTTTATGTCTGTTTGTGTGTTTTCATTCTAGGAAATGTACCTATTACTAAGTCATATTTTTATTTATGCAATTAAAAATTAAAGCTGATATATATGTTAGTTTATCAGGTTTCTCAGTTCAAGATCTTAAAATATTTCTCTATACTATCTTGTTTTATGTCTATTAATGATCCCTAGACTATATTTTAATGGCCATATTTTATATAAATAACGATTTTAACACATTTATCTGTCAGTCTTTTTTACTCAATTTTTGTAATAAGAGGCTTCTTGATACCAAAATAATAGTAAATGTTTCACTTTTTTTATTCATGTTAAGCAACCTTTTGTTGTTCCAATATTTTCAAGATCTGAAATATATATATCTTATGATAATTTCTGTAGAATTATTATTTTCTGTAAATATGAGCTTATTTTATCCATATTTCACTTTTTATTAAAATCAGAAATTTCATTATACCATATAATGAATTTACTACATGTATATTAATGATTTTAATCATTTACATATGTGAACTTAACTGGGGTTATTTATTTCTAGATACATTTACCCTATAATATATATTACTTTTTATGTCAAAACATTTAATCTGAGCATTTTGATAATATCAGTGCTAATTTGTGCAAGAACGTAGTTAAAGATGCAACAAGTTGGTTGATTGAAATTTCATATATAGTTTTCGTACCAAAATTGTAAATATGTATTAATTGAGTTAGAAAGCTTTTAACTTTTGCTGGAAATGATCATTTGGTCAGATTTAGAATATATGATAACCTGTAGTATTATACTAAAAAATCAATGTCATTTTAATATTTTTTTTTCAGATAACTTTTTATCCTTTGATATAGAAATATAAGAAATTAATTTGTCTGTAAACAAGTTTGTAGTTATCTGGTATTTGATTGTTTATTCCACAGATTATACATTTCTGGAGTTGGTTGAACTTTTTACATTTTGAAAGTGGGAAATCCAAGTTCATATAGTTTTTATTATGATATTGATAGTAAAATTGTGTCATGTATGGAGCATTTCTTCTGCTTTGTTTAAAGACCACTCATTATATTCATAACATGATCATACTTATATGTGTCTTTGGTGAAAAGGGTTACTTCACAACTCTCATGTTATCACAAGCATCTTGATCACTAAGTACACAAGTCAGCATTTACTTAATGTTTACTTGTGGAATTTTAAAAATCTGATGTAAATACCACATGATCTCCAACTAAATTATAAAGAAAAAAATAAAAATAATTATACTATGATCCCTTTAAATTATCATTTGCATATCCTCTTAAACAATCAAAATTAGTTTAGTTTCATGTAGTACCTTTGTTGTCTAAGTGGAGCTCAAGTACTGTTTATTACCTGGCTGTGATTGGCAACATTAATTTTCATTATATTGAGATTTTTAAAAATTTATTTCTTTATAAACAGAAATTTTAAAAAACAAAAATTTTTGCAATTACAATACTACCTTTACTCTGATTCAAGGAGTAATAAAACAGTAAATATTTAATATTATTCTTTTAAATGGACTTAAAAAAGCATAGCTTCAACTGCACACACACACACACACACACACACATATATATATATATATATATATATATGTTGACATCTTTGTATTATTATAGACCTCAGCAAGGCCAGCAGCATTAATATTTATTATTTTAAAAATTTTCATTATATAGAGTGCAGAATGCGATAAAAAAGTGGTATGCAAAACTAGTTTATCAGTTAATACAATAATTCTAAATACAAAATTTTTATATTTTGCAACTAATCGTTTTTGAGTTATGCAAGATACAGACATCAAAACACTTTCAGGGATGGTCAAAATGGATATTTAATGTTTTAAAGTTTCCATTTATGTATGTGCAGATGTAATGTTTAAAACTAATCAAAATGGATTCAGGCATGGTCAAAATGGGCATTAAGTCAGAAGACCATTTTAAGAAGAAATTTTTACCATTACAGTATTTCCTTCACTTTGTTCAAGAAAGAAGAACTGCAAAAAATAATTCAGATAAAAGAAGAGCATTTATAAACTGTATTGGTAATTCATGTATAAAACCAGATTATCTTTCATTAAAACCAAAAACTCATTCAAAGCAGTCGAGAATAGAAAAATGTTGACTAGATTCTGGTGAATTTTCGCAATATTATCTACTTAAGAAATAAAGTAATTAATCTTCATATTGATGTTTTTACAAGTAATGGCGCAATAATAATTTTACAGCTCAATTTTATTTTCATACATATACTATCTTATGTTTTGTTCTGTGACCCAGACAAAAAAATATCTGGCTAGAACACTGTTGATGGTTTATCTGTATTAACATATTGTTGATTGGCAATTTTACTGAAAATTTATCTCATGTCACTCCCTATTAGCACAATTTGATTCATAATCACTCGGACAACCAGATAAAGCATCCTCGTATAATTCATTCAAAGATTCAAAGGGGTTACATAAATAGGAAACTGATGATTTTATCCATAAAAATTTTATTTGGCAAAATTTTTTTTTAAGTTTGAATATTGCATTTTGATTGTCAGAAAAAAATATAATTTGATTTGGAACCTCATGTCTATTACCTCTCTTGTTCATGTTATAATTAGGCCCTGGTAGAATCATCTTCTCAGTATTAATTCTTTATTTTATTTATTTATTTATTTATTTATTTTTTTTTGTGCTTGTTTAAAAATGAAGATATGTAAATTTAATAACTCTGACCTATACTTTTAATTTTTGATTTTAAAGAGTCATTACAGCATACCAATTTTATGTGAGGTCAGTGGCTGTTATTTAGATTTAAACAATTGTACTTGGTAAAGATCTGATATGATATTACATGTTTTGTATAGATTCTTTCACACAGTTTGATTGCACACAACAAAACATGTTGAAGTAAAATAGTGATTGTAATTACTGCTGTATGTGACAGTCAATAAATTTTCTTTGTCATTTAATTATTAATAGTACACATCAGCAGAGCACTACTGTAGTTGTTATTATTAGCTGTTAAACACATTGATAACAGTTTGATTTTTACTATTAGCCTACACGAGGAATGGACAAACTTTTTCAGCTGCTGGCCAAAAATCAAAAGAAAATAAGTTTGGCGGGCCAAGATAAATTTTTCTAAAATTTTAAAAACAATATACAAGTGCCTAATGGTTTAAATACGTTAATGAGATGAATGAAATTGCAATTTCATTTTTTAAAGTTCCTTATACTGAAGTTCAAAGTGAGATGTACTGATTTTAAGGAACGATGCTCAATGCTTATCTGTTAGTCTACTTCTGAAATTATTCTTTCTAAGGTTCACAGTTGAAAACACTTGTTCACATATGAGAAGCAAATATACTGCTGATCGTCTGGGCATGAGGTAATAAATTTGGGATATAATATTTCAGCAAAGTAGAAAAGGAGATGAATATATAATGTATAAATATATATTTCTTTTAATTTGCCTTGGATCAGCAACTTAAAATTTTATCTGCGGTCCAGATAAAACTTTCCAGCGGGCTGGAGTTGGCCCATCTTTGGTCTACATAAATATAAATATTAAAAGGCAAGAAAAAGCAGTAATTGAGGCTTTTTTCTCTCTTAAATCTTGGGCTTCACAGTTAATGAAGATAAAACCAAATTCATAGAAATCTTAACCTCCATGGTTAATTATTGCAATCAAGGGCACATTATTATACCTTTGAAAGAGTTGATGAATTTAAATTTCTTAGTGCTATAAATAATGATAATGAGTTAAGAGCAGAAATTAGTATAAAAAGTACCGGGTGACCGAGCTCCGCTCGGAGAAAACAGGTATCGAAGCTAACTCGAAGATTTAAATTTTCAATTGTGATTTATCAAAACAATACATGCCATAAGAAAATTTGTGAAACCATTAGTGAAAAGATAACCGGTTAAAGTGCACCATTGTAAACTATTCTAAACAAAGTTGTTTGGAAAGGGAACTATTCTATACAAAGGTAAAGTTTGAAAAGTCATAGAAAATAAAATGTAATTGATAACAAAAAATTATACAATTAAAGAAATGGTACAAAGTGAGCAGTGTAAAGATTGAAGTGTGTTGAATGGAGAAGCATTCTGACAATGACGGTATCTTCTAGTTCTCCATTTGTGGGTATAATTGAGTTGATCGCTTGTTGTTCTAAAATTCCGGCTCCTTGAAGCATTTCATGTAGACGTGCGTTCTGCATGTTGAAAATGTAGCTTGAAATCTGATGAATGTTGAAATGTCGAACTTTGTTGACGGTGATTTGAAATCGAAATCAGTTCCTTAACACGTTCGCTGCCACCGACTCACTGGCGCGTCAGAGCGGCACCTCCTGCTATGCCGACGACGCACTAACGCGGCGACGGACTTTGATAAGTTATATGCTCTGTGTTTAGTGTGGCTTTGGAAATTGAATGGCGCGGTTGTTTCGGCACGTTAGTGAAGCATTATTTTTTAATTTTTTGTGGTTGGTTTTCAAAATTTTTGTTTGCATTATTTTTTTTTACTATATTGTTTATGTGTTATATATATACTTTGCTACATTAATTTAATATTTACAGTTGATAGAAAATAAAAATGTAAACCGATATCAAGGAATAAAGACAAATCAATAAAGACTTTTATTATTATTATTATTAATTCGTCAGAACTGCAGTCAGTCGATTCCTCGTGGTCGAAAACCCCCGGGTACCAATTTTCACTTGGTTTGGACGCATGAGAAAAAAGTTTGCCCGCACTGGGGTTTGAACCCGGCCCTATCTGTAGTGCCGAACTACATGACCTTAGCTCGTCAAAACCGATGCCAATCGATTCCTCGTGACCAAAAACCCCAGATCCCCAAGTTTACTACAGTTTATTAATTCTGGGGCGATTTTCGACTTGACAACCATTCCTCGTATTATAGTATAGGATTAAAATCGCTAGTAAATACTTTATTCAGCTGAGAAAACAATTGAGATTGAATGTCATCAATTGCAATAGAAAATAAAGAATATATATGGCATTAATTTAATCTTCTATATTTCATGCAAGGGAAATATGAATCTTAAACAAACATACACAACACTCCTAGGACATGTTTAGAGAGAAAAATCCTCAGAGCAATCTTTGACCCAGTGCATAAAGGAGTATATTGGTGAATAAGATAATTTTGAACTGTACAGACTTTATGCAACCTCAAATAACTCGTGTCATCCATGTAATACATTAAGATGGCTGAGTCATGTTTGGAGAATCTCAGATGATAATCCCATTAAAATCTTGACGTTCAAAAATCCTGAGGGTTGCCAAGCTAAAGGAAGATCCCTGACTAGGTGGTTAGATGACATTAATAAAGACTAAATTAACCAAGATTGTATAGCAATGTACTTATGGAGAGGAAAAAAAAAACTTGATTTATATTTTGCTACTAATCATAAAAATGTTAGCTTTTGTTTTTTCTTTGATTGTAAATCTTTGTTTCTATTTAATACTTGTCTGTAGCTATAGAAATATTCCAAACTGTGACACTTTAAATATATCACTTATAAAAATATATGTTGTGTTTGCTTTTTAATAAGATGTCTGAATTTTTGTTTTTGTTTCAGGACTATGTGCTTGATATTTATAATGAAAAGGTACACAGTGATAAGCATTTAAAATTTTTTGATCCAGAAAGCAGAATAGATTTAGAGTACAGACCATGGTTTGGCCCATTTGAAGAAAAATCAGAGGTAAATAGTTTTCCCTTAACAGAAGACTTATTTGTAATAAAAAATAATGAGTTTATTATTTGTATAATCTAAAGGGTGGAATTTAAAATCATCTTTGTAAAAATCTTAAATTTACTTAAAAAGGAATAAATTTTTCCTCATAAAGATCTCAATATTTTAGCATCACATTTTTAATAATTTCTAGAGTATTTCTAAGTTCTTAAATTTTTATCAGTATGTACTGACATAATATACATTTACCAGCTAAATTGAATTTTTGCTAATTAAGACAGTGGGAAAATTGGGGGGGGGGACTGAATAAAGATTAAATTTTTATTATGTTTTACAGTCAAACCTGTCTATCTCGAATTTCTCAGGAGTAAAAAAAAAAATCAATATAAACAGGTTTCGAGATGCACAAGTTTTATGAAAATAGACTAAGAAAATTTCTTTACACAATATAAAAGATTGAAAATTTGAAATACTTTTAATTTTATTTACATACCTTACAAAAAGTAATCCATTAGGAGTTTTTGATGCAAAACTGTTTTAGACTGGAAAATTTTTTGTAGTTTTGACACAGTGGCAAAACAATCCTGATCAATATTTTCTTGGGATTCAAGAAAAATTCTTAATGTTTCAATGGCAGTTTCTGCTTCTTTTGGCATAATAACTCTTTCTACATTGATGTTGTTCTCTTTGTCATGATCAGGGTTGGCTTGATTTAAATCAGTTGATTTTTTTTTTAATCATTGATTTAAATCATTTTTTTTCACTTCTTTTAAAACCTATATTCCAAAGACAGGAGAACTGGGAATCAGTCAGCATAGTAATACCAATAAGTAAATAAGTGTAAATAGATAGCATGTGCTTTCCAAGAATTTAGGGGTTGTTATCAGAAAATATGTAGCAGGGGTAGTACAATGATTGATTATGATTGGTTGAATTCATTTTATGTAATGGGAGGTAAAGAGAACTGAAATCCAGTTTGTCTACCAAATAACAATAGCCATGGCTTGCTTCATCTGCTGGAATGGAAAGACAGTTTTCTTCTTTTGGTATTGTTCATTCTAGTCTTCGTAACCAATGAGGAGTGGATAAAGCATCAAAGCAAGTGTTTTTTATTGAAATAATTAAATCCATAATTCGGTACTTAAAAAAATATTAAAATAATTGTGATTTGGTTTTTTTTAAATAAATAGTTTGCATTAAAAGAATATTTAATTTGTTCTTTTAATTGACATCTTATTGAGTTTGCACTATCCAATTACAAAATAATAGAATGTATTTAGGTTAAAATTTATATATTTAAGTTTAGGTAATCAGTGTGCAGAATATACTAGATAGATAAGATGTGACTTCTTATAACAAACTATTCTATGTATATTGCAAAAAACATAAAAACAACAATTAAAATTAGTATTCAGAAAAAAAAAATCTGATTTAAATAAAGAAAAATCTGATTTAAATTCCCCCCCCCCCCTCCGAGAGAGAAAACTAGAAGTGTATTTTCTGGAAATGAGAACTTGTGCATTTGTCAACACAATAAGGCTCTAAACTGGAATGTTGTGTTTAGACAAGTTTTGGGGAAAAAATATTTGAGATAGGTTTGGAAAATATTAAATTTTTATTGAAAAAATAGGGAAATTGAAAAAAATTTGACATAGACAGGTTTGATGGTATATAATTTTCAGTTTATACTGCAGACTTAGTTTTAATAAAAATTTTAATAATGAATAATTTAATTATATAATAAAGTACAGAATTATAATGTAGAAATTACTTAAAAATAAAGTATGTTTCAATTAGAGCAGAAATTTCTGCAATATTTAACATTTTTAGTGTTGCATAACAAAATAAACATTTTAAGGAAGTTTCCAGTGAAAGTTTATTTCTAATAATAGCTTTGATAAAGTAAGTATTTGAAAAAGGTTCTTTTAATTGCAGCAGAACTAGGATAGCATGTTTGTAAATTTATGATATGACTCTAAAATATCTTTGAAATATCACAAACAAGTGAAATACTTCCCACAATTTGTGAGCTGTAATTGATTCAATAATATCAGCAGAAAATATATTTTGAGAAATGGTGTCTATAAAATGTATATGATTAGTTTCTTGTAACCATTTTTAGGCATTTTTCTAAAATGCTAGCTATTTCGGAAAATGTTTCAACTACTGCACCTTCATGGAATAATTCAAAATCATGTGTATGCATTCCATAAAGATTTTTGTGTAAATTTAGGATACTAATAATTTTTGCCCAAACTTTTTCTATCCTTTTATTTATTTATTTTTTTCAGATTTTCCAATTTAGCAATGAAAATGTTATTTTGCTTATTTGCAGAATAAAATTCAGTTCTCATTACATTAATAGACAGCTTTATTTCATATGAAAATTATAATCATGTAAAAAGGTTTTCAAACTGTGTTATCTCTTTGTTTAAGCAAGAAACTATTATTTTTCATTATGTCTGTTTTTATTTTATTGGAAATGCTATTTTGATTTTTCCTAAACATTCTTTTTATTTTTATTATTTTAGAAAGAGCCTCTGTTCTTCCATTTTCGGGATCTTTTTAGTGCAAAAGTTGGAGAAGATACATGTAAAAAGCGAAAATTTAGTATGACTACATATGTCACTCAAGTCTTGATTCCAGAAGTAAGAGTTTCAACTAATTATACACTTATTTTGTACTACACATAAAAAATAGTTATGTTAATACCTTAATTTTGGACAGTTAATTTTAAAATATATTTTGAAATCGGTCCTCCCCCCCCCTTATTTGCTTTAGTTATGGGCTTCTAAAACTCATTGAAGCATTTAAGTTTGATTTATACCTGAGTATTGTTCTCTTCTATTTATATTGTGGCTTCTTGTGAAACTAAATATGATCTCCATTAATTCTTTGTCTTAATCTTGTTTTGTTTTATATTGATGATTTTTAACTTCATGTTGAATTTTACTTAGTCCCAGTTGCTTTGTGGATTGATTTATTTAATGAGCTCTAGTAATTTTGTTGTGGGGAAAAAAAGTTGAGACATTTAACTATTGGGTTACTGAAAGAATTAGAGGGGAATCTTGGCAAAACTTTTTCTTTATACTTTGTTCACATGCCATTCTAATATTCTCTCTTTTTTTTTGGGGGGGGGGGTAAGTTAAACCTTACAAAAAGCTAATCTTGGCTCTGTCTATTCTTATTTTTGTTCAAAATTAAATTTGATTCAAACCTAAATCAGATTTAAAGGAGGTACAGATATTGGCAAAAAGGCATCTGCTACATGATTGACAGAAAAGGAAGTCGTTTGTGGAAGGTTTGAATCTAATTCTTTATTTCTCTGTCCTGTTTTTTTTTTTTTTTTTTTTTTTTTTTTTTTTTTTTTTTTTTTTTTTTATATGAATCTGAAAGTCTTAAATGCCGATTGACCAAACGATGGCCGATTGGTTTGGATGCTGGCCTTCGGTTCTGGAGTTTGTGGGTTCGATTCCCACTGTGGCATGGATGTTCGTAGCTGTTCGGGATCGGCTTTAAGCTGTAGGTCCCAGTCTTATTAGCCCTTGTGTTGCAAAAAGTAGACCTTAGCACTCCAAACCAAACCATAAATGCCTTGGAAAGTACTATAACCACATTGAATGTTATGTTTATAACAGCACTCCTGAAATACCCAATGCAAGAAGTTTAAGTGTTACTTAGTTTTATATTGAATCAAATTTAATCAAGCATGAAAAATCTTAGTATCCCTTTCATACATTTTAAGTCTGTTGTGGAATACACCATATTATAATAATAATAATCAGAACAGGTCTGTAAATGAAGTTACATAATAAATGTATGTCAAATAAGATTCCTGGGCTGTACTTAAAATACTCCTGCTGTGGTTTAATGTTTAGTAACTAGCTGAAGCACCTGATGATTCCTCAAATATATAGTATATATATATGTGTATATATATATATAATATATATATATAACATATATACATATATATATGTTGAGTCAGCACACTCAACGAGCTTCAAGAATGGAGCTAAGCAGTCCTTTTTAAAATAATTGAAGATACTAATATTTACAAGTATTTACATAGGTTAATTAAAAGTTAATAGCCTAGGATAAATTAAGAGCTGGTCCCGCTTCTTGAGACTTCGCAGTGTACATCTTTACAGCCCCAACTCTCTCGCTCGCTCCCGCATCTATATGTGTGATTTTCCTAAGTCTGTTACGATAAGACTGTGCATGTGCAGAAATGGATCACTTGACAGAGGGGTGTTGGGAGGTTAGGGTGGTGTTCTCTGCCTTGACATATATAATATTCTTGGCACTTTTCACCCAGCCCTCAAATCTTTATAATTAGGGTTCACAAATAAAAGTTATATTTAAAAATTCAAATTAGTTTTTAGATTATATTATACTAACAATATAAATTATTTAGAAAAGTAAAACAGCTTATCATAAAATGAATAACACATTCATTAAAATTTAATTTTCATCATGAATTTAAGAAGTATAATCTAAAGAAATAACAAAAAACTGGCAATTTATCTTTGTACAGACTACAGAAAAGCACGTAAGTTTTTTGCCATGTCATTTAAAGTGAGCAAATTTATCTACAAATAAAGATATTTATGTGACTTAAATTTTAATAATCTCAAGTGATACTATTATTGCTTGACATAGTAATATTTTAAAATTCAGTGAGATAAAGTTGTTTAGTCAAATTTTACCCTGCTGAAAACCCACTGTCAAATGAAATTTGTTAGCAATGGAATAAGATGGGTATCTAAAGATTGGATTGATAAAATGGTGCAACTGAATTAAAAAAAAATAAATATGCCTAATTAAAATTGATAAAATTATATATACATATATATATATATATGTATGTATATATGTGTTTATATACATGAATGTATGAGTATATATGTGTATATATGTTTGTGTGTGTCTATATATATATATATATATAATGGTGAAAAATAAAAGAAAATTGTAAAAAATTTGAAATGAGAGAAAAGAAACAATAAATAAGAAAATAAATTTATAACTTATTTTCTTTATGATCATGTCAAAATAGCAATACTACACTTGTAGCAGATCAGCTAATTTTCTATAAAATGTACATCTACATAAGATGAAAGCAATCAATAAACTGTCAAAAATAGCATGTTGTAAATTTTTAAAATTTATGTTGCGTTTAGTTATGAAAAAGTGTTTCTTTCAGATACGGTTACTAAAGTCGAAACTATTGTCATTGACTAAAAATATTATTGGCCACATGGTCTAACATTGCAGTTCATAAACTGGGTTCTGCTGCAGTAATCTAGTATATTCTAGAAAAGTCAGCATGAAATTGTAAAATTGATGAAGACAGCGTGAAGTTACTTAGAATTAAAATTTAAGTTATTTTTCCTTCCCACTGTTGAAACATGGTAATACATTTCCTTGAGTTTGTCCTTAAATATGACTAATCCTCTATATTTACAGTTTTTAAATTGGATGCCATGGCAAAAAGAAGTTTGAAAAGCATTAGTTTAGCATTTTACTTTACAGCAATTTGTAAGCATTTCTTCCATTTTACCTGTATGGTGACATTTTTGGCATCTTGATAACATATTTGAACATTAAAAAAAAATTATATTAACTTATATACAAATTTTGAAATTTGATAATTTTTTTAAAAAAGAAAATTGCACCCTTGAGCTTATATTCAGAAATATACGATATGATCAAAAAATAAGAAAAATCTTATCTGAAAACTCATTTTAAGTGTTATCAATTGAAATTAAGTTACTTAAATAATTTTAATTATTTTGCCATTTAAGTAAAAGGAAAGTATGTCCAATGGTGCCAAATCCAATTTAGGTTTTAAAAAACATTCTATCTCCACATGGCCTTGACCTCAAAACAATTTGACTTGTCCAAAACCTTAAAGGTCTTATCAATCACATGACAACATGTGTATGCTGAAAAGGTAACAAATTCATGTTAGGATTCCTTTTCCTGTTGAAAAAAAAAATGTAGATGTTTGAAGTAGCTGATTGTGAATAATTTAAATAAATAAATGGCCACATATAGGAAAATTAATTAATCTGGTTTATTAAAATTTTAAGAAAATGTGATCACAATCAGTATTGTGATCTCTCTCTACTCTTATCTGATATATATATTCAGTTGAAACAAGTTAATCTTCTGTTTTTCTACAAGTAAATTTAATTGGTAAATTATTTTGTCATTATGGGTATGTTACCATGGTTATGATAAGGAAAAGAAATTTTTTGGATACTGATTTTTTGGATTAAAAAGTTTTAAATAAAGATGAAAAACCACATTATGAGGATTATAACAATAATCATTATTCATGACCTGAAAGAAATCAGGTGGGGAAATTAAAGGTAATGATTGTAATTCACAAGAAATTGATTATTTCTAGTTTTTTTATTTTTTTAAAGACACTATTACAAAATTGAGAAAAAAAAAGATAATTTTAAATCTTGCGCAAAAAATTCTGTGAAAAATATAATTATAATCCCTTAAAATTCAAGCATTTTTTTAAATGTTGCCTCATTATTAGAGGTTTGAAAGCTGTAAATTTTTCTGAAATAATAGCAAATTTAGTAAAATGCATTAACATAACCTGCTAAAGAAATATATATATATATATATAAGATGTGCTAAGTGCTCAAATAAAAAAGACAGAAAAACTAAACATGCTAGTAAAAAAAGTGATTAAAAACATATGTATTGAATAGATGGCAATAATGGAATACATGGCATTTGTAAAAAATTGGCAAATAATTTTAAGTAATAGTTTTAAATAATTATTTATAAATGTGTTTTCTCTTTATTCTTTTTATAAATCTTTTAGATTTTATGCTAGAAATTAGGGATGACCACCCCTAAGTATGAGATACCTTGTACATATAATACTGTTCATTGTGTAATGCTGAGTTAATTACAATTTTCCTGATAAAGGAAAAGATACATTTAATTTTAAATTGCATTACTTGTGCCATTAAGTCAACTAACTGATGTTTCATAAAAAGTTTTACTGGGGACAATTTTTAAAATTTTGCTAGCATGCATTGTGATAAATTGTCTTTGATTATAGGCTATAGTCAAGGCTATATCTGTTGTGAATGACATCTCTATTGAAGCTGCTGAAACTCTGTTTGAAAGTGAAGATAGTTTAGATATGGATTGTGACCCAGAGCCTGGTGAAATACATAAGATGTACTCATGAAGCAGTGCTTTCTTTGTTGTTCATTTTAAAACCATAAAATCATTTTCTGATATAAAATGTGTCAGAAGAGATAATAAAAACTGACTGTCCATAGAAGAGGATTTGTTTTTAATAACAAATCATGTCATCCACATCTTGGATTCGCCTATAGTAAACATTCACATTTTGTATATTGTCATTAACATTTCAGTTTTCTGTTTGATTTTGCCAAGCATTTGACATCATTGTACACGTACCTTTTTTTGTTTTACATACATTGTTTTTTATTGTTGCTTGTCTTGATTTTATGCATTTGTTGTCACATTCATAGTGTTTGAAAATTCAGTACCATAAAATGTTTCAGAGGGATTTACATGATTTGCCAAGACGTTGATTATTCTATGACTGGCTCATTGATTTACTTTTGATACATCATGCATTATAATTTTGGGTCCTGTCATGTGTATGAATATGAAACCATTTTTGACAATGTTTTTAAATAATCACAAGTTTTGTGTGATACTTGTTATCCATAGAAATGGTGTAATGATCACTTCCATAATTCAGTCATTGTAGAAAGCAGTTTATCAACATTTGTAAAGGCACATAGTCCAAACATATGTTTAAAAATTTTTAGTTCATAAGTTTTGTAGTTAAGAGATTATTTATTGACATTTTTGTATCCTTAAAATTATAAAAATCATTGTTTTTAACTACATGTTGCATGCTTTTTAACAAAATTCTAATCACTATAAAATTTTCATCAAATTTCATTTTAAACACTTTAAATTCTTTATAAGTTCAATGAATATTAAAGAGAATTAATCATTATAAATTGAACTATAAAGGATATTTCCTTGTTTCTATTACCTCGTATATTGCATTCTTTATAAATTTATGCTAGTGCCTCTGCATTTAAGCCTTTAAAAGATGCTGTTGATGTCTTTAAGTTTATACTTTGTTCTGCTGACCTTAAAATATTTTATAATCCTGAATGTACCATTTGAAATATGCAGAACTTTATTTCATTAATTTTTGTTGGGGGATAAAATACAACTCTTTAATCTTAGAATAGAAACTGCATAGTATGTATGTATGTGTATATAAAGAAAGAATAAGTAATTTTTTTTCTGTATAGTTTAATAACTCAGCATTAGGTTAAATGGCACTATCATATAAAGTGACACTTTAAACAGACATAACAAATCTAGATTTGTTATGCATTTTAGATTCTTTTTAACAGTTTTTTTTTCAGTATATTAATAGCTAATTAAAATACAATCTACACAGGCAATTTTTTTTTATTATTATTTATTGTATAAGATCCCAATTACTGCATCAGGAGGCCTTATATGTTTGTAGCAAATAATCTCTTAATCATTTACTGTGATTTCACTCCTATAAAGCAACACTTTAAAATTTATAAATATTTGCATAAATTTGATGATTTTAGTGATTTTAGTAAAGGTAAATGTAGCAAATGAGGCAATAAAATCATACATTTTCAGTCATTAAAGCTGTAATTATTATTGACATATGTTAGTTTTATATTTTGTATGATATATATAATTTTAAAAAATTTAAATTTTTTTAAATTAGCAAACTATGTATTTTTTTTATAATTACATGCTATATGTATTTTAGTTGTTGGCATTTAAATTAAATCTATATAATTATTCATACATATGCATACATACTTATGTACATAAATTCTTTCCCATACTTTTGATCTGTATGTTAAAATAATAATGGTTACATATTTTGTATTTCGCAATTTCTTTAATTATTTTCAAAGGAATGTGTTCCATCTTTATTTAATTTTGTAGTGTTTATTTAAATTTATAAAATTCCTAATATTAAGGTTATATGCTATTAATGTTGGATGTTCTTAAATTCATGACAGGTCTTTTTTATTTTATCTTTTTTGAAAGGTACATTCTATTTTTTTTTTAAATTTTAAATTTATTCTGTGAATATTTTTTGTTTGTATTTTCTTCTGAATATATATAGATATATATTAATCAAAATTGCTGCATTGTTTGTGTTTATGTATTTAACCTTTTGTGAGTAATCTTGCAATGATGTACTTTATGTAAAATTTAGAGAATATATATAAAAAAATTTTATTGCTTCTGATTATTGCTGTTGTAAATTTTATTTTAAACTTTTCAATTTAAAAAAAATCTTTTTTTTTTTTTTTTAACATGCGTTGTTACTAAGATGTTCATAGCTGCAAGCTGCTATTTTTCAGAAATGAAGGTGCTTTTTTATCATAAATTTTACTGCAAAATATTTTAAATGCTGTGCAGTATTTTTTCCTCTTTAACTAAAACATACATTACAACTTTTGTAATTTTAAATATATGTCATTGTGCTATCATTATGCATGTAAATACATATGTTTACATTCAATTTTGTTTTTCACCTTTTAGCCTATCAGAAATCATTGTTAAAATTGAATGAAATTTTTTAAAAAATAATTTATGAATCCTTTAAAATGAATGTATAATCATAATCCTTTTGCATAAAAAATATTTAATCAGAATTTGACATGAATCTTTTCTTAAAGTTTCCTTCAACATTGCAGTCTTGGAGACATTAGTTGTTCGAGGGCATCCCCTCCAGCTTTTCTTTCTTTATTTTTTTATTTATTTTTTAAGGCTTTATTACCATATTTAGATGTAAGCATATGTGGAAAAAGAAACAAAATTTTCAATTGCATGCATTTTGACATATTAAGCTATTTTAGCATTTTGGTATATTTTGTTTATTCTTTTAACCCTTTGAATCCCATAATGGCCTGGTAATGTCCCCCCCTTTTTTTACTAGGCAAGGGTCTTTTAATTCTTTAATTCAACACTTTAAAATTTTGAATGTCCTCAGTTCCCAGCCAAGTAGTTCAAATTTACTTCTTTTCCTTTCTCAAGTATTAACTATTTACCCCTCAATCTAGCAAAAAAGTTGCTTACCGTTACAACTTATATCGGCAGTTTATTGTAAATTGCAAAATTTACAGTAAATATTTATTGATAAATTAAAATATTTTACCAATAATTCAAAAGTTAAAATTTGTATTCTATGTTTCCATGGACTGTATAAAACCATCTGATCAATAAATGTGGAACCTTAGAAATTCTTTTCAGAAACTAGATTCTTTTGATCTAAAATTAGGTCTTTAATTCTGTAATAAAACTTTTTATGAATATATTTTTAAAAAAGTTTAACTGTAAGTTATCTATTACATTTGTATTATTTTTTAATCAATGCATTTCAGTTATAGCATTTTTAAATATATTAATAAATTAATTTTATTGAATATTTAGTCAAGATTTAGGTGCTCACATTTTACATTATTGGCTGTTTAGTATTTTCTAAAAATAAAAGTATACAAACCAATAATTATATGTATTTACTATCTGTTACCTATTCTGCTATTTTCTGAGGAAAATTTAGTTATAACTGCATTCAGGTTTTCATTTACTGTATTACTAGCAAATGAAAAAGTTGGTAAATTTACAGACCGTACATCCTATCTATCCCGAAGGAATGACCCTCAACTTTTGATACAGCAAGCATGTTTCTTGTTCTGTTTTCAAAAGCTGTAGAGAACAAACAGTCCTTGTTACATATATCTGTTATCGGCACCTCTTATAAACATTAACAGTTATGCCTCTAATGAGGAAGGAAATTTTTTAGTAGGATTGGGCTATTGTGGATCTCAATGTCAGCTATTATTAAATTGAAAGAGTTAAGTAGCAGGAATATTGGATTATGTAGTGTAAGAACAAGAACATGCAAATTAACACACACAATTTGTAATGTACAGAAATAACTTCTGGCAAAGGCAGGAAAATAATCTTGAAATTTTTGGCCATCAGGCTGGGATTCTAAAGGTTAAATTTTAAACAAAATTTTTCGAATTTAAAAACTTTAAATACTGTGAATTGGAACAATATGTAACAAATGTTTGTTGTTATTTCCACTTAAATCATTTCTGTTTATATTTTTTTAATGTTCCTAGATTAGTGAATGTGTTTTTTTTTTCTTTTTTGATTTGAAATTTATTTTTATTTCAGTTACATATTTTAAGTTTGTTTTTCAGAAAAATATAGAGTAAAGAACTATCTAATTTTTGGAGGTTCAATTATTTAATATGAAGATGCATGATCTGCATAGTTTGTTTTTGTGAGAAAAAAGGGGATTTTTACATTCACATTATTGTACAGTAAATGCTGTCATTGCACCTGCCATATTTTTCAAATTTTATTGAAGATTTCTCAAACTGTATTTGTCTGTTAAACAGTACTTGTTAGGAATTGCAATGCAGTGAAGATCTTAAGTAATCACTTAAGTTTTTCTCATTTTTTTTCTTTTTCTGTTAATATAGATTTTGTGCTGTCTGTACAAATTGTAAAGATTATTAGTTCATTTTTATTAATACTTTTGAACTTAGAAATAAAGTTTTTCTCCTGAAGTAGTATAGCATTATTAATTTTTTCTTCTTTTTATTCAAAATGATGATCCCATTCTTCAGATGCCAGTATTTTAGTAAAACTATAATTTATGCATAGTCATTTTTAGAATAGACACAGTATTAAAATTCACTGAAGACTCTGATAAGATTATGACACTGTTGACTCTTTATCTGTTCCAATGAGGGTTCCAAATGAGGAGAGAGGTATTGTTCCTAATAAAGTGTCATGAAGCTACTTGTCAGATGATTCTTATTTTCTCCTCTCTTTTTTTTAAAAAAAAATTATTGAATAATTTAAAAGTATTGCTGTTTGCAGTTAGTCTTCACATTGTGAAATTTTTTTTTTTATTATTATGAACAGCTATATTGTGTATAAATACCTGTGCATTCATCAGTTATGTTTTTATCCAATTTTTTTTTCTGGTAACTGCAGTATTTTAAGTAGCAGTTGATTTATATATTGATTTTGCAACAGTACAATTATAAGTTAATTGTTTAAAATAGATTGAAGAGTTTATTTACAAATATTTGGATAATTTATTTTTATTTTGAATACTTTTTTTTATATTTTCATTGCAATAAAAAATTAAGATATGAATTACATTTGTTACAGCAAATTCTGTAATGAAAAATTAGACATATTAGTTATTTACAAAATTAAACTTTATGCTTTACATAATTATCAGATGAATCTGTTTATAGTTGGCAAAAGTATCTTTCACATTTTATTAAGAATTTTAACTAATAATTATCTTTACTTTCTCTTTTTTTAAAGGAAATTTATTTCATGAAATGTGTTGAATCCATATAAAAACAAAATTCATTATTTCTCAGGAGATCTTCTGTAACTTTTGAAAATTTAGCAGGTCTGCTTTGTTTTAGGGTTCCTTTCAGTTTATTCCTATGAAATGATATTTAATGTGAATGTACTGTTAGAATTGCACTTGTAACATTAAATATGTTGAACTTGTTTTTCATTGCAGTGTAATATTTCATATTCATTATTTTTATTGAAACATTCACTTTAGTGTACATTAACAACATAATCTTTGTAATAAATACAATATTTCTTTTTCATTTGGGAAAAAAAAAAGTGCTATTGGAGGAATATTTATATATATATATATATATTTACGTAAAAATCCATCTGTTTCTGATAAACTAGATGTGAGTGAGTTTAGTGAACTTCAAAGTTTATGTTGTTTCTGTGCAAATATGTATGTATATAATAAATATACATATATGATATGCACTCTTCGTTGAACCTTATATAAATTTTGGTCAGCTTGTACTGTTGCTTTTTTTCTCCTTGTAATCTTTTCTGGAGTTTGTTTCCTTATAATTTTTATTTGTAAGTGCAATCTGACATGGACTTTCAGTTAACTTGTATCATAGTTCTGCTTTTATCCTGTAACTTGATGTATCTTTTATCTGAATCTAATTTTAGCTGATGCTAATAAAATTTCAATCTTTGTCTATTGTTAGTGTCTCAAATATGCAGCTCATATTTATAGATATTTGTTTCATAAAACATTGTGACACTTCCTAGTCTTAAAAGCGAAATTCGCTTCAAGTTAATTTAAGGTGTCAAAGATGTGTATGTGTGTGCATACAACATACATATGCATTTTTATGTTTTAAAACATCTTTTGCCATTTTGAGATTAATGAATAGTCATAGATGAGTAAAAGCCTAAGGACTGTGGATGGGGCAATTAAAGTTTTTCATCCTTGTGCTTTTAGAATTAATCAAGAACATCATAAAAATATTAACTGAAACATTTTGATGTACCTCAGTTCTACATAGCCTCATAGTTAAAATAACAGCCTGGGGTTTCATTTTTAGTTTACCCTTTTAAACAACTTGATCTGAATTTGATTGCCTCTGCTAGATGGCATATGCAATGTTTTTATGGTAATCTTGGCAGGAACCACAGTATTGATATGTTTTTATTTTTCATTTTTTAACAAACTTTTATTTGTAGTAATTGGATACATACTAAAATAAAATGTTTACAGAATTATTCAGGTATTCTTTTTACAAAATACAGTATTATATTGCAATCTTAAGCCTGTGCTGATTAAAGTCATAAGAGGGGAAATTCTGTATGCCACACCACAGAAACAGTGTAAAAAAGTATGTATGTGTGACACTTTCAATGATTAGTATTTTGTTCTTGTACAGTAAACTTTTCAAATAATTTCATCGTAACCTTATTCGATACTCATTGTTCACAAGTTAACTTGGGTATATAGAAGGTCAGCAGTTTATCCAATACCGGCAAGTAGGCAAGCCCAAAGAATGCCTACCTTCAAACTTTAATATTATGTACACATATAAAAAAAGAAAGAATTATTAGGAAAGAACAATCATATCAAGGTAGTGGGTATCGTCATATCAGATTCAATCAGTTTAACAGTAATCTATGGGGATAATTGTTCTGCTTTTGCTGTTTGCATTTGAAAATTTCTTTAAATACTTTTTAGTGTATGAAAGAGCAAAAAATTTCCTAAATGTTATGTGGTCACATTTTTAAAAACAACAGAAAAATTTATTTAACTTTTCATAAGGGATGAATTTTGATGTAGTCTTTGAACGTAAACTGGTAAAATTTTGGCAACATATATATATGGGCCATGCATAACCCTACAGAATCTTTTGGACTATCACGTGATAAAATGTGTTTAAAGAAATTTTTAAAAGCAGACTGACCAGAAGTAGACTAATTTTCGTCATAGGTAAACATGGAGCTTTAGGAATCTAATACCCAACCACCTTAAACAGAAAATGGCAGATAAATGGATTGAGATAAATATACAGATTTATGAGAAAGAAAACCGAAATTATATTCAGAAGCTTATTTATTAAAATTTTAGTAAGTTTGTTAAATCTGGTCTACAGTGCCTGTGAGAATATAAGAATAACTAAAAGCCTTTTAATTCATGTTATGTTTTTTTTTCTACAATTTTTTTATTCTAGATTAAAGTAAACAAGATATATTTTTGGAAACTGTGTTTATTTTGTGCTCAAGATCAGGTGGTTTTGCTCCTGTAGGCAATTGCCTACTTTGATTACCGCCTTGGGCCAGCTCTAATTAACCCTCTGAAGGATAAACACTTAAAAATAAAGCCATTCGTATGTCTTTAAGACATACGAATGTTTTTACGATTTTATAGGTTTTTGACACTTTAAATTAGCAATAGATGGCAGCACTACACTTTATATTCCTCCCTTTGAAATATACACGCATAAACTGGCTTTCATTTATAAGTCGGAAATTCAATTTTTCAATCCAAAATACGAACGATGGCCGATAGGTTAGGGCACTGTTCGTCAGCACCGGAGTTCGTGGGTTCGAATCCCACTATGGGATGGATGTTCGTAGCTTTTCGGAATCGGCTTTAAGCAGTAGGTCCCGGTCTCATTAGCCTTCGTATGCAAAAAAAGTAGACCGTAGCGCTCCAACCAAACCAAACCAATCAATCCAAAATAAAAAATACCTGTTCGGACAAGAAATTTAAACTCTTTAGCTATTTATTTATTAGACCATTATAATATTTTTTTTTTGCTTCAATAAAAATTTTTTAAAAAGTTTAGTTTTCAGTGTGAAAATAATACATTTGGAAGATGCTCCAACGAATGAAAAATAAAATTACGATAAGTTTATAGATAATATTTATTAACTAATTTCATCGACATTTAAATAGATTTTAATAGTGTTCTTTAAAGAGGTAAATCTCCTGCGAAAGATAAAAAAGCATCATTGTATAGTTTGTTTTCTTTTCAATGATACTAATTAGAAAATCATTACGCATATTGACGTTTGCATTGTTGCCAACATGTCCGGTTTTTGCCTACGTCTTAGAAATTTACAAATTATTTACAGGAGTCTTAAAAATTGTACAAATTTTAGTCAAGTTAAAAACATAAATATATGTAATAATATCAATATTTAAAGTCTATCCAAAATCATCCCTTTTCCCCATTCATTATTCTATATCTTAATTTCTTCACTCTATATTAATCATATTTTCCCAGCCATGCAATTTGAACGAGGAAGTTTTTATTCCTTCAGCCGAACCCCGAAATTCTGTCTTTGATTCTCAAAGCAAAAAATAATATAACTGGCATTTTTAATTAGGAAGTAATCCCGTAAATTCAGTTATTCAGTTAAATCTCAATAGATCGTAAATTATTTATTTTAACCAACTTTTCTTATTTTATATTGAATTATATAAACAAATATATAAATAGACAAACTATATATATATATATATATATATATAATATTTATAAATATACATACATATATATATATATATATATAAATGTACATACATACATATATATATATAATAAGAATATACATATATATATCATTTTCGTAAGGATAAATAAAAAGTTAATTTTAAGTCTAAGTTGATTTTTTTAATCAACCTTCCCGTTCTGTGGTTCAGCCTCGACTGATGTAAAAACTAGTTTTTATTTGTCTAAATTTTCCCAGAATCTATGTAGTAGACAAGAACATTCGGCTTCGTTTTCCTGTATATACCGTTATTTTTGTACCCACAAACAAACCCTGTTGTTACACTAACTTGTATTATTACGTCACCCTCGCTCAAGTGTCAATCTTCAGGAAAAGTACTAGTACGTGTCCCTCAAGTATCAATCGTCAGAAAACGTACTAGTACGTGTCCCGCATACAACGTGTTAATATACTTTGTAGCTGTCCATTCGGCGTTGCGACATTTTGGAACTAATAGTTGCACTGTGTGGGAGGGTGGAGAGTTAACGTGTTAAAATTGCATACTGGTAAAATTGTTCTAATTTTAAATTTGAAATGTTGGCAGCTATACATTTGTAATTAAATCGTTTCCTTGCTCGAAACTTTTAAAGTGAATGTCCACCTCCCCCTACTAGCTTTGTACGTGACTCAATTTACCACCTGAAGATCATTATATTTTTCATATGTGATATATACACATATACATACGGGTATATATATATATATATATATATATATATATATATATATATATATATATATATATGCATATTTGGGGGTGAATGATATATAATTTTGCTCAACTATATCCATAATATTCGGGTGTGTACTTAATACTCATAAATGAAATTTGAACTAGCTTGATTTACCATTAATGACAACAGCAACGCCATCATGTATTATCCATAAGTGATCTAAACGGCACAAAGCGCATGAATTGTTTTCATAATTATCATAGTTCATGTAAGGTAATGATATAAAAAGAAATATGGGTTCAAAAATTTAATCGAAAAAAAAAAAAAAAAAGAAATGGTGAAATGTAATTAAAATGCAAATCTACTGTTAATACAACAATGTAAGACTTTAACATGTGTAGCTGAAAATACAACATTACATATATACAAAGTATCCCAAAACGACAGCATAAACTTTTCACAGCTAGATTCCTCTTTGGGAGTACATAAAAAACTGCCCAAAGAAGCGTTCCTGTAAAATTCATAGTTTACGAGAAAAATACGAAAAAAAATATATCACTTTTGGTGCAAGAAAAAATAATTTATTGAACATATCAACAGCAGTAATCCAGTTTACCAGGAAAATTTATTACTGGTAAAAAATTAGAGCGTACATTAAAAGACTCTATTGTTGCAGAAATTATTTTTTCAAAATACAATGAATTTATCTAGATGATGTATTTATGCATGCATTTAAACTCTGGATGTATATATATATATGTGTGTAATATGTCAAAATTATTACACTTAAATGTTTTTTAAAAGTTCTCTTTTTTTCCCCTTTTTCTTTCATCTCTTTACGTAGCCCTAAAATATCTTATTAATAGGAGTGTCCTCGACTTGAATTCTTCAAACCCATTTCCCAAACCTAACTCTGAAATAAATGCAAATTTTTCTGTCCAGTTGCCACATTTTCCAGCTCATCCCGGTCGAAAGACCACTTTTCCCATTGATTTAAGTTCCTTTTTATTGTTAAGAACGCTAATTTACTGGTTTCTTGGAAAAAGAATTCGTCTCTTTTCGCTGTGGGGCCGATTTTTTTTTAATAGCAAAGTGTTTTTGTGATCATTTCCTTCTCTGATATCGTCGGAGAAATATGTCATTTTCTCAGATTCTAAATAAATGCTAAGTTCCACGTCGGACTTTGTTGCTTCTTTTCATGGTGCCACGACTGCGTTTTAGATACGATTCTTCTTGCCCAGCAAGCCCGGACAAGTAAAAACAATAAGGGCTAAACTTTCCCTAATTTTGTGTAATCAGTGGATTAATTTTCGCTGGTTTACATATATACTTGTAATAAATGTGTGCAATGATTTTTTAATAAAAGTTTATTGTACTTTGGATTGAGCTTTTAACTCTCTCTCTGGGAAAAAAGCAATAAATAAAATTCTGGCTGCGTCACCATCAGGAAGAGTAAGATCACTTGTCTTCATTGATAACAAAATGCGTATACAGCCATATTTTAGCAGCTTAAAGAGTAACTTACATATCCATGTCGATAAAGAATGACTTCGTTTTCCAGTAACACAATGGGGACACGAAGCACATAACAAATACAGTCCAGTTAACTTTCGTTGTACTTCCTAAAAAACATGTACATGCTCCATACCAAAATGTTCAAATGTATTATGGGCTAAATTGGAAAAATCCGTTCCTGAGCAGGACGTGGAAAGTAGAGAGCATCCGGATAAGGTTCTAACATATTAATGCCAGTCATTGCTGCCGAGTATACATGTATAAATATCTTAAAATTAAGTTATTATGGTTTGGTTTGGTTCGATTTGGAGTGCTACGGTCTACTGTTTTGCTACACGAGGATTAAAAAGACAGGGACCTACTTCTTAAAGCCGATTCCAAACGGCGACGAACATCCATGCTAGTATCGGGATTCGAACCCACATACTGTCGTACCAAAGAGCAGCGACTACCTTTCTGCCATAGTTATCCTAAGTTATTATGGACTGCTCAGAGTAAAACAAATATGAACTTTAAGCAACTTGAATATTACAACTTGACCTTAATAGTGATCAACTGTTCTTTAAATCATCATAAGTCACTTATTAATAAATTAAAACTTTGTGAAATTTATTTGGTATAACACGTAAACACAGTATTGTAAAGTGAATCTTTATGATAGATAAAGCTATTTATCGTGATTTTAGTCGATATCTTTTCCGAAAAAATAAACTTATCTGCGGAACTCAAAAATTTATAAAATACCTATCCAAATGGACAAAATTATTAATTACAACAAACACTCGAAAACTTAACAGATTGTTTTTAGAATTGCTTTCTATGCTCCCCGAACAGAAAAATTCACTCGAAACATAGAAATTCAACCTTTTTAGCTGTCACTAAAAAGATATGCTAGGCATTATATAATGGGTTAAGAGAAGAGTGGAACAAAATTTCAGTTGAAACAACCAAAATATTTAGTGGAATTCATACCCTAAAGATTATCATGTGATACAAGCGACTGGGTATGCAACTAAATATGAATTTGCTTTTTGTATGAGAAATAATGACAGTGCAACTAAATATTAATTTGACAAAATAATTGTATTTAAGGTTTTTCATCAGTGTCATGTTTATTCATTTTTGGAAGACAAATTAATTCGATTTTATAACATTTTTTTTATACATGTTGAAGAGGGATGAACACAAGTATTAATAGAAAAAAATACGATTTTCTTAAGCTTTTTCAACAATGAACTGTTGATTTTTTTATCTAGTGAAAATAAATTTTATTCGCTTTACTTTGATTTTTTTTTAATATATCATGCGACCTTCTGTATTGCATTCCACGTGTTCACACATCATTGCTTGATTTTGATTACGCACTGTATGGGGGACTTTCAAAAATAAATTCCTCAGTAATATTCTGGTTAATTGGTTAGTAGTTAAATGTGAATAAATCTAATACTTAGAATAGCCTGTTAAATATGATTCTTTGTTCAAAGGTGTCAAATTACCACGTTATAATTACATTTATCCATATTAATGGTTAGTAATAAAACACTCTACATAATATGAAACCAAAGCTTGAATTACAATGCATAAAGAATAACTTGATGGATTACGCATAATGAAATGTTTTTTAAGCTTTAAATTAAGGAGACATGGTATCCTTTTAATTAAATATTTTTATTTTGCTTATTACAAAGCATTGTAATTATCTTGTCTTTTAGATTCTAATTTAAAGCATAAATAGGAAAGTAGAGTATATTTGAAAAGTCACGTATAGTCCGCACTATCTGCGGGCGCTAGTTTTTATTTAAAATATTTCATAAATCATCAGATAGTCCGCACCACTAGGTAATCCGCAGACTGTATGAGCAAAAATATTTATTTTAGTAAGACAATATTAAATCATTTTAAGAATAAAAACCTAAGTACAGTAGAGTGCCGAAAAGTATGGATTAGACTCAATTTCACCTTTAAAATATGAAATCATTTCTTCTGCCATAGCCTCTGAGATGAATTTGAACGAATGAAAAAGAGCGGCCTGCATTTCTCTGTTCGAGAACCCAGCTATGTAAATCGTCTTCTAATGCAGGCCATTGTATTTTTCCAAGACGATTGGATCACTTTCTTCTCATATTTTTAATGTTTCCTTTTGCTTGCCAATTTCTTACTGTCTTCTCGTCGACTTTCTGAATGACTTTCAGCTTGAAATCAGCAATAAAACTGCGACGATGTTTTAAAGACATAATGAATGACCAATATTACCGCAAATCAGTGGCGTGCGGTAGGTTTTCATGCAGGGTGTGCAGAGAACATGGATTTTCCAACAAATCTTTAATTATTGAGACATCCGAGTTCTCCATTCTGAAATGGGTTATTTATTATGAATATAAATTTAAAGATTACAATAAATAAAATATTTACCTACGAGTAGTCGGGTTAAAACCATAAAAACAGCTAAACTTATGAGAATTCTACTAGCACTGAAGCAAAAATCATGTCTTTTGTTGTATGGTGACATATCGGCGTCGAAAAAGCAACGCTTCGGGCTTCTACGAAAAACTTATATGTTCAGCAAACGTAGCACCACATAGCGCCCGCTGCTGCGGTGCCTCATCCGGATGCTCTTTGGTACCAACAAACCGAACGTCTATTCCACGTGCAGAGGATTTCACTGCACGCTGGCACAACAGAACGAACTGTTTCTTGTTCGGTCAGTGGATTAAATTATATTTATTAATTGTTTTTAACATTTGGAAATCATATATTCTGGGAAAAACATCTTGACAATTTTTTTTAGAAACAAAACCAGGGTGAATAAAATTTGGACTGTTCTGTTAAAATTGGTTTCTTTAAAACAAAACAATATTATTTTCATCTAATTATTTCAATAAATATAATACATCACAGAAATTAATTTACCCCACTAAAACATTTCACTTTATATTGATGAAATACTTCTTTTATATTTCCATGAAAACAAAATCTTACAATATATGAATTTAAACATTAACCGTCCGCAAAATCGTATAGCCATTTAATCAGTTAAAAAAAAAAAAAAGAAAAAAAGTCCCCGCTCTAATACAATGCTTAATAAACCGTACCTTCCGATGATTCTGAATGCCAAGTGTCGGAAAAATAGCTGCACTTGCCTTAGTGCCATATTTTGCTGTTCTGCTCCAGTAGCCCATAGATATAAAGCGTGATTTTCAATTTAGTGCGCAGTGCGTACACATCAGAACTTCCTACGTTCGTTTGCGAGCTACGTGGTGCAGCACCTAGTACCGCACGCAGTGCGGGAATACAAGCAAGCAAATCAACATAATATTTAAACATATTATAAATAATATTTATTATATACCATATAAATATTGATAGACATAGGTACAGAAATTTATTGTCCCTCATAATTTGGCAGAGTGTGTAGTGCACACCCTGTACATATGGACCACACGTCACTGCCAGCTATGTAAATCGTCTTCTAATGCAGGCCATTGTATTTTTACATGACGATTGGATGGCTTTCATCTCATATTTTTAATGTTTCCTTTTGCTTGCGTCAATTTCTTACTGCCTTCTCGTCGACCTTCTGAATTACTTTCAGTTTGAAATCAGCAATAAAACTGCGACGATGTTTTAAAGACATAGTGAATGACCAATATGACCTCAAATCAAAACTTTGAAAACAAAACATTCTGATCCTCGTGGTCAAATGACCTTCGATCTAGAACCCATCCACTTGCTGTTGTCAATCTGAGATGTAAATAGTGACTATCGATATTTTCCCGTACTCCAGGACACAATTTAAGATTGTGCTATTTGTTACTACTAATTCGTTCTGCTTTATGGGTTTTTTTCGTGGTTTATTACCAATACGATACGATGTTTTCTTGGCATCTCGTGAGTCGTGCTTTTGTTTGATCATCGGCCGTTCGGCGACGTGCTTTTTTTACATCTTCATCCGATTTTGATGATTTGAGCAATGAACAACCAGCAGATAGTCCGCGGCTGAAGAATTTTGCTTTTTAAATACAGATAGTCCGCGAACTATACGTACGAAATTAAGGTAAATTAAAAAAGTAGACTTATAATAGCTATGAATAACTCTTAATTGTAATAACTATTGAAATATTAAAAATAGATAAAGAATTCAAATATTGGAACTCATATGTAGAAATATTAAAATTATAATTTGAGCAAAGAAAGAAAAATCAATTTCAACTGTATTTGGTTTATTTATATCTCAAAATGTCAGCTCTCATCATACACGATTAGAGCTAATTGTAGATTAAATTTATACAAATATGTAGTGATTAATCTTCGATTAGCTATTATTCATTATGGTAAGATTGAGACTAAATTTATCCCATCTTTTTTAATAGCGATGTATTAAACGAGAGAATAATGATTATTACTGTTTATATGTGTGGTATGTTATTAGGGTAACTAATATTTATTTATTTAATTTTTTATTTATCGCTAATATTTTTCTTCTTTAATCTATTGGACAACTCTTTGGTAATTAACGAATTGTTTTTAATCACTTCGTGTTGTTCTAATGAATGTATTTTGGTATCTTTAACTACGTTCTCTGTTCCATTTTCGTAAAGCATCCCTGGTTACCATACTGTTTACTAAAGATAATATCTGAGCATGCAAAAGTATTTTATGCGTAATAAATAATTCAAAGTAATAATGCATGCCGACGATTGAAACACAGAAATTCTGATCGGAGCGAATGTAAGTACAGATTTAATAAGTATATCGATCACCTTGCTGCTAAACCTTCTTCCTTCAGCATTCATAATCCAAAATTATGGTTCGCTTGTCTGGAAGAATTATTGTGTTTGAGTTGAACGGTCAAAATTTTTATTTTGACGAATTTTGTGGGGGCATTAGACCAAAAGAAAAAAAGTGATATGCTGCTAGGGATATATTTTTCATCTCTTCGGAAAAAGAACTGTGTTCGGTTTTGAAAGAAGTGTTAACAACAAAATCGAATTTGACGCATCACAGATTTCTATAACTATGATACTGCAGATCACAAGAGTTTTATTTTAAGACGAACATAAGCATGAACAACGTACCTTCTATTTGTTGAAAAACCGAATAAAGTTAGACACTTGCGAATTTTTAAATTAAAAACTGTTGAAGGGTTTCCTGGGGTACAATGGCCGAAAATCATTATCCCCTGTTGCAATTTATTGAATTAATTATCAGGTGTCCAGTCTTTTAAGTTAATGCACAATAAATATAAAAATGCAGGTCTTTATGATGAGAAAAAATAGTGATAAGCCCTTAACAAGTTAAATAATTAAGATGAATGAAAAAATTAAATGATAAGAAAAGGAAGTTTAAGGATAGCAAAGTATTTTTATTTGATTTTTAATTTATATATATATATATATATATATATATATATATATATATATATATATATATATATATATATATATATATATATATTAAGAAAATACTGTACAAGACAGTAAAGATAAGGTGAATGATGAATTAAGATATAATTAAATTTAAATTAAGTAAGGAAAAATAAAAGTGAATACAAGTGATAAGCAAGTTAAAATTAAAAATTAAGTGCATGCTCCAAATATATTTATTGTTTGACATTGGAGCTGAAAAAATAATTGGAGGAAACTTAAGTATAGATTAAATAAAGTATATTGATCACCTTGCTGTTAAACTTTGTCCTTGCATTGATATTTCAAAAATAATTGTTCACTCATTTGGTAGAATTGCCATGTTTAATTTGAGTCGTCTATGTTTTTAGTTTAATGACTTTTTGTGACGTTCTAATGTCTTCACAAAAAGTCATCAAAATAAAAATAGACCAATAAATAAAACCTATGCATTATTATATTATAAATTATATTATTTTAAAAATATATATTATATTATTTTATAAATATGCATTATTATTTTATAAATACCAATAAATAAAAATAGACCAATAAATAAATGAATATTGTTAGTGATATATTTTCTTCCTCTTTGGATAAAGAATTGTATTTGGCAACGAAAGATGTGTTAACAACAAAATTGAATCTGATGCATTACAAATTGTCATAACTATGTTGCTACAGATCACGTAAGGTTTATTTTGAAATAAACATGAGCTCGAATATCACATTTTCTGTTTCTAGAAACACCTATTAAAGTTAGATATTTTCGAATTTTATGTTCAGAACTACTTACTCTAAATATCTTTACTGAAGAACATCCGAAAAATGATTGGAGCAAATGCAACTACAAATTTAATTCCATGAGTTGTCTGTCAAAAGTTTTATTTTGACGGTTTTTTGTGGTGACATTAAACCAAAAATAAATAAATAAATATTGTTTTCATGGTATATTTCCCTCCTGTTTGAATTAAGAATCTTATTCGGTTTTGAAAGAAGAGTAACAATGAAACTGAATCTGACGTACCACAAATTACTATGACTAAGATACTGCAAATCAAAAGAAGTTTATTTTCAGAAAAACATAAGCTTGAACTGGATTTTATATTTGTTGAAAAGCCCAATAAAGTTGGATAACTTCGAATTTTTAAGTTAAACATACCCTAATTATCTTTACTGAATGATATTAAAGCTGAGAAAATGATCGTAGCAAATGTAAGTATCGAAGTTAATAAGTAATATCGATCACTTTGCTGTTAAACATTCTCTCTTCAGCATTGATAATGCAAAATTATGACTCACTTATCTAGAAGAATTGTCATATTTTAGTTAAGCTGTTAAATTCTTTATTTGATAGCCTTTATATATATATATATATATATATATATATATATATATATATATATATATATATATATATATATATATATATATATATATATATATATATATATACATATATGTATGTATTGTTAGAGATATATTTTCTCCTTTTTGGATAAAGAACTGTGTTCGGCTTTGAAAGGAGCGTTACAACAAAATTTAACTTGACACATCACAAATTGCCCTGACTAAAATATTGGCAAATCAAAAGAGGTTTATTTTCAGAAAAACATAAGCTTGAACAGGATTTTATATTTGTTGAAACGCTCAATAAAGTTGGATAATTGTGAATTTTTAAGTTAAAAATTAAATATCCTAACTATCTTTACTGAATGATATTGAAGCTGAGAAAATGATCGTAGCAAATGTAAGTATCGAAGTTATTAAGTAATATCGATCACCTTGTTGTTAAAGCTTCTCCCTTCAGCATTGATAATCCAAAATTTTGACTCACTTATCTAGAAGAATTGTCATATTTGAGTTAAGCTGTTAAATTCTTTATTTGATAGCCTTATATATATATATATATATATATATATATATATATATATATATATATATATGTATGTATTGTTAGGGATATATTTTCTCTTCTTCGGATAAAGAACTGTGTTCGGCTTTGAAAGGAGCGTTACAACAAAATTTAACTTGACACATCACAAATTGCCCTGACTAAAATATTGGCAAATCAAAAGAGGTTTATTTTCAGAAAAACATAAGCTTGAACTGGATTGTATATTTGTTGAAAAACCCAATGAAGTGGGATAATTGCGAATTTTTAAGTTAAAAACTACTACCCTAATATTATAATATTAGCTAATATTATTAATAATATTACCTAAATATTTTACTGAATGATATTGAAGCTGAGAAAATGATCGTAGCGAATGTAAGTATCGATGTTAATAAATAATATCGATCCCCTTGCTGTTGAACATTTTCCCTTCAGCATTGATAATGCAAAATTATGACTCACTTATCTAGAAGAATTGTCATATTTGAGTTGAGATCTCAAAATCTTTATTTGATACCTTTTTTTAATATTGTTAGGGATATATTCTCTCCTTTTCAGATAAAGAACTGTGTTCGGTTTTGAAAGGAGCGTTAATAACAAAATTGAATCTGACGCATCACAGATTTCCATGACTATAATACTGCAAATCCAAAGAGGTCTATTTTCAGAATAAAATAAGCTTGAACTTGATTTTATATTTATTGAAACGCCTTCTAAAGTAGGATAATTGCGAATTTTTAAGTTAAAAATTACACGTCCCAACTATCTTTACTGAATGATAAGCCGAGAAAATGATCATAGCAAATGTAAGTATCGAAGTTAATAATATCGATCACGTTGCTGTTAAAGCTTCTCCCTGCAGCATTGATAATCCAAAATTATGTCTTCCTTATCTAGAAAAATTGTCATATTGGAGTTGAGTTCTCAAAATTATTCTTTGATAGATTTTTTTTTTGTGACATTAAAGAAAAAGAAAGAAAGAAATATTTTTATTGATATATTTTCTCAACTTCGGATACAAAACTTTGTTCGATTTTGAAAGGAGCGTTAACAACAAAATTGAATCTGACGCAACACATATTTACATAACTATGATACTGCAAATCAAAGGAAATTTATTTTCAGAAAAAAGTAAGCTTGAACTGGATTTTATATCTGTTGATACCCCTAATAAAGTAGGATAATTGCAAATTTTTAAATTAAAAACTACATACCCTAACTATCTTTACTGAATGATATTAAAGCTGAGAAAATGATCGTAGCAAATGTAAGTATCGAAGTTAATAAGTAATATCGATCACTTTGCTGTTAAACATTCTCTCTTCAGCATTCATAATGCAAAATTATGACTCACTTATCTAGAAGAATTGTCATATTTCAGTTCAGCTCTCTGAATCAATTAAATATTGTTAGGGATATATTTTCTCCTCTTCGGATAAAGAACAGTGTTCGGTTTTGAAAGGAGCGTTAACAGCAAAATTAAATCTGACACATCACAGATTTCTATGACTATGATACTGCAAATCCAAAGAAGTTTATTTTCAGAATAAAATAAGCTTGAACTGGATTTAATATTTGTTGAAACGCCTTATAAAGTAGGATAATTGCGAATTTTTCAGTTAAAAATTACACACCCTAACTAACTTAACTGGATGATATTGAAACAGAGAAAATGATAGTAGCAAATGTAAGTATCGAAGTTAATAATATCGATCACCTTGCTGTTAAAGCTTCTCCCTGCAGCATTGACAATACAAAATTATGACTCACTTATCTAGAAGAATTGTCACATTTGTGTTAAGATATCATTTTTTTTCTCCTCTTCGGATAAGGAACTGATTTCGGTTTTGAAAGAAGCGTTAACAACAAAACTAAATCTGAAGCATCACAGATTACCATGGCTAAGATGCTGCAAATTAAAAAATGTTTATTTTCAGAAGAAAAAATAAACTTGAACTGGATTTTATATTTGTTGAAACGCTTTATAAAGTAGGATAATTGCGAATTTTTAAGTTAAAAATTACACACACTAACTATATTTACTGGATGATATTGAAGCCGAGAAAATGATCGTAGCAAATGTAAGTATATCTAAGTTAATAATATCGATCACCTTGCTGTCAAAACTTCTCCCTGCAGTATTGATAATCCAAAATTATGTCTTCCTTATCTAGAAGAATTGTCATATTTGAGTTGAGTTGTCAAAATTTTTATTTGATAGTTTTTTTTTTGTGACATTAAAGAAAAAGAAAGAAAGAAATATTGTTATCAATATATTTTCCTACTTCGGATAATGAACTGTGTTTGGTTTTAAAATGAGCGTTAAAAACAGAATTGAATATGACGTATCACAGATTTCCCGACTATGATACTGCAGATTACAAGAGATTTATTTTAAGACAAATATAAGCTGTAATACTGTATTTTCTATTTATAGAAACGAATAAAGTTTGATACTAGAGAATTTTTTAAATAAAAACTACTTAATATGTTTGCTGGATTTTATTGAAGCTGAAAAATTGATCGAAGAAAATGTAAGTATATATTTAATAAATTTACCAATCACGTCACTGTTAAACGTTCACCCTTCTTCATTTATAATCCAAAATTATGATTCACTTATCTAGAAGAATTGTCATACGTGAGTTGAGTAGTAAAAATTTTTATTTTCTTTCTTTTTGTGACAAAATTAGACAAAAATAAATAAATAAATAAATAAACGAAATATATAGTTGATGATATATTTTTCCCCTCTTCCGCAAAAGAATCATTTTTGGATTTTAAAAGAAGCATCGACAATAAAACTGAATCTGGCACATCACCGATTGCCATAATTATGATACTGCAGATCACTAGAGGTTTAAGACAAATATAAGCTTGAATACCGCATTTTCTATTTGTAGAAACTCTGGATAAAGTTAGATATTTCCGAATTTTTAAATTAAAAATTATATCCTCTAAATATATTTACTGGATGACACTGAAGCTGAAAACGAAATAATCGGGTCAAATGTAAGTACAATTTTAATTACTATATCGATCACCTTGCTCTTACCCCTGCCTGTTTTGAACTTACACCGTACGGGTGCGGTTACCGTTCCTTTCATGATTTGCCCGTACGGCGTTCGGGCAATCTGATTTCTTTGTCGTTCTCACTATTTTGGCTGGATCTTTTGTATTTTTAATGTCAAATTAGTCGTATAGATGTCCACAAGATATTAGTTAATGAAATGTATTCTGTTTGGTTTAAAAATGCGGGCTTTCTGATAGGTTTTGCATTACTCCACGAGTCTTTATCTTTGAGTTTTTGGCTTGACTTTAGCTTGAGTTTGTAGAAGACTGACCGAGAAGACATTTTAGAGGTAATTCCACCTACATAAAAAAAACTAGGACCTGCAAACGAGTACTATCTGTGTTCATCGAAGAAAAATGATAGCGGAAAGAGAATTAGAAAAGAGACTAGGTATTTTTGTCCGGATTGTGACGTTGGACTATGCCTCTTGACGTCTTTCAAGATTTATCGCTCTAAATCTGATCTTTCAAAAAAACAGGTTAAGTAAATGTACTTGTAGTATTTTCATTCGAAAATAATTGTGTACTAATTGCAATAAAAAAATTTGTATCTTTTAATATGCATAACTATAAACGTAACTTCCCTGTCTGGCGTACATGAGAGAGAAAAGACAACTTCCAGGGAAAACATTTTATTTCCTGTAAAAAATTTGTTATACTTGCTTAAAATAATTAGAAATATTACTTTTAATAAAATTTTTCATCTTACAAATGTAAAATGAACAAAAATATGTAATAAAAAAGTGACATTTTTTGGATCGAATTCGTGAAAAAAAAAGAAACTGTTAAGGGGTTAATATCTCTTCCTTCTGCATTGATAATCTCACAGTATTATTCTCTCATCTAGTGGAAGAATAATCATGTTTGAGTTGAGATGTCAAAATTTTTATTTTAACTGTTTTTTTGGGGTGATATTACACACACACACAAATAAAAAAAAAAAAGATATTGTTAATGATATAGTTTCTACTTTTTCGGATAAAGAACCATAATTGGTTTTTAAAGAAGCGCTCCAACAAAATTTAATCTGACATATTAGAGATTACTATGACTATGATACTGCAAATCCCAAGAAATTTATTTTAACCCATCCACCGACCACCCTCCCCACCTTTTTCCCTTTCAAAACAGTCACCCTTTTCGTAAATTCCAGACGGAACTTACCGTACCATACTAGAGTTGCCGGTTTAAAAGTTGTCAGGCTACGTTTAAGTTATTTTCCCTGCAAGGTAAAGGAGTTCCGTTACGCAAAATTAGTTTCTTTCATTTATTATCGCTTTGCAATATTTTTTCCCCTCAAAAGTGTGTTATACGAGTGCGAACGAGAAGGGGTCGACAGGTCCGTTTTCGAACAGGAATTCGCTGTCGAACCCCCGTCGACGCGTTCGTTCAGTGGGTTAAGACAAATATAAGCTCGAATACCGTATTTTCTATTTATTGAACGTTGAATAAGCCTAGGTACTTGCGAATTAAGTTAAAACAGCATACTCTAAATATTTTTACTGAATGATATTGTAAGTACATATTTAATAAATATATCGATTGCCTTGCAGTTAAATTTCTCCTTGATAACACAAAAATGTGGTTCATTCATCTAGAATTGTCATGTTTGGGCTAAGCTGTCAAAAACATTTTTGACAGCTCTTCGTGATGACATTAGACCAAAATAAATAAATATTGTTAATGATATATTTTCTTCTTCTTTGGATAAAGAATAGTATTCGGTTTTGAGAGCAGAGTTAGTATCAAAATTGAATTTGACGCATCACATTTTGCCATGAATATGATACTGCAAATAACAAAAGGTTTATTTTTAGACAAATGTAGGCTTGGATACCGTATTTTCTATTTTTAGAAACGATGAATAAAGTTAGATACTTTCTCAGTTTTCATTTCAATACACAGCATAGGCGTATACATTTCTTATCTGTTCCTGTCCCAACAAGGAGCATAAATATGTCATAATTTATCCCTTTTAGCTTACTGTAAAAACGTTCACACGAAACTGTCGTTACAAGCAGGGATAAAAAGATTCTCAATGCAGTTACTAAATTTCGATATATTTTTGGATATATTTATTTGGATAGATAATCAGTTTCCAAGTTTTAAAGCTATTGAAATCTATTCTAATATGCATAAATGTAAATTTTCACACCACATTTTTTTTTAATAATTCTAAATTATTGTCTTTTAACCACACCCTTAACTAGAATTAGGAAATTTTGGAAAATTTTTTTATAAACGCATTTTAAGTTAAACACTTCATTTACTAGATATCTTTATTGAAGGATATTGGAGCTGAAAAAAATGATTGGAGTAAATGTGAGGACAGATTTATTAATAGGTATATCGATCACCTTTCTGTTAAACCTTCTCCCTGCAGCCTTGATAATCCAAAATTATGGTTCGCTCATGTGGAAGAATTGTCATGTTTGAGTTCAAACATGATTCTGACAAAAATTTTTATTTTTTTCAGCTTTTTGTGGCGACATTAGACAAAAGATAATAACAATAAAATAGTAGTATTTCATTTGAAATACTTTCATTTGAATAGTAGTATTTCATTTTGTTTTTTATAATTAGAGACATACTTTCCACGCCTTAAAAAGAATCGCCTCTGGTTTTGCATATCACAAGAGATTTATTTTAAAATAAATATAAGCTGGAATACGATATTTTCTATTAGTATAAACTCGATAAAATTAGATACTCACAAATATTTATATAAAAAACTACATACTCTAGATATCTTTACTAAATGACATTGAAGCTGAAAAAAAAATAAGCTCGAATAAGATATTTTCTATTAGTAGAATCTGAATAAAGTTAGATACTCGCGAATATTTATATAAAAAAACTACATACTCTAGATATCTTTACTAAATGATATTGAAGCTGAAAAAAATCTCGAATACGATATTTTCTATTAGTAGAATCTGAATAAAGTTAGATACTCGCGAATATTTATATAAAAAGTAATTATATAAATATCGCAAATATTTACATAAAAGAATATTATCGCGAATATTTATATAAAAGAATCGCCTCTGGTTTTGCATATCGCAAGAGATTTATTTTAAAACAAATATAAGCTCGAATACGATATTTTCTATTAGTAGAAAATGGATAAAGTTAGATACTCGCGAATATTTATATAAAAAACTACATACTCTAGATATCTTTACTAAATGACATTGAAGCTGAAAAAAAATAAGCTCGAATACGATATTTTCTATTAGTAGAAAATGGATAAAGTTAGATATTCGCGAATATTTATATAAAAAACTACATACTCTAGATATCTTTACTAAATGACATTGAAGCTGAAAAATATAAGCTAGAATACGATATTTTCTATTAGTAGAATCTGAATAAAGTTAGATACTCGCGAATATTTATATAAAAAACTACATACTCTAGATATCTTTACTAAATGACATTGAAGCTGAAAAAAATAAACTCGAATAGGAGATTTTCTATTAGTGGGATCTGAATAAAGTTATATACTCGCGAATATTTATATAAAAAACTACATACTCTAGATATCTTTACTAAATGACATTGAAGCTGAAAAAAATAAGCTCGAATAGGATATTTTCTATTAGTAGAATCTGAATAAAGTTACATACTCGCGAATATTTATATAAAAACTACATACTCTAGATATCTTTACTAAATGACATTGAAGCTGAAAAAAATAAGCTTGAATACAATATTTTGTATTAGTAGAATCTGAATAAAGTTAGATACTCAAGAATATTTATATAAAAAGTAATTATATAAATATCGCGAATATTTATATAAATCGGGAATATTTATATAAAAAGAATATTATCGCGAATATTTATATAAAAGAATCGCCTCTGGTTTTGCATATCGCAAGAGATTTATTTTAAAACAAATATAAGCTCGAATACGATATTTTCTATTAGTAGAAACTGGATAAAGTTAGATACTCGCGAATATTTATATAAAAAACTACATACTCTAGATATCTTTACTAAATGAGAATGAAGATGAAAAAGATAAGTATTGCTAAGGCTGTACCGACGGGTCCTGTGATGAGACTGTTGTCCGCCGCGCTTTCTCGCCAATCCTGACAACCCGAGAGATACTCTCATTTTCACGCCCCAAGTGATCATCTGCTTCTGAGATCCCGCCCCACCGTTCTGAGCCGTGTGTCGGCACGCGTCTCTCGTATTATCTTTCCAGACCGCAAGCGACGATCGCAAATGTGGTGGGTTAGGGGAAAAGGGATTGACTTGGAAGTCGCCCTCGTTTCAATTCAGATTATTTTTTCCCACTGTATTGGGTGACCTGGAATGCAAAATCTAGTAACATAACACTACGTTTCAGCTCTAGACCAGTGCTTCTCCGAGTATGCGCCCTGGGAAACAGAGCTGTGCCCGAGGGTGCTCGAGTGCGTGATTTTTTTTTTTTATACAATTTTAAATGCATAGAAAAATATTTGATGCTGTGAGTAAAATCCTAAGTTTGCTTTATTTGTAGCATTAAAGAGGTTCCAGACACCAAGCTCTGATTCTTTTATTTATACACATTTTATTACAAATACTTTTGCTCAAATATATATGTATTATTTAACTAATTTATTTCCCTTCCCTTTTCTCAGTTTTGACTAATTTAATGGTATCTAAAAAAAATTTCTCGAGATGAGCTTTAGTTGCCGAACCGGTAGGGGGTGCTTTACGGTACCGGAGTTAGAGGGTTCGATCCTCGATTAAGACGTCAATATTCGTAACCTTTCGGAATTAGCTGTACGCAGTAATCTTCGGTTTCATTAAACATCTGTAGCAAAACGGTAGATCGTAGGGCTAGAAACCAATCAATCACTCGTTGGTTAGTTTGAAGTTGTAGTGATAATACTTTTAATGAAGTAAAAACCTATGATAAGCCCATATATTTTAAGTTAATATCTCAGAAAAAATAGTATTTTTATGTTAGCCAAGTACGATAATAAATCGTCAAATATTGCCATATATATTCCTTTAGTGCATCACAATATGTCTGAAATTAAAATAGCCCGCAAAAATGCTTTTTTAAAGTCTATATGACTTCACGGGGACACACATATGTAGGGAGTAAAATCCTCAATTTCGTTTATTTGTAGCATTAAAGATGTACCAGGCACCAAGCTCTGATTCTTTTATTTATACACATTTTATTTCAAATACTTTTGCTCAAATATATATGCATTATTTAACTAATTTATTTCCCTCTACTTTTCTCCTTTTTAACTAATATATTGGTATCTATAAAAAAAATTTCTCGAGCTGAGCGTTAGTGGCCGAAAAGGGTAGGGCAGGGTTGGGCAAATACTTTTAAGCGTGGACCAAAATGAAATTTTCAAAACGTCTCCCGGGCAGGAGGACTATACCGCGTACGCTGTGCAAAAGTGAATGTTTTGGGTGGAGTTTTTTCCCTGCCCAAGAGTTTTTTTTTTTTTTTTTTGTCAAAAACACTACAAGTATCATTTTAAAGCATTTGGACAGAGAAATTTGAAGTAAATAAAAGATAATAGTATTAATAAATTGCCTTACTTAGGTGTATATGCGAAATATTTGTGCCCAGTAAAATATGTCACGCAATTTTTAAAGAAATATGATCCATTATATTAAATTAATGGTCATTTAATAAATCAGTTAATGAAAGATTTTATTTTGATATTTATTTATATATCTTAACGATACAAATTATTTTATTTTGATCATAGTTATTACATTTTTATATTTATATTACATTTTGTAAATATAATAGTAAATAGAATTATAAAAAGAAAATTATATTTGAAAGATAACAAACATTAGTCTCAAAAGAAATGACGCCGAACGCTGGCCGATTGGTTAGGGCGCTAATCGTCGGTACCGGAGTTCGTGGGTTCGAATCTCACTATGGCATGGATGTTCGTAGCCGTTCGGAATCGGCTTTAAGCAGTAGGTCCCGGTCTCATTAGCCCTCGTGTGCAAAACAGTAGACCGTAGCTCTCCAAACCAAACCAAACCAAACCAAAAGAAATGACGAGTATACGACTAGTGCTAAATCAAAATAAACAGTACGCTTGTTGCGGTCTGTCGACCCTCGAAGTGTGAGAGGAGTTCACGTTCAATTCTATGTAGTAAGCCTATCACACGCTTAATGAGAGTATGTATGTTGCATACATTAAAGTAGAGATATGGTTACAGCTGTTCAAATTATAATACTCTCTATTATTTATATATTTTTCATTATTTATATGTACAATACTCATACAAATACTGTTGATTTCAACAAAATTGCATATAAGAGATTAAAAAAATTGCATGCAGGATTTTTCAGCGGGCCGGATAAGGTAAGCAAAAGGGCCGGATAAGGCCCTCGGACCTGCTTTTGCCCACCTCTGGGGTATAGCGTGCTCTTCGATGCCGGAGTTAGCGGGTTCGATCCCCGATGAAGACACCAATGTTCGTAACCATTCGGAATTAGCTTTAAGCAGTAAGCCTCGGTTTCATTAAACATCTGTAGCAAAAAAGGTAGATCTTAGCGTTGGAAATCAACCAATCAATCGAACGCAACATTGGCTAGTTTGAAGTTGTAGTGATGATACTTTTAATGAAGTAAAAACCTATGATAAGCCCGCATATCTTAAAATAACATCACAGAAAGAAAATGGTATTTTTATGTTAGCCAAGTATGAGGATAAATCGTCAAATATTGTCATATATAGCACTTTAATACATCACAATATGTCTGAAATTAAAATAGCCCACAAAAATGCTTTTTTTAAGACCATGTGACATCTCTAATTATGTATATCCAGACCGAAGGTTGGGCAAGAAGCGTCTAGTTTAATCCTTTTTATTGGCTAAGTCTGGCCGCTACACCGGACATGTATATTTATAACTACTATATAACATAATTGTCAATGTTCACCACAGCGGACATTAATTATCTCAACAATGGAAAATGATATATTTTTTTTATTTATTTTACAGAGATTCTAAGTCTATACAGACATGAGAAAATAACAGAAATTAAAATTAAAAAATATTTGAAAAACATCTTGTCAAATTAAGGGTTAACACTAGATTTACCAAACAGGTCAAAATGACTGGTTTTGTAATTGCAATTTAATGTATATTTAAATTGCTGGTAAATCTAGTGTTAAAATAATATATAAAATGTTAAAAATATTTTTATCACATTGTATGTAACAAAATATTTTTAGTACATTACTTTACTTTACTTTGTATGTGTATTTCTGGATGAAAGTGCCTTTGCAGGCGAATAACTCTCTCCCCAGAGCCGGAACTAAGTCCTTTGACACCCGTATAAAAAATAAATAAATAAAAATAAAAAATAAAATAAAAAATAAATTTAAAAAAATTATTAAAAAAATTAATTTTTAAAAATAAAAATAAAAGTCGCCTTAATCGCTAAATGTATAGAGAAAAAATGTATTAATGTGTTTTCTCTGCCCATAATATATTCAGAATGAATTAACAGCTTACAAGTTAACTAACAATGATATACATATGTATTACATAAAAAGGAGAGGCATTTACAACATTGTTTTCCTAGATATAGCGTCCGTGAAGTTCAAGCTGCTTGAGGTTTTCTTTTCAATACACAGCATAGGCGTATACATTCCTTATCTGTTCCTGTCCCAACGATGAGCATAAATATATCATAATTTATCCCTTTCAGCTTGCTGTAAAAACGTTCACACGAAACTGTCGTTACAAGCAGGGATAAAAAGATTCTCAATGCAGTTACTAAATTTTGATATATTTTTGGATATATTTATTTGGTTAGATAATGAGTTTCCAAGCTTTAGATCTATTGAAATCTTTTATAATATGCATAAATGTAAATTTTCACTCCACATTTTTTTAATAATTCTAATTCATTGTCATTTAACCATACCCTTAAACAAAATTAGAAAATTGTGGAAAATATGTTTCCACTTTTCAGAATTCCTGACTGTCATTTAACCATACCCTTAAACAAAATTAGAAAATTTTGGAAAATATTTTTCCACTTTCAGAATTTCTGATCAGGAATTGTCCTTGTTCTGATTCCTTTTCCACCGAGTAGTACCCTTTGCAAGCCTTTTGTGCACAGCGTGGCTCGCTTACGACGGGCCTGTGGTAAATACATATTTTGCCAAGCCCCAGTTCCTGCACTGATTCTCTTTATTACAAGATCAAGTGATGCTGAAACTGTGGCTTGCACGTTTTTGTATTATCCTAACCTACCCATAATAGACCCCCTCTATTTTTTCACAGAAAGTTTTTAAAGGGATTTCTATGATTTCTTTGTAAAACATATAAGTTTACTAGCTGCTTCTCGCCAAACATTCACTTTGGCTGTTTAAGACTCCCAATAGAGCGATTTCACGCAACGTCATGAATCACTTTAAAGCCATTGCTGTTCATTTTTATGTTTAGATAGCCAATAGGCAACCAATATGCTGCCCTTCCGTTTGAAATGAGAGCTAGACTCGTCATGAGTTGAAATGATTCATGCTGCGCGAAACTACCTTATTGAACAGTCCAGTTAATTTTAAAATTTATTTAGTTTTTAGGATATATCACACAAATATTAAGAATTTTGAAGACAAAACTACCTAGTTTCATTAAACGAATAGCATATTATATTTTAATTTTCTTCGTAAACTTAAATATACACATACACATGCACACGCACACACACGCACACATATACACACATGCGCGCACACACGCATATATAGGGGACCAACCAGCTCCAAACTTTACACTTGAAAACTTCTTTTGAAATTGCCCCTATTATTTTATTCAGCCCGGGCATGCTGGGCTGCCAAGAGTTCCGCTAACCGTCTGTTCTAAAGAAACACATCAGTCGTCTTGGACGAACATAATTTTTATTTCATCTTCTCAAACTCGGACAAAATCCAGAGGCATCTCAAACGGACGGTGTCAGAACGCTCTCCCTAACTACATGTGGCAATAGTAACCTTTAGCGAGAGACGACTAAATATTATGTGTGGTTTAGTGTCATGGAAAAATGCTAAGACAACAGTTAAAAGCTTGTAGACAGTAACCTTTGATTAGAGACATCTGCCAAAGTGTGGCTTTTCAGAAGAGTATTATTGCTGATCGTTACAGATTTTTCATGGGGAGTTATTACTTCCTAATTAAAATGCCAGCTGTATCATTTTTTGCTTTGAGAATCAAAGAAAGAATTTCTGGTTTATGCTGGAAGAATAAAAATATCCTCGTTTAAATTGGATGGCTGGGAAATATGGTTAATATAAAGAAGAGGAATTAAGATTTAGAATAATGAATGCGGAAAAGGAATAATTTTATATAGACTTTAGGGGCTTAAATATTGATATTATTACACACACACACACATATATATATATATATATATGTATATATATATATATATATATATATATATATATATATATATATATATATATATATATATATATATATATATATATATATATATATATATATATATATATATATATACATACATGGTGATTTAGTTTTTACTTGACTAAACGGCATTTCTTGCTTGATTATTTAAGGAGAATCAAGGTATCTATAAAAATAAAATCTCAAGACTGATCTCTCCTAACATGATTAAACAGAATCGGAGTTTTTTCAGACATATAGAGTAAGTAATTTTTGATTTTATCTAATAAACTTTGGTGACACCATTTCTAAAAGCGTGACAGAAAATGAAACATATGTTTGAATTTGGAAACGACCACTCTATTACCACAGTAACAAAATAGGTTTCATTTGAAAAATAGTAAAACAGAAGTTAAAAAGAGAGAAATAAATATCAATAAAAATAGTTAAAACTAAATAACACATCAAAATAATCTAGTTAAAACCCACTAAAATTTATATTATCTTAAAGCCCATTTTCAACAGTAACTCTTAAATTATGCTATTAAAAGGAGTTTAATTATTTTAGCACGTAAAAGAAAAATATTAATTTCATTGATTTTTAAGTACGAGTAATTTACGACGAAAATTTCGCAGAATTTTATTAAGTTTAATTGTTTATCAAGTATAAAATTGAAATTTTTTTTTCAATATATTGAAAATAATTTCGACCTTTATTAAAGGATTTAAAAATATTGTAATATTGGGTTTGCATTATGTGGTCATTAAAACACAAATCTATCTTTTGTAACCAAATGACATCCGTTTTAACACAGATAAAATAATTTTTTCAGAACCTAAAGGAATTTATAAATTGAATAAATAAATTATTCTGCAATAAATTATTCTGTAACAAAATTTTCTTCATTTAAATGCAATTATAATATAATTCTTCAGAGTTTAATACAGTGGCAGTCCCAATGTAAATAAGAAGAAATAATTATAAGTAGAATCTATAATCAACGTACACATATCCCACTTCTCTCAATATCTAAGAACTTATCGTAACTAAGCTGTTGGTAAGAAACAACCGTTACTGTAAAATAGTTTTCCACCTCTCCGCAATCATATCTGTAATCATTTATAAAACTGATATAAACAAAAATCATTTCAACATGCTAAAGATATTTTTCTACTTTTTACTGTTCTTTAGTTGTACTGTAGTATTACGTTTTGATTTCGTGGTCATTAAAACCCAATAAACAATTCTCCCACCAAATTACAGTCATTTTAGCACAATTAAATTAACTCACTAGAATTTTAATGTGGTTGTGATGTAAATAATTATATATAGAATCTGGGATTATTAATATGTATATATCTCACTTTTCCCAATTAAATACCTAAGAGCTCATCGTCACTAAGCTATTGACACAATCAACCTTTGTAACATAAGTATTACTGTAAAACAATTCTACATTAGTTCTAGATCACATCTGTAATCAAATATAAAACTGAACAAAAAGTATTTCAATACATTAAAAATTGTTTTCTATATTTTTTATTGTTCTCGAAATGTATTGTAGTCTTATATTTTGATCTTGTTATCACTTAAACACAATAAACTCTTCTCTGACTAAGTTTCGATCGTATAAGATAATTTAAATTTTTCACCAGAATTTAATGCAGTCACGATATAAATAATTATAGAGATAATCTATGATTATCGACATGCATACATCTCATTTGTCTCAGTTCAGTTCCTAAGAGCTCATCGCAACTAAGCTATTCACACAATCAGCCTTTGTAACATACGTATTGCTGTAAAATGATTCTACATTAGTTCTATATCACATCTGTAATCAAATATAAAACTGAACAAAAATTATTTCAATACATTAAAAATTGTTTTCTATATTTCTTATTGTTCTCGAAATGTATTGTAGTCTTATATTTTGATCTTGTTATCACTTAAACACAATAAACTCTTCTCTGACTAAGTTTCGATCGTATAAGATAATTTAAATTTTTCCCCAGAATTTAATGTAGTCACGATATAAATAATTATAGAGAGAATCTGTGATTATCGACATGTATGTATCTCACTTGCCTCAATTCAATATCTTAGAACTTATCGTAACTAAGCTGTTAACACAATCAACCTTTGTGACATAAGCATTGCGGTAATATAATTCTACATCAGTTTTCGATCATATCTGTAATCAAGTATAAAACTGAACAAAAATTATTTCAATATATTAAAGATTGTTTTCTATATTTTTTATTGTTCTCGAAATGTATTGTAGTCTTATATTTTGATCTTGTTATCATTAAAACACAATAAACTCTTCTCTAAGTAAGTTCCATTCTTTATAAGATAATTTAAATTTTTCACCAGAATTTAAGGCATTCATGATGTAAATAATTACAGATAGAATTTGTGATTATCAACATTTATGTATATCTCACTTATCGCAATTCAATATCTTAGAACTTATCGTAACTAAGCTGTTGACACAATCAACCTTTGTGACATAAGCATTACTGTAAAATGATTCTACATCAGTTCTAGATCACATCTGTAATCAAGTATAAAACTGAACAAAAAGTATTCCAATATATTAAAGATCGTTTTCTATATTTTTTATTGTTCTCAAAATGTATTGTAGTCTTATATTTTGATCTTGTGGTCATTAAAACACAATAATAAACTTTTCTCTAAGTTTCACTCGTTATAAGATAATTGAAAATTTTTACCAGAATTTAATGCAGTAGCGATATAAATAGTTATAGAAAGAATCTGCGATTATCATCAACATGTACATATCTCACTTGTCTCAATTCAATATCTAAGAGATTATCGCAACTAAGCTGTTGATAAAATCAACCTTTGTGACATAAGCATTACTGTAAAATGATTCTACATCAGTTCTAGATCACATCTGTAATCAAGTATAAAACTTAACAAAATGCATTTTAATATATTAAAGATCGTTCACTATATTTTTTATTGTTCTCGAAATGTATCGTAGTCTTATATTTTGATCTTGTGGTCATTAAACACAATAAACTTTTCTCTAAGTTTCACTCGTTATAAGATAATTTAAATTTTTCACCATAATTTATGCAGTCACAATATAAGTAATTATAGATAGAATCTGTGATTATCATCAACATATACATATCTCACTTGTCTCAGTTCAATATCTAAGAGCTTATCTCAACTAAGCTGTTGGTGCAAAACAACCTTTGTGACACAAGTGTTACTGTGGATTAATTCTCCATCAGTCCCCCGATCCTATCTGTTTTATAGATTCTTTTATTTTTCCATCTCCCGCTCTCCATAACAGGATCCTGGGCGCTTCTATTCAAATATTCCACCCTCCCAGCTCCAGGTGCATTTTTTTCTGCATACGAAAGGGGGAATTAGCATAAGAAAAGAGGCTCTTTGCGGTTCGGAAGCGTGTGGTTAACACTTGACCTTTTG
>CM063505.1:71386248-71403748 GCA_032207245.1 Pardosa pseudoannulata
TTGAAAATCTGAAGGTTAAAGAAAAATAATGCAAGTCATAGCTATGCAAACTTTAGACAATAACTTAGACATAAAGGGCTTATAACTTAGGCATAAAAGTTAAAAGAATATATGAAGAAAATAATTTTGCTTATTTTTCATAATATGCAAATATATAAATATCTAATAAAGTTATTTAAAGTAAAGTTATAAGTAAAAGTAAAGTTATTAAAGTAAAGTTAAAGTTAATAAAGTAAAAAATTAAAGTTAAGTTAAGTAAAGTTATTTTTCTATTGATTATGCTGAACAAATGCTTAAATTAGATGGATCTGCTATTATAAAATTCATTTTGGATTCATGCAAAATTTTAATGTAAGCATAATAATATATTAACTTTTCCCAGTGAACTGAGAAAGAAGGTGAAAAAAAATGCTCTTTATATTGAAATCTTATATTTATGCTCTTTATATTGAAAAAATTAAAGCCAATTCTAAGTATTTACTATTTTTAAAAATTTAATAAGCTTTTAATTTACTCAATGATTTTTTTTTCGAGATATATTAAACAAACTACATACAAAACTGTATAAAAATTTTCCAGTTTCTTCTACAATTTAGATACATTTTTGACATCAGTTTAAAAAAATAGTTAGACGAAAGAAGCATGAGCCCGTGTAATATATAAAAGCAATTTTCATTATAAATACCAAAATATTAAAATTTCACACAGATTTTCTTAGTTACCAAAAGTTACTACATTTTAACTTAAATTATCTTTAAAATTAAGAGGAGTTTTTTACTAATGGTACTTTATCTTCGCTAAAAATTAAAAGATATATTTTTAAGGGAGTCCAGAACACAAATTTCTAGTTTTATGTGCATGTTATTATGAATATTATCTTTTAAATGCATGCTTATATAAAGATAACGTTGCATAGAGATTGTTTTTGAAAACTTTGTAGTGATATCTTTCAGAAATTGAAAAAAAATTAATTTAAGTACAATAAAGTTTTAATATAACTCTCAAACCAATAGATTTTTTTAAATAATTTTTTTTCGCTGTTGAATAAAAACAAGATCTAAAGTAATTTGCTTTGAAAGTTTTTCAAATTGTACTGACAAAAATTTCCAATAATTATTTCAAGAAAAACATTTTATAGGGTTAAATTTTGCTTAGAAAAAAATTTTCAATTTAATTAAAAGTTTTGAAAAGGATTTGGAGAAATTACATCTGAGAACTTCTGTAAAAAATTCACATATGTAATTTTAATACGAGTTAAGATACACCAATTTAAAACTGTCAGTTTTTGAAAAAGAATTCATTTTGAGAAAAAGGAACTTCTTGTACAGGGTGGAGCAAGAACAATCAGAATAGTTTAAATCAATATCCTACTTATATAATCATCGTGAAAACTTGCATATAGCATCAATTGATTTTAAAACTTTGTAGTATATAGTAAAAAAGTGATTTTTTTTTTTAGAATTTTTTATCATAGTATATATTTTTCACCATAGTTCTTTTTTTTTCCTTGATTAGAGAAATATCACACGTTTTCATAAGCTGAAATCCATTTAAACGACTTTCCCATTTAAAAATATCTTTAAACGTTTATTAAATCCTTTCACATGGTATATAAATATATATTTATTGCAATTAAAATAAAACACACTGAGAGAAGTCATTATATAATCTCCTAACAATACAGACAACAGCACAAAGCAACTATTTCTGCAATAAAAACTGCATTTAAAACGATTCACCCTTCAGTATCAAATTGGGATCCTTGGGATTAAATATCACCTCTGACATGAATATTCATTGCAGTTTGGAATCAGTTTAATTACTAAGTCTCGGTCTAATTATCCACTGTAAAGCAAAAATTGACAGTAGTGCTCCAAGACTGCAATTTACTTTTCTCCCTTTTAAATGGACCTGAACACAAGGGATTTGGATTTCAATATGGCTTTTAGTCTGTATACTAGAAGTATTTGTGAGACACCTAGACTTAATTGGAATGATTGCAACCAAAAAATGGGACAAAGTACCTTCTTTCTTCTTATTTTAATTACCTAATGAGAGGGAGCAATAACAACGGAATATAAAGATCTAGCAAGCTGTTCTGGATAACATAAAAAGTTCTCTTTCGTAGAACTTTTATAGATTTATTTTCTGAAAGTTCTTTATTTTTTGCACTTGAGAAAAAATGTTCTGCTTTCAGAAGTTTAGCTCATTTCAACGACTATACAGTTTTAAAAGCATCCTCAAATTTATCTTTATCGAAACTTTTACTGATATATGTTAATAAATATAAACTGAAGGCGCTTAAAAAAATTCTCATAAATTATTAAATCATCTTCCAGCGAAATATTGGTTAGGGTGCTGGCCTTCGGTACCGGAGTTCGTGGGTTCGAATCCCCCAGTGGCATAGATGTTTGTAACCGTTCGGAATCTGCTTTAAGCTGTAGGTTCCGGTCTCATTAGCCCTCGTATTGCCAAACGTGACCGTAGCACTCCAAACCAAACCAATCCATCGAAATAAACAACCTCTTCTGATCTTCTGCAATGTGTAAAAAATTTTCCTCTTATGTCATTCATTTTCATTTCATTTTCAACTTATCACTTGATACACACGAAAACAATGTATCTGAATCCCAAAATTTTATCTACATATTAGACATATTTTTAAAATTCTCGCAGGCTCATTAGGTAGGATGCAAGTTAAAAAGGATACAAAGTATCTCCCATTTGCTTTTTAGTTGCATAATAAGATTGAAAAAATATTAGCGAAAAATAAAGAGCCGAGGAACTGTTCTCGAGAACATCAAAATTTATCTTTTCTAAAAACAAGCAAGAACATTTTTTTTTTATTTTACATAAAGAAAGAATGCTGAAATCAAGCGAGCTCTGGAATATTTTTAAGATTTTCAAACAGCCTAATCTTTAACATTAAAATGAGAAGTATATCAGAGAAAAGTAATGGCTTCCCTAAATGAATGGTTGTAAATATAAATAAACTGAATATTTTAAAAAGTAATCTTTGTTAATTTATCAGATCACCTCCAAATATATTAGACTAAAACTGTACAAAATTGAAGCCTCCCCCCAAAATTAACTTAATAGGAAAATATTCTCTAGATATTTCCTTGTTTCTTTTCTCATTTTTGGATGCACTAAAAACTAAGCACTTGAATCTCAATAATTTTCAGTTATATACGAATATATTTCTTTAATTCGCAACTATGCACTGCGTAGACTCATTAGGAGTGAAGCAACCTAAAAATCTGTCAAGGTATCTTCGATTTTATTTTTAATTGCGTAATGAGGGAGAACACAAATATCAGCTGAGGATGGGGGTCTAGCGAGCTGTTCCCGAGAACCTCAAAAATTCTCTTTCCTAGAAAGGCCAGCAAAAGTTTCCTTCTCTTTTAAAAACAAAAGACAAAAAAGGAATATTGAAATCAAGTGAGTCTCCGGAATGTTTTTGAGACGCTCGAACAGCCCGATCTTTAGCGGGGAAGAGAGAAGTGTATTCGAGAAAAGGGGGGTGGGTCGGCCATAGGGAGGCGGTAGTGTTGCGCCCATAAAGCATCGCTCATTTCTGCCGGGCAGATGACGGCACATCGATCGGGGAGCGGCACCTGCGGGCCCTGCCATTGGCTGGAGCCGGTGCTGCAGCCACGAGCTGTCGCCAACTCTTGGCGGGGAACACCCCCGGATCACCCTCTCTCCCGATCCATTGTCAATTTTTCGCACCCGAAAAGCCGAGTCGGCGGAAAATCGAAACGATCCTCCAATGGGCGGGAGGCAAAAGCCCCCCTCCCCGGGAACTGCATAATGCATAGATGGGGGGGACGCACAGAAAAGAGGAGATATTCTTAATAATCCGGGGGAGTCGACGGCATATATCTCTGGCGTGGGGGGGATACGAATGGGCATATAGGGTGGAATAAAGAGTAGAAGAGGGGGGGAGGCACCGGGATTCTTCCGAAATACATCGCAAGGAAATGTGTTGAAGGTGTGTGTGCGGAGTGGAGGGGGTAGGGGTGGGGTGGGTGCAACACGCGCACAGAATGGCCTCCAAAGAGGAGCCTCATCCTCAGTCCTGGTTTTATCTGTTGCGTATGGCGGGCGGACGGCTCGCCCGAAGAAGTTGATGTCGTAATTAGATCGGGGCGCGTCTCTCTCTCTCTCTCTCTCCATCCCGGCTGTTGTCGGCCGCATCTGGAGCTCTCTCTCCCTTTTAGCCACGCCACATTGCCCCGGCATGTCGGGCGCACTCAACCCGTCAAGCGGCGTCAATCGCTTTCACGCTGGCGCTGCTGCGGTATCCGCGGCGCCCTTTGGCAGCGGCGCACCTGAGTGCGGACCTGCGGCCGCCTTCCTCGAGCTCACCAATTCTGCCGCGGCCGCTGCTGTCGCCGCCGACTTCGCCTACGACTTCGGGCTTGGCTTCCACCACAGGCATCACCACCACCACCATCACCACACAGGCCACCACACAGCGCACTCAACAGCGGCCGGTTTCGGCTATTTCTCCTCGGACGCCGCCGAGAGCTACGCGTCGCTCGCCTGGGAGGCCCAAAGCGCCCTCGCCTACCAGGGTCAAGCAGCGGGCGCGCATTTTGCGGCAGCCGACTTCGGTCCCTTCTCCCTCCCCGCCAACAGGCTGCCAGGCATGGGGGTGCACCAGAGGCTGGGTCCTCCGCCCCGGGCGCCCGCGAATGGAGCCCCGTCCGCCACTAAAGCCACTAAAACGAGGCGACGAGTGGCGACGATCGCCCAACGGCGGGCTGCCAACATCCGGGAGCGCCGGCGGATGTTCAACCTCAACTCTGCCTTCGACAAGCTGCGAAAGAAGGTGCCCACATTCGCCTACGAGAAACGCCTGTCGCGGATAGAGACCCTGCGCCTCGCTATCATGTACATCGCCTTCATGACCGAGGTGATCAGGGGCGGAGGGGGCTCCAGGGACCCGGAACTGCCACCGCCCGGATACGATAGCCACCTGTGGACTCCCCCGCATGGACCCTCTCCGCTTAACGAGACGCAGAGGCCAGACAGACTGGCACACATCTGCTCCAGACAGGTATAGTGGCCATTCGTGTTCCAACCTCTTCTTTCCCAAAGAGACAGTTCGTCCAGAAGAACTTGTCACGTTTCATCTCTGGAAAACTGCAAAAATTCTCCCTGCGAAAGGCCTGGGATGAAAGTCAAAACTTTCTCTTCCTATGCCACGTGAATTCGTCGGTAACGCATCTCCTATGTTGAATCATGCGACATCGAATGAAAGCCTGGTTAGATCAGTAAGTTGTATCAGCAGTACCAGTATAGCCTTCCGAAAGGAAAGTGATAACTTACTGAAGCAAAACCGAACGACGACGAATGACAGTGAACGCTCTAGTCTTTGTTCATGCCACTTCTTAAAATAATGCATCTCGAATACATCTCCCTGACTAATTACATTCGGGATTCATCCTAGTCTCAAACAATATAAATATTTGAAAACCAGATTGTGTTCAACGTATTTAAATTTTTTTCATAAAGCTGTACGTTCAGAAAGGTTTATTCTTTAAAGGGAATGTCAAAATTCTATAGTTCAGGAGTATCTTATAGTTCAAACAATTCACTTTGACGTCTTTTTAGACATGAAAGAGATATTAGGATCTACAGACTGTCTGTCCAGAAGACGCTGTTATGTGTAAATTTCTGGAAACCGCTGAAGGTGTGAGAAGAAAAATCAAGTTCTTCTCATTCTATGTAACATGAATTCTTCAGCAATGGGACTCGTGCTTTAAGTCTTGTCATTAAATAAAGTTATAGACGAATATCCGCTTAGATCAGTAAGTTGTATCAGCTTTATCAGTACCGCCTTTCGAATGAAAAGTGCTAACATATTGAAATAGAACTATATGACATCGAGAAATTTAGTTTTTGTTCAATCTGTAGTCACTTGTTAAAATGATATATCTTGAACTGCAGAGCTTGCTGAAGAAAAAAAAAAGGATATTCTATAATCATCTAATTTATTCTAAACCAATTTAAAGATAGTTAAATTACTTTTTAAAACTATGCTTTCAAAAATATTTCTTATTTAAAGTTGTTTTAAACATATAACTTCTGTTAAACTTTTAATGAATTTTTTTAGTACAAGCTACATTTTTTAGATCGATCTAACTTACTTCAAGTATATACAGTAACAGCCTGTTAGTACAGAAAACTTTTAAATCTTTAATCAGGATTTCATAAGCCGAATACATTGAACAGGCAATTTTAGCCCTTTTTATAGATGGAATCTGTGTGTGAATAGAACGTAACATTTACAATGATATTGACTGCAGTTTGACTGAAATGAAAAGCCTTTTAACACAAGAGCATTCTTTTCCATAAACTAGTTTTGAATGAACTTGTTTTGACTAAAAGTATAAATATTCAGCTTGACTGATTTTCATCAAGAAAGCATTTCGTGATGGAAATGACTTCCTTTGACGCAATTCAGTGACATGAAATATTTATTAGTACCATAAAAAACTGCTAACTCAGACCACAGGAATTTTTTTCTGAAAGCATTGGAGAAAGATAAAAAACACATTTTCATGTCGTTTTTCAATGCAATTGTGGCAACATAGATACTAGAAAATATTCTTGATCAATGTATAATATAAAGTAATCGCATTTATGAAAGGATTTTCAAGTAATCAGTCAATTATTTTCTGAAATATCTTGAAAAATATTTCCCAATATTAAAAATCTGTACTTTAAAACTGATAGATAGATCACGTAAAATGTCATTCCAAATATAATAACAAGGAATTACTCGAGTTACTTAAATAATAATTTATAGTTTTATCTATTTTATGTCCCTAAAAATTTGTTTTGTTGTTTGAAATTTGAACAAATTGTAATTACACTGCATAGGTAAAAGATATAAGGCCTTTCAAAATTTCATATGATGTCAATATAATCTTGCATATGAAGTAACTGTATATGTTTTTTTCCTGTTTAGATGATGTATAACTTGATTATTTCTTCTAAATTTAAAAAGGTTAGAAAAAAAGATGCAACCATTTTATTTAGAAAATTTTATAAAGCCTTTAATAAATTCTTAAGTACGCAAATAAATATGTATGCAAATTTTGTTCCCAAATATGAAAATCGGAAAAACAAATAAATGATTCTTTTTTAAAAAGAAACTCGGGAACTTATCATAACTTAGCTACGCTTGTTTTTTGTCAAACGTTGTTTAATCTGAAATAGCAAAGTTCTATGCTGTATTATTTTGTAAATTTTATGAACAGTTGCTTTTAATGAGAAAGTTTGTTTGAAGTATAATTTAAAACGATTTTATTGGCAAGTTTAAAATATTTGTTTCCATAGACTTTAAGATTATATTGGTGAGAAGGTAATCTCAGATAAACTTGTAGATTCTTTCTTTAATAACAACCTTCTGTTAGCTAAAGAAATGACAATACTGCTGAGTATCTAAACACTTGAACGTTTTTCAATGACAATGAAAGTGTTTAAATATTTAACATTCTCAACCTCTCTGACTCATTTAATTTTCAGAATTACAAAACGTAGACTGTGATTATTCAAATTTTTTAGACTACATATTCTTTACATTATTATTGTTATTATTATTATTATTATCATTACTGATATTAATTCTGGTGATGTATTAGGGAGAAAAGTTCAATTCACAGCCACAATGAGTCGCTTGAAATGATGGACTAATACTTCAAAAATTATATTGTAGTGCAATAGCAATAAAAATGTAAAAAACTTTGCAATATACTTTCTTTGTACTATATTTAATAATTTAATGAAAAGGTTAGAATTGAATTAGAATAATATTTTAATCACCAAGAAAATGCAAGTTTCAAAATAAAATATGTAGACTTGTTATTTGTGTGTTCGTTGTTATTTATTAATATGTGTACTGAAATTTGAAAATGCATGAAGAGCAAAACACTTTTCAACTTTGTATATAGATAACAAGATAGAAGATGCTAGACAATGTTTGGTGAGGTATTATTTTTACCCTTGACTATTTATTTGTTACTTTTATATTCTAAAATTATTTTTATATAATATAAATGTTAAACTGAAATACTTCAAGAGAGTAAAAATATTTTAATTAGTTTATGCTTTTCCACTCCCTATGTAGAAACAAAAACAGCAATCTGAGTTATAAAGTAGGATTTTACTTGAGCTTTAATTCTATAGATGATTGAAGGGCAAAGGAAGCAATTCTCTAAAAATTATAGTTGATGCTTTTTTACTCTCAGGTTTAATACTAGAACAGCGGGATGAGCCATTTTAACCCCAAAACCTTTTTATGTTATCTTAACAAATTTATTCTTTTTCAGATAGTAATAAGAGAAACAATATAAATTTTTTATAAAAATATTTCTGAAGATAAATTTTGAAATTATATTTTAATGAGTATTAAAATTTTTATAAAAATATTTCTGGGGATAAGTTTTGAAATTAAATTTTAATGAGTATTAAAATCTTGTATAAAAACATCTCTGAGGATAAATTTGGGAAAAATATTTTAATGAGTATTAAAATTTTTTATAAAAATATTTCTGAGGATAAATTTTGAAATTAAATTTTAATGAGTATTAAATTTTTTTATAAAAATACTTTTGAGGATAAATTTTAAAATAAAATTTTAATGAGCATTAAAACTTTTTATAAAAACATTTTTGAGGATAAATTTTGAAATTATAATTTAATGAGTATTAAAATTTTTTATAAAAACATATTTGAGGATAAATTTTGAAACTATATTTTAATGTGTACTAAAATTTTTTTATAAAAACATTTCTGAGGATAAATTTTGAAATTACATTTTAAAGAGTATAAAAATACTTCTGAGGATAAATTCTGAAATTAAATTTTAATGAGTATTAAAACTTTTATAAAAACATTTCTTAGGATAAATTTTGAAATTATATTTTAATGTGTATTAAAATTTTTTATAAAAATATTTTTGAGGATAAATTTTGAAATTATATTTTAATGCGTATTAAAATTTTTTTATAAAAACATTTGTGAGGATAAATTTTGAAATTATACTTTAATGAGTATTAAAATTTTTCAGAAAAATTTTCCGAGGATAAATTTTGAAATTATATTTTAATGAGTATTAAAACTTTTATAAAAACATTTTTGAGAATAAATTTTAAAATTATATTTTAATGAGTATTAAAATTTTTTATAAAAACATTTCTAAGGATAAATTTTGAAAAAATATTTCAATGAGTATTATATTATATCTGTTATTACTGTCCGAAAAAAAAAATTGTTAAGAAAACACAAAATATTTTTTGGGTCAAAATGACCCCTCCCGTGGTTCAAGTGTTAATGCTAAGTCACATAAAGCTTTTTGGTATCTTGAAATATTTTTTAATCCTTAGAATTTAAATTGATGCGTAGGGGAAATTTTTACAATCAAGAAATGTTTAATTTAAATTTATTAATAATCATACTTTATTTGGTTTAACTATAAAAACTCAAATCACAAATTTTTAAAAAAGAATTGAAAGCATTTAAAACCTTTTTTATCTGCTATATTATATATTCCACGATTATTATATTATTGACTATGATAGAAAATTTTATAAAATATTTTCAGGAAACGCATTAAAGTTTTTACTTTAATAGGTTTACCATCAAATTATTGTATTATTACCATTATTCTTGGAGTTTACTAAAATAATTTTTCAACAAACAAAATGTTGTAAATACTAATTATAATCAATTAGTGTCTACAGTTAGCAATTTAATACCTCCTATGATGTTTAAACTTAATTTTAAAATGAAGAAGTTTAATTCTAGTTTAAACTTCGTTTAAATCTGATATGGGGTTTGATTCGTGTTTTGGCAGTAAAAACTGTACATTTCTTCTAACATCATGTACAGATCAATAGGAAAATCGTTCTGAAATATGTTAAAATTAAACATAAGGAGATTTTATACATGTTTCTGAACCCATTAATGTTTTTTTTTTTCATTAATGTGTTGTTTCTGTCAAACATATATTGATGCATATTTTAAATCTGGAATTATTATGCACTGCACAGAGGAAAGCAGATTTGAGATTTAGATAACTTTGAATATTACAATACATCCTCATTAGTAATCAGCTGTCATTTTAAAGATTATAGGATGTCATTTATAAAACTAAACCCAAGAAAACTTCCCGATAAGAGATTTATTTGTTACCATATGTAAATGCAGTAGTGCATTTTGAAACTTTATAACAGATAAAGCTATTAAGACTTCTGTCGATGTACCAACCGAAAAAGTAAATGTACGTGCGAGGATTAAAAATCCTAAAATACCGATCCCAATGGAAAAATTCTGAAAAATGCTAGATACTCGAAAATATGATAATTTTTTTATAGTATTGCCAAGTACCTTCACTGAAAAGGAAACTCTTTCAGGGGTAATTTCGCAAAATTCTACAAATTATTTTTCAGCTGTCTCTAAAAAGCAACGCTAGACACTAATTAGTTAAATTTAAAAACGAGTTTTACAGTCGAGTGCGTTTAATAACCTTACAGTTTAACGACTTACTATAAATTCTACTGATGAGATGCTGGTGTAGCTTTCTAGACCCCCTTTATATACAAAACTTTTCTATGTCACGATGTTTCTTTAGGGCTTAAAATCCAGCATTTATTTAATTATATTGCTATGTAGCTATATCATTTAATTATATAGCTATGTAGCTATATTAATTAATTATATAGCTCTGTAGCTAAATTATTTAATTATATAGCTCTGTAGCTATATTATTTAATTATATAGCTCTGTAGCTATATTTTTTATTTATATAGTTTTGTAGATATATTATTTAATCATATAGCTATGTAGCTATATTATTTAATTATATATCTATGTAGCTGCATTATTTAATTATATACATCTGTAGCTATATTATTTAATTATAAAGCTCTGTAGCTATATTTTTTATTTATATAGCTTTGTAGCTATATTATTTAATTATATAGCTATGTAGCTATATTATTTAATTATACAGCTATGTAGCTATATTTTTAATTATATAGCTATGTAATATTAGAAGCTTTTCGGTATTATTATTTTAATACATAAAATTTCATTAATAAAACATAACTAAAAACACGTAATTTTATATTTGCCAACATCAAAAAGAGAAAAAACGAATAACTATTTAGCATTTGATGTACTTGTCATTAAATTAAAAATTTTCCTACATCAGGGTAACCTACAGCAGCTTAATACAAGCAGGGTCATGGCTAGTCATCCAATCATAATTCCGTCACAGTACGGTGTTTTTCTCTAAGATAACGCCGTACTGTAAAAAGTTGTGCAGAAAACTGCTATTTAATACCAGAGTTCGTGGGTTCAAATCCCACTGCTGGCATGGATATTTGTAGCAATACGGAATTGGCTTTAAACAGTAAGTTTTGGTCTCAATAGCCCTTGTGTAACAAAAAGATAGGTCGTACCGCTATAAACCCAACCTAAACCTCCGGGCTAACCGTTCTCCAAACTTTGTCTTAACCTTCCGCCTTCTAACTGTCAATTAGTGTTTATAAAACTTAACTTACTTTGTAAAGAAATTGCTTACATTGCAAGAAAAGAAGAAAAAATTATTACTTTTAATTTTGTAAACTGAAAATTCATATTATTCATAAAATAATTTGCTTTTCTGTCCAGAAGACAGTACCCCAATTACAGTGAATATATTAATATTTTTATTGACTAAAATTTTATTTTATAAGCTTTGATCAACCGTTCTGCTTCGTTTATGAATGGGAATGATATGTAATGATCATTTATGGGGACTTCCTCTAACAAAAAAAACAAAAAAAAAACCTTTAATAAAATGTTTACATTTCCTCAAATGCTATGCATTGAAAATACTGTTTTTTTTCAAAGATACAAGTGCAACGATTTTATTCAAATTTTTATATTGCAATATTGTATAAAATAAAACTGGACACAGAATTAACAATTAATTGGTTATTTCTTTTTTATGTATAGTTATACAGAAGAAACTGTTTTTTATTGTAACCCTAAAAGATTTTATAAAATACGATTTTACATATACCTAAAAATTATTTTATTGTCTTGTATAAAAGCCTTTAATAGACCAGAAAAACACTTTAAATAATTAAAAGTATGAATATGCTAGTTATAAATGTTTTCAAAATATTAAAAATATTAAAATTTTAATCAAATGATCTGTTCAAGTAGTCTTTACGACTTTACTTTCTTGGATAGTTTATAAATTATATTTAAAATCCAAATTAATTACAGAAGTAAAGATATTGCTTTGTGATGTAATCCCCTGAATTCTATACATTTATCTTTTTCTTATTAAATTTTCTATGGTTGGAATGATTTTGCTATTCAGCGGCTCCTTATAGGGTGACTGACCACGTATTATAACAAAATTTTTAAATAAAATGGTTTGATAAACGCTTTGATAATTTTTAAATAATGTTTGATAGAAACTTTACTTAAAGTTTTCATCAGATTGTAAAATGAGAATTGCTGTTATCTGGACATTTTCTTAACTTTGCAAAATTAGATTAAAAAACACTGAATACTTGCTTTTTATTGTTAAAATGTGACAAAAAATGTAAAAATATACATTTGGATTTTATGGAAACACTCCACATTAAAAAAAAATGTGAAAGAATATAGTTTTTCCTTGATTAAATGTAAACATATACTCAATAGATACTCGTCAAGCTAAACGCCGAAAGATGGCCGATTGGTTAGGTGCTCGCCTACGGTACCGGAGTTTGTGGGTTCGAATGCCACTATGGCATGGACTTTTGTAGCCGTTCGGAATCGGATTTAAGCTGTAGGTCCCGGTTTCATTAGCCCTCGTGTGGCAAAAAGTAGACCGTAGCACTCCAAACCAAAACATTGATTTAAACAAATGATAATATTCTACAACAAAGTTGATTTACGTACAATTAAAAAACTTATGAGAAAAAAAATTGAGTAAAGTTTTTGAAAAAGTACCAAGATTTCAAATTTTAGTATAACTTCAACATTTTAGCTCAGTGTGTACCTAATATAATGAAAAATGAGAAATTAAATTTTTGTTGATTTATGAAAATATATTATAAAAATTATGATCGTTATTGTATGGTGATATAGAATAAAATAATTTGTCGAATATGCGACTTAAAATTTTTAATGGAAGAAATCAGATGAACTTTAATAATACATAGCCACCTTAATTTCATCAACTTTGTATCATTTATCTTCATACAGTCCTATCTACTTTTATTCTCAGATTTTGGTTGTTTTTTAGACATAAAAGCTAACTTTCTAAATTAGTTAAATAGAAATCCGAACGTCTTCAGTTACCTCCCGAACACCATACTAAAGTTTCCTACGATGAGATCTGACAGAAATTTCATCATTTATATCATATGGTTTCTTAAAGTCATGGTCACTGGAACATTACTGGATTACTGGAATTACTGGAACAGCCCTTACTGGATGAAATTTCTTGAGCTATGATTGAAAAATGTATAAGTGACATATTTTATGAATAAATAAATTTTGTATTCAGTAACTGCAATTTTAAAATAAGTCACGTTAATTACTCATTATTTTTCTTATGCAATGCATTTATCTCTGTCGCTTATTGTTCTAATTTCAAATGTAAATTCAAAGTCGAAGCCTTTAAACTTCAGAATTAATTTAATTTTTTTATGAAATATTTTATTTTTATAAATATTTTATTTAAAATGAAATTTGTATCTCCCTACGGTTTCTAAGAACTAAATTGCCCAATCAGATATTTAGAATAAATTGCATAGAAATGAGATTCGTTAAAAAAAGCGAAGCTCTAACTGTGTTATATTTTTTCTCTGTGTTTTAAAACAAAGTAAATGTTTAGTCCTAATTTAAAACATATTTTCTAATCACCACTAGCGTCTAATTTAATCTAAAATTCTGAAAATGCATATCCTAGAGTATAGTACTAGCATCACAATTTTAGAAATGTTTATCAAACTTCTAATCTTAGAATGGAATTTCTCTTTGAATAGAATAGCATTAAAAGCAAAGATAATTTTAATTTTAATTTTTTTCCTTTAACAATTTATACCAAGCATTAATTCTACTTTTGTAATTCCAGTCTTTTTCGCCAATTCTTCCCAAAAAATAAATATAACTAAACTTTTTCTTTTTTCTACATAGCTATAGAATATTTATTTTTTATAATTTAATGCGTGTCTTAGTAAAAATAAATTTTTCGTACTAGTAGAATGATAAATCACCATGTTTTACACCCTGAAGGGTGTATGATGTACTTGAAGTGGATATAAAGCTTGATTTATATAAAGTTTTGATTTTAAATTTCAAAGATTTTAAATACCTCCGATTTATTTGGCAACCTCTTTCATAAAATGCTGGAATTCATTCATTATTCAAATGTTGAATTTAAGTGTTTCCTGTTTCTAGAAAGAAATGTTTCCAAATTAGTTGAGTAGTGTTTTCCGTTCTGAATAAAAAACTTTAAAATTTCATTTTCTTCTAATAAAATTTAAAGTTTTACTTTTTATAATTGTTATTTAAAATATCGGCACATTTGACTATAGATAGTTAAGTATTCGTTAGATGGTTGAATGTGTTCATTAGGACATATTCGGTTATTTGCCCAGTAGTTTTCTAAAACATCACCAAATGATAAACATTGAGAACAAAAAAGAGTAGTTTGTGCTGTCGAATGTTTTCTGAATTGTCAGCTGTTGGGTATAATAAGGGTAGTTAGCAATAACACAAGTTTATAGTAATTGCTAGTAATAATAAATGTTCAATTCGGAATAGTATTTCTTCCGAATAATGCTAAAACTCTAAAGTTTCTCTCGAGTTAATTAGTTTCTTAGCCTAAGAAATGCATCCCGAACATGAAATATCCTAGAGACTAGTGTGCTAGGCCAGGTTCTACAGACGCTGAGTCTCTCGAGGGTTGGTAGGTGGGAGAAAGGTGAGATCAGGAGAAAATTTCTCCCCCCTTTGTTGAGGCGGGTCAGAATTGTAGGAATGCTTCCAGGCCAAATTGTACTTCTATTGCGGTTTCATTGTGCTTTGGACTAAACAGAAGGCATACACTTTTGTTCTATAGACATGTGATCATATGCTTCATTTGCGGAATCACTAAGTATGTTTTACACCCTGAAGGATGTTCCACTTTCATGATTTCACATCAGAGAATCTCTTACTTTTGCATCGCTCTCAGGAGAGAGGATTTTCCTTCCATTTTCTTTCCCTTTTCCCCTCGTAATGAGATGATATTCAGACCTAGAGATTCTGCATATTCTAGGCATACACAGAGAAATATTTTGTTCGTATACCAGGCTTGATATCAGAATTCTAGCCTAATTCATGATTACTACTCCATCTGGAACATGTGGCCATAGATTTGATCTGACTCAACCAGAGAAGTGGAAAAATATCAACTGAAACATAACATGCAGCCATAGTAAATGCCATAGTAATGCCATAGGAATATGCAACCATTGATTCTGCATGATTTGATAGGCTGCTTCGTCAAGCATTTAAACAGAATAAAACCTATAAATTTCAAGGAAAAAATTTTATTTAATAAAAAAAAAACGATTTTTAAATGCAGTATTTTCTGAAAAAAAAAAGATGTTTATACTGGAAAAAAAGGTGTAATTAAAACAGATTCCTTTCAAACATTTTCTTTAATATAAAATGTACAAAATTTTTTATATAAACTGAAACTAAATATCCTACGACAACAATACCCAAAAATTGGTACAATGGAATTTCTCCTAGGTACAATGGAATGGTCTCTTTATCTTATCTATTTTAAAACTTCATTCATTTTCTTCAATGTTAAACAAAGCTTCAATGCTTAAATACGGGATACTTAATAAATAGAAAACATCAGCTCATAAACTTACTAATAGACAGATCACATTATTGTAAAATTTTACTCTTTTGTTGTTCTTCATATCGTTTATTGTTTTCATCCATCATTTAACTCTATTATCTCTACACTCTATAGAAATCAAAAGTTTTCTTTCCACTTTTTTTTTTATTTCCCATACTTATAAATTTTAAAAAGACTTACTTACCAAATTATTAAAAAATATCATTCGGAAATATATTTTAGGACTTTAAAGTGCTAGGTTTTAAGCCTGATCTTGTAAGACTAAATCGAGAGACATTTTACGCATATCATTGCTGGCAAAGGTAACAAACTGAGACTTGCCACAGGATCCGAAGTAAAGGTCGACTACCAGGACATTTATTCGGGGCAGCAAAATTCAGAGGTAGTATTTTGTCTGTGTGAGAAAACTATTGGTACTTTAAACACTCAATTAATCGAAAGTTTACACATTATTTATTTCAATAAAAATGTACACTTCGTATTTATGCTGGTTATGTCTGAAAACTGAAAATATTTACAAAAACTTTAATTTAGTGAAGGTGGGTTGGTTACTTGGGAGCACTACGGTCTAAATTTGTGCAACACGAGTACTAATGAGACCGGAACCTACTGCTTAAAGCCGATTTCGAACGGCTACGAACATTTATGCCGCAGTGGGACTCGAACCCACGAACTCCGGATCCTAAGATGAGTGCCCTAACCATTCGGCCATCGTTCGGCTTAATTTAGTGAAAGAAACCATGTAAAACTGCATGTTTCATCCAACTAAGACCCTTGTGGTGACTGAGAATGAAATTGCTTATCAAATGTGATAAAAAAAAAATAAGTTGGCAGAACTAAATAGGAGAAAAAAAGGTTTTTATGGTTAAGAGAATTTAATGTTACTTTTGTTTGATTGTACAACAATTCATTCTTTTTCATTGACATTAAACAGGCAAAAAATGACTAGTAGCTGACGGCTAACTACGTGTATTTCTTAATATCTACTGTATCACTACTTGATTATCAATCTTATGCTATATTTTTCGTCTAAATATATGTGTTCCTTACAATTTGAAACAATCGAACATCTATTTAAAAGAAAAAATATATATTTAAAATGCAGTGTTATAGAGCTTCAATTGTGTTTTTACGTCCGGGGTGACTTTATAGCTAGAGTGGCTGCTGCTTCAAAGATAATAAGTATTTTTATGTTCTGTTCAACAAGTACTGAAAAGAGAAAAATAATCCAAAAATAAACACGACATTTCAGCTCTGATTGTGACGCAGGACTTTGCATTATATTAAACTTCAAATTGCATTACACAGAAAAACAAGTTTTGAACAATTTGAGTACGAGTAAACTATAAAATTGAAAAAAGTACTGGTTTCTCTTTAGAAAAATCTGCATTCAGAAAGAACCAAGGATCAAAACATATGAGAATCATTCGTATAAGCATGTCAGTTGCATAACATGAATGCCTATATGTCTTTTTACTGTGTGTGTATGTGTATGGTATGTGTATGGGTGTATTGCACAATAAATGTGAGAAAAAATCAGGATTCATTTCTCTTAGTGTCGAAAACTAGTCGGAT
>CM063505.1:71406248-71416830 GCA_032207245.1 Pardosa pseudoannulata
CAATATAACGGCTACTATCGTACCGACATATGACAAGCAACTGAAAGATATCGGCGTATTCATATTCATTTGCAGCAGGGCTTTTTTAACAGATGAAACAGTGCTTTAAAACGTATTTTGGGGAAACAAATATAAAAAATACTAATTTTGGAGAATAATTTTGAATTTCTGCTATTTATTACTGCCTTTAACAAGTAAAAGAAGTATTTCGGTTTAGAACGAAACATCTATGTCACGTAATGCTCAATATAGAAAATATTAATGCTTTCAGTCTCCGCCAGTAAGCAGTATTTGAATTCTACAGACAATACCGTTAGTTTCATAAATGAAATCTTGTTTGAACATTTAAGACAATGCGCAAATCATAATTCTGATGCCACATCATTCAAAATAATAAAGAAAAAGATGTAGTATCATATTTCAAGCTACAAGTAAGTCATGTGATACCCACATCAAATTTTGTTTCATCGCATTGTTGTGCTAAACACTTTTTAACTTGACAAAATACGTATTATTTGAACTGAGCATAATCAGTTTTATTGCAAGTACTTTAAGAAAGAATGTTCAGAAATGTGAAAGAAATCGAGAAAAAAAATAATGAACTGTAATACGACATTATTGTTTAATATTTTGTTATTTTTCTTTTGAAATATATTTTAAACTACTGCTAGAGCTATAGAACTTTTGAAAAAATTTAAACAAATGTTTGGTTGAGAGTACTGCAGTTAATGTTTTGTTATTCAAGAGTTAATTCACACGGAACTTATAACTAACACTTTCAGCATATAATGGATTCTAATATCACATCAGGGAAGACAAGAATATTTTCTGTGTTCCACATTCTTTTCGAGCATACTGCAAAATATACGAACGGCTATCAATATAAACGTTATTTCCAACCTCAAAAACTAGATTACAAAATAATTTCTTTAAAAGAATTGCATAAAAACTTTTTAGATGCAAAATTTTACATCCATGGGAGTAAAAAGAATAACACTTCAACTTAATGTGCCTAAACATCTTTTTCGACCAACTTCCAAAATCCCACGAAATGTAAATCATATAACTCATAATAGTCACTTATAATAGTTAAAATATTTTGAAGGTATAAAAAAGTTGAAAAAATTTAAACTAAGGAAAGTTTATTTTGAGTTTTTATTTTTAAAAGTAGAACAAAAATTATGATTTATAAGATAAAATGACATGTATTTGTAACTTCAGTATATAACCCTACTAAACTAATTTCAATAACAATATTTTTTTTCATATATTTTATTTTAGTACTAATTTTAAAAATGAATTGATTTTACTAACAACTTACAAAATCACTTTAAATACAAATAAACTTTAATAGAAATTCATTGCTTTGGTATTTTTACAGCATATTTAACATTCTTATTAAATGAAAATTGGGATTAAATTTTTATCTGTGTTAAACACAACTCTTTACAAAAATTTATTTCAGGGTTTTAATGCATTTTCCATGTGTGACTGATTTCAACAATCTGTAACACGTCAAAATGCTTAACTTTTGAAATGAAATTTCTCAAATTCATTGCAAACTGAAATCTAGTTCTGGTACTGAATTACATTCTAGTGTGAGGATCATAAACATTTTATGGAGGAAAATTTTTTTTAGAGATATCGTGATATTTCTGCAAGATTTTCAAACATGACTCCAGTTTCATGTCTTTTGTTTTATTGACCTTCGAGCATTTCATAGGCGTGCCCTGGTGTGAAGGCGACCTTCTTTCTTTTAAAGAAATGGAGTGACTCTCCAGCCTCGGATCTTTGCAGTCATAGAAGCTCCATTAGAACCATACCGCTACATGGAGTTTCTCGATGCCTTGGCGCCATTGGTTTAACCCGTAATCGATGCAGTATGGCAACCCATCCCGAGGGGGGGGGACTGGAAACCTCCCCCTTTCGGAGAGTCATCTGCCGCTCCTACTCGAGCGGTGTTGAAATCGGGGAATCACCCCAGAAAACACCCGTTTGACCGGAAAATATTCGCCAAGTGCCCCCGACTTCACGTCTTGCTTTTAAGATTCGTGAGAAAATATGCTTTGCATGCCGATCACGTTCCCGCCGACCAGGGAAGGTTTTGTGTCTAGGGAGCAAATGGAAAGGGGGGGGGGAGAGAGAAGAGGTCTTCGCATCTGTGACATTGATTATCAACAGCCTGGTTAAACCACAAATTATCATCTTCATTTTTAAAAAAATTAACTCACTGAATGTTGCCAAGGGCTGCGTGGAAGGCACTAAAATAAAATGAATACAGCGAAAGAATTGATGTTGGTAAACGCGACATATGTTCCTTGTTTAATCGAAAAAAAATGAAATTGCCCCATCATATTTATGATAATTTAAGAATTTTTCAACTATTATTTATATTCCTCCTGTAAAGTGAAAGAGAGGCTAAGGGCTATGTTGGAAATTGATTGATCGATGATCGTCAAATTTCACTCAAATGTTAGACACTGTTTTGAAAGAAATCGCTAAACACTTTAAACTTAAAAACAAAATGATCTGTTTTAGATAACTGCTAAATAATTCCATTAACTACTGGCTTTCAGAACGAGAGTCTGAACATTTCAATCACTCTATTAGCATAGAAATTGGTAACTGTCAGGAATCAGTTTTAATACATTCAGGACAATGATGCGCAGGCGCATCAGAAGGGCGAAACCCTGTGTATAGCGGTCGCTCTGGGACATCGGGTGACTATTATGTGATTTACATTTCGTGGGACTATGGAAGTTAAAAGAAGAGGTTGTTTAGGCGAAATAACGTTTATATTGGTAGCCGCGAATATATTTTTCAGTATGCTCGAAAAGAATGTGGAACACAGAAAATATTCTCGTCTTCCCTGATGTGACATTAGAATCCATTATATGCTGAAAGTGTTTGGTATAAGTTAAGTGTGAATTAACTCTTGAATAGCAAAACATTAACTGCAGCACTCTCAACTAAACAATTGTTTAGATTTTTTTTTTAATTCTATAGCTCTAGCAGTAATTTAAAATAAATTTCAAGACAAAAATAACAAAATATTAAGCAATAATGTCGTATTACAGTCAATACTACAGTTAAACACAAAACAGCTAGGCGGAACGATGGCCGATTGCTTAGGGTGCTGGCCTTCGGTACCGGAGTTCGTGGGTTCGAATCCCACTGTGGCATGGATGCTCGTAGCCATTCGGAATCGGCTTTAAGCTGTAGGTCCCGTTCTCATTAGCCCTCGTGTTGCAAAATGTAGACCGTAGACTCCAAACAAAACAAAACCAGAACATCTAGCGACCTAGATCATTGATACAGCGATCAGCGATGGAGCTGTTTGAACGCCTCTAATAGTTCCAAAGCGTATGGTTATGTATAGAAAACAAAGGAACAAACGTCTTAATTTTCAAAGATATAGAACTTAAACGCTAGATATTTATTGGTTCGTGAAATAGATTCCTAGACTTTTATGAAAAGAATTTGTTGTTAATACCGGTGATAAATTTTTCATTGTAACAAAAATTAACTAAAAATATTCTATAACGAGCAGAACTTTTTATATCATAATTGAATCTACGGAAATCTATTGCAATGTAAATTTTACGGCTGGAGAGGTACTACGCTCCCTTAAAGGAGTAAAATTTCATCTCTGATCGATGATCGATGCTCATCAAATTTCGCTAAAAACTTTAAACTTAAAAACAAAATGAACTTTTATCTATTTCAGATAACTGCCAAATAACTATTGTAACTACTGGTTTTTAGAACGAGAGTCTGTACATTTCAATCACTCTATTAGCATGGAAATTGGTAACTGTTAGGAATCAGTTTTAATACATTCAGGACAATAATGCGCAGGCGCATCAGAAGGGCGAAACCTTGTGTTCCGAGGTCGCTCTGGGACATCGGCTGACTATTATAAGTTATATGATGTACATTTCATGGGATTTTGGAGGTTGGATGAAAAGGTTGTTTAGGCACATTAGGTTGAAGTGTTATTCATCTTACTCCTATGGATGTAAAATTTTGAGTCTAAAAATTTTTTATGCAATTCTTTGAAAGAAATTATTTTGTAATCTAGTTTTTGAGGTTGGAAAGAACGTTTATATTGGTATCCGCGCGTATATTTTGCAGTATGCTCGAAAAGAATGTGGAACACAGAAAATATTCTCGTCTTCCCTGATGGGACATTAAAATCCATTATATGCTGAAAGTGTTAGTTATAAGTTCCGTGTGAATTAACTCTTGAATAGCAAAACATTAATTGCAGCACTCTCACCCAAACAATTGTTTAGATTTTTAAACCCTCTACGCGGTTCGCACGTACAATTCCACCAAACCGATGATGTCTTCAAAGCGGTTGTCACGTACAATTTTCAACCTCTAAAAACATTCCAAAAATGGATGTAATGTACATTTCTGCCAGTGTTTTCCTCTATGGAGTTTTGAGGTAGGAGGGTAAGGTAGATTGTTTAGGAACTGCACACCTACTCCCTGAGGCACAAAGATGCTGGTAGCTGTTCATGGCTTTGTAAATCTATATTTCGAAGTATTTTGTTTGCGGTAACAGATGTATCTCTAATTGCACCACTTAAATAGCTTGGATGACTTTCGTAAAAAAGATATAAATCATTCTCTTAAAGAATATATTTATTTGTACTTTTAGAACCCATTATTTCTTATGGAATGATCTTCGAGACTTGACGAGCTTTATGTGTATTAAAAATTAACAATCTATAATGTCTATTTATATATCTATTTATAGCCGGAAGTTAAGGGACAGTAACGAGGGTGGGTTTCCCGTATTCCAATCTAGTCGACAAAGGGTGAAGTAAAAAATCATAGAACACTTTGGTCACTGACACAATGAAACTTTAGCGGATTTTTTGGAGACTTTTTTCCTCGGTGTGTTCCACTCGGAGGGTTAAAAATTATATACCTCTAGCTATAATTTAAAATGTATTTCAAGACAGAAGTAACAAAATATGATGCCACGTCTTAACTTATTGCATGAATAAAAAAAATTACCTATGAAATTTTTCCTTAGGTTTCAATTTCATCTTTGTGCTAAAACACAAAATGTCTGATAGATTTGCTAATTCCAATGGGTGGTATTTTTTCCATTTTTTGAATTGGTCTATATACTCAATTTAGGTGGTATACTTTTATATTCATAACTCCGATTAAACATATTATATAATAATATTTTCAAATAGTCATGCATCTACCAGGATTCGACCACGGGCCGCGTTAGTGGTGGACAAGCAATCTACAACAGAATCACTGATTTCACTTCTAAATTTCTTGCAGGAAGGAAAGATTGAACCATGACACATTTTCCTTAGATTTTATTCTTATTTTAATGAAAACGCATAAAATTCTGAGAGATTTGCTACGTCCCATGTATGAAAAAAACCTTCGTTATTTGTTTTGAACTTTATACCAACTTTCCATGGTATACAACTAATTTTTTTCGATTTTACTAGCCACGTTATATAAAAATGTATTTAAAATTATAATGCATAGGCCGGAAATCGAACCCGGGCCGCCCGCGTGGCAGGCGAGCATTCTACCACTGAACCACCGATGCCACATCTAAACTCGCAGCAGACAAGAAAGAGTAAACAATAAAACATTTTCCTTATATTTAATTTTATATTTATATAAAAACACAAAAGACTGAGAGTTTTCTGCGTATTAGATGTGTTAAAAGTTGCATCATTTGAGGTGATTTATATACTATATTTAGCTACTAATTTTCTGATTTTCATTCCTTCCACGAGCCATATCAAATGATAATATATTCAAAAATGTCATGCATCGGCCGGGAATCGAACCCGGGCCGCCCGCGTGGCAGGCGAGCATTCTACCACTGAACCACCGATGCCACATCTAAACTTGCAGCAGACAAGAAAGAGTAAACAATAAAACATTTTCCTTATATTTAATTTTATATTTATATAAAAACACAAAAGACTGAGAGTTTTCTGCGTATTAGATGTGTTAAAAGTTGCATCATTTGAGGTGATTTATATACTATATTTAGTTACTAATTTTCTGATTTTCATTCATTCCACGAGCCATATCAAGTGATAATATATTCAAAAATGTCGTGCATAAGCCGGGAATCGAACCCGGGCCGCCCGCGTGGCAGGCGAGCATTCTACCACTGAACCACCGATGCCACATCTAAACTTGCAGCAGACAAGAAAGAGTAAACAATAAAACATTTTCCTTATATTTAATTTTATATTTATATAAAAACACAAAAGACTGAGAGTTTTCTGCGTATTAGATGTGTTAAAAGTTGCATCATTTGAGGTGATTTATATACTATATTTAGCTACTAATTTTCTGATTTTCATTCCTTCCACGAGCCATATCAAATGATAATATATTCAAAAATGTCATACATCGGCCGGGAATCGAACCCGGGCCGCTCGCGTGGCAGGCGAGCATTCTACCACTGAACCACCGATGCCACATCTAAACTCGCAGCAGACAAGAAAGAGTAAACAATAAAACATTTTCCTTCTATTTAATTTTATATTTATATAAAAACACAAAAGACTGAGAGGTTTCTGCGTATTAGATGTGTTAAAAGTTGCATCATTTGAGGTGATTTATATACTATATTTAGTTACTAATTTTCTGATTTTCATTCCTTCCACGAGCCATATCAAGTGATAATATATTCAAAAATGTCGTGCATCGGCCGGGAATCGAACCCGGGCCGCCCGCGTGGCAGGCGAGCATTCTACCACTGAACCACCGATGCCACATCTAAACTTGCAGCAGACAAGAAAGAGTAAACAATAAAACATTTTCCTTATATTTAATTTTATATTTATATAAAAACACAAAAGACTGAGAGTTTTTTGCGTATTAGGTGTGTTAAAAGTTGCATCATTTGAGGTGATTTATATACTATATTTAGTTACTAATTTTCTGATTTTCATTCCTTCCACGAGCCATATCAAGTAATAATATATTCAGAAATGTCATGCATCGGCCGGGAATCGAAACAGGGCCGCCCGCGTGGCAGGCGAGAATTCTACCACTGAACCACCGATGCCACAACTAAATTTACAGCAGACAAGAAAGAGTAAACAATAAAACATTTTCCTTATATTTAATTTTATATTTATATAAAAACACAAAAGACTGAGAGTTTTCTGCGTATTAGATGTGTTAAAAGTTGCATCATTTGAGGTGATTTATATACTATATTTAGCTACTAATTTTCTGATTTTCATTCCTTCCACGAGCCATATCAAGTAATAATATATTCAGAAATGTCATGCATCGGCCGGGAATCGAAACAGGGCCGCCCGCGTGGCAGGCGAGCATTCTACCACTGAACCACCGATGCCACATCTAAACTTGCAGCAGACAAGAAAGAGTAAACAATAAAACATTTTCCTTATATTTAATTTTATATTTATATAAAAACACAAAAGACTGAGAGTTTTCTGCGTATTAGATGTGTTAAAAGTTGCATCATTTGATGTGATTTATATACTATATTTAGTTACTAATTTTCTGATTTTCATTCCTTCCACGAGCCATATCAAGTGATAATATATTCAAAAATGTCATGCATCGGCCGGGAATCGAACCCGGGCCGCCCGCGTGGCAGGCGAGCATTCTACCACTGAACCACCGATGCCACATCTAAACTTGCAGCAGACAAGAAAGAGTAAACAATAAAACATTTTCCTTATATTTAATTTTATATTTATATAAAAACACAAAAGACTGAGAGTTTTCTGCGTATTAGATGTGTTAAAAGTTGCATCATTTGAGGTGATTTATATACTATATTTAGTTACTAATTTTCTGATTTTCATTCCTTCCACGAGCCATATCAAGTGATAATATATTCAAAAATGTCATGCATCGGCCGGGAATCGAACCCGGGCCGCCCGCGTGGCAGGCGAGCATTCTACCACTGAACCACCGATGCCACATCTAAACTTGCAGCAGACAAGAAAGAGTAAACAATAAAACATTTTCCTTATATTTAATTTTATATTTATATAAAAACACAAAAGACTGAGAGTTTTCTGCGTATTAGATGTGTTAAAAGTTGCATCATTTGAGGTGATTTATATACTATATTTAGCTACTAATTTTCTGATTTTCATTCCTTCCACGAGCCATATCAAGTGATAATATATTCAAAAATGTCATGCATCGGCCGGGAATCGAACCCGGGCCGCCCGCGTGGCAGGCGAGCATTCTACCACTGAACCACCGATGCCACATCTAAACTTGCAGCAGACAAGAAAGAGTAAACAATAAAACATTTTCCTTATATTTAATTTTATATTTATATAAAAACACAAAAGACTGAGAGTTTTCTGCGTATTAGATGTGTTAAAAGTTGCATCATTTGAGGTGATTTATATACTATATTTAGCTACTAATTTTCTGATTTTCATTCCTTCCACGAGCCATATCAAGTGATAATATATTCAAAAATGTCATGCATCGGCCGGGAATCGAACCCGGGCCGCCCGCGTGGCAGGCGAGCATTCTACCACTGAACCACCGATGCCACATCTAAACTTGCAGCAGACAAGAAAGAGTAAACAATAAAACATTTTCCTTATATTTAATTTTATATTTATATAAAAACACAAAAGACTGAGAGTTTTCTGCGTATTAGATGTGTTAAAAGTTGCATCATTTGAGGTGATTTATATACTATATTTAGCTACTAATTTTCTGATTTTCATTCCTTCCACGAGCCATATCAAGTGATAATATATTCAAAAATGTCATGCATCGGCCGGGAATCGAACCCGGGCCGCCCGCGTGGCAGGCGAGCATTCTACCACTGAACCACCGATGCCACATCTAAACTCGCAGCAGACAAGAAAGAGTAAACAATAAAACATTTTCCTTATATTTAATTTTATATTTATATAAAAACACAAAAGACTGAGAGTTTTCTGCGTATTAGATGTGTTAAAAGTTGCATCATTTGAGGTGATTTATATACTATATTTAGCTACTAATTTTCTGATTTTCATTCCTTCCACGAGCCATATCAAATGATAATATATTCAAAAATGTCATGCATCGGCCGGGAATCGAACCCGGGCCGCCCGCGTGGCAGGCGAGCATTCTACCACTGAACCACCGATGCCACATCTAAACTTGCAGCAGACAAGAAAGAGTAAACAATAAAACATTTTCCTTATATTTAATTTTATATTTATATAAAAACACAAAAGACTGAGAGTTTTCTGCGTATTAGATGTGTTAAAAGTTGCATCATTTGAGGTGATTTATATACTATATTTAGCTACTAATTTTCTGATTTTCATTCCTTCCACGAGCCATATCAAGTGATAATATATTCAAAAATGTCGTGCATAGGCCGGGAATCGAACCCGGGCCGCCCGCGTGGCAGGCGAGAATTCTACCACTGAACCACCGATGCCACAACTAAATTTGCAGCAGACAAGAAAGAGTAAACAATAAAACATTTTCCTTATATTTAATTTTATATTTATATAAAAACACAAAAGACTGAGAGTTTTCTGCGTATTAGATGTGTTAAAAGTTGCATCATTTGAGGTGATTTATATACTATATTTAGTTACTAATTTTCTGATTTTCATTAATTCCACGAGACATATCAAGTGATAATATATTCAAAAATGTCATGCATCGGCCGGGAATCGAACCCGGGCTGCCCGCGTGGCAGGCGAGCATTCTACCACTGAACCACCGACGCCACATCTAAACTCGCAGCATACAAGAAAGAGTAAACAATAAAACATTTTCCTTATATTTAATTTTATATTTATATAAAAACACAAAAGACTGAGAGTTTTCTGCGTATTAGATGTGTTAAAAGTTGCATCATTTGAGGTGATTTATATACTATATTTAGCTACTAATTTTCTGATTTTCATTCCTTCCACGAGCCATATCAAATGATAATATATTCAAAAATGTCATGCATCGGCCGGGAATCGAACCCGGGCCGCCCGCGTGGCAGGCGAGCATTCTACCACTGAACCACCGATGCCACATCTAAACTTGCAGCAGACAAGAAAGAGTAAACAATAAAACATTTTCCTTATATTTAATTTTATATTTATATATAAAAACACAAAAGACTGAGAGTTTTCTGCGTATTAGATGTGTTAAAAGTTGCATCATTTGAGGTGATTTATATACTATATTTAGCTACTAATTTTCTGATTTTCATTCCTTCCACGAGCCATATCAAATGATAATATATTCAAAAATGTCATGCATCGGCCGGGAATCGAACCCGGGCCGCCCGCGTGGCAGGCGAGCATTCTACCACTGAACCACCGATGCCACATCTAAACTTGCAGCAGACAAGAAAGAGTAAACAATAAAACATTTTCCTTATATTTAATTTTATATTTATATAAAAACACAAAAGACTGAGAGTTTTCTGCGTATTAGATGTGTTAAAAGTTGCATCATTTGAGGTGATTTATATACTATATTTAGCTACTAATTTTCTGATTTTCATTCCTTCCACGAGCCATATCAAGTGATAATATATTCAAAAATGTCATGCATCGGCCGG
>CM063505.1:71421930-71471930 GCA_032207245.1 Pardosa pseudoannulata
AAACATGAATAAAACCTCAAAAAATTGGATGGGCAAAATAGCAAATTTGCTCCACCTCTAAAAATTCTAGGTGGCATTTGAAAAACGATGGTCTTTTCTGGCCTTCGGATCCGGAGTTCGTGCATAAAAACGCGCTTGTAGTCAGCGCAAAAAAAAAAAATTAACCAAAAAAATAATTCCATAACGTGCTTGTAGTCACCCAAAATAAATTATAGTAAAATAAATAAATAAATAAAATACAATGCTTGAGAATTCTTCATTTTTATTCTATATTATTATATAGAGGAGGAAATGATGTTTCATGTTTGACCGTGCTAACTGCATATAGTTTTAAACGAGCCATAATCATACTTTTACTAAAACTCATTAGTATATCTTAATGGGCCCAAACGTATACTCACTCTGTAAAAGAAGAAACCTAAATTTCCATTGATAAACATTAAAAATATTATAACTCTGTGCACGATGTGTCTGTGTGTACTCTGCGTGCTGTATACGATGTGAATAGTTCTTTTGGCAGTTCATTGAATCATTAACATATTACATCCATGATAATAATTCAGCGGTAAAATACACAACTTCCGAGCGAGTGACCTCGGACCACAGGGGTAAGGTATGTTTTTCGAGTTAAAATGGGTTATTCGTCTTATGTAATAAGGCGATTTCACGCAGTAGGGCAAATTCTCAAATTATGACAATTCTGGCTTTAGTTTCAAACGGAAGGGCTGTTTATTGTTTGTCTATTGGCTGTTGTAAACATGAAAATGAATGGGAAGGGCATTATAGTAGTTCGTGAAGTTGCGACAAATTGCCTAATTGTGTTGTATTGTTTTCGAAATTTTTTATTTATTTATTTATTTGGCTGAGAGCAATAGAATGTAAATCTTATATATAAATTTTTAAATTAATCTAAATTTTTATTTGGGAAAATATTAACCATCCACCGAAAGTTGGGCTCAAAACGACTAATATCAGGATAAATTGTTCTATTTGGGAAATCAATAATTCATAATTAAAATATGTGTAATCCCAATTATTGCTTCCAGCAAAGCCACCATCAAATGTTAATAAAGTTCAATATTTCAGTAAAATTGAAGGTAGAAAACATCCGGTTGTTGCGAACTTTTTTATTGGCTCCGTAGACTATATTTTCGACTACATTTTATTCCAGTATACATACTCTTTAGGTAACACACATAAAGAAAAAATAGAAAAAAAAATATTCTGCTCTGTGATTTATCGAGTAACATGGAGTGTCTGATTTATGTTCTTCTAGTTTGGACTTCCTCGTCCATTGTGGTGGATACGCCAGTTGTAAAACACATTGATTTCATTGAAGATCTACAATTTACGACATCGCCCAAACGTGCTGTGTTTGCCTTAGGCTATGCGAGCGGTTCGTAGTTTGGAGCGGAATACATTAAAGAGAAAGCGTGTGTCACTTGATGGATGTTGTGCCAATATTTGCACTACGGCTTTGGTGCCTTAAAACCCAGGTGCTCATCCCCACCAAACAGCTCATTTGTAATCCACTCCGTGCTTTTTTAAAAACCACAAGGAGAAATTTGTTGATCACTGATTTATGTTTTCGAGATAAATTTTGCGTGTATGGAAGCAATATTTATTAGTGACATTGATTATTAGAATGATTGTAGTCGATAAACATTTATTCAGTTTGTTGCAATTGTGGAATTCTGATGAAAGCAGTAGTAGATAGATCCATAAAACTTCAGTAACTGAAATCGAACTGTTAAAAAGGAGTTACTGAAATAAATAGCGATGACGTAATAGAAATGAAAATTAAGTTCAGACGATAATGTAATAAAAACGTGGAATTAAGGTATTATTATGTGGAATCAAATTAAAACTACAAATATATTTAGGAAATGGTGCGATTCAGAAATAATATACAAAATGTAGAACATGGAAAAATACCAAAAATAAGAAAATTTAACACAAAAACACATTTAAAAATAAGATAAAGCAAATTTAAGGGTTAATACATTTAAGGAAAATATTTAATTACTTCGTTTGCCACTTTGAGAATGATCACTTGCACTTGGTGGACGCTGCGAACACGAACTTATTTTGAGTGTCCCAGTCGCCATTAATGAACACAGTGGATCTCTGTCTGATATCAATCTCGAAACAGAATGATTGCAAGCACCATCTAGTAACTGCGACCAAATTCGAAATTCGTTACTCTAGTTAACTTTTGACAGATTCAACATTATATGAGGTGAAAGAAAAATATTGCTCAGTTCCCTGCCTAAATACTGAACGTACCTAAATGAACTGAACCTAATACTGAATGAAAGTCGAAATGCTGACTAAGATAATTTATTAAATACAAACCTGTATTATTAAAAGTGTTTTTATAGGAAACACATAGAATGTACATTTTGTTGTTGTTTTGGCTTGGTTTGGAACGCCAGGGTCTACTTCGTGTGCTACACAAGGATTAATGAAATCGGGACCTAATGCTTGGATCTGATTCTGAAACGCTACGAACGTTCATGACACAGAGAGATTCGAACTAACGAACTCCTTGACCAGTCTCGCTATCGGAGAGTTTCCTTAGCGATAATCCCACCTTGGGATCACTTCTTTAGGAGTTAGCTAGCAATCAGTTAACTCGAAGGTCATCTTGACCAGTCTCTCTATCGGAGAGTTTTTCTTAGCGAAAATCCCACCTTGGGATATATCTCTTTCTGAGATTGATAACGATACCCTGTACTTTGGGTTTTCTTTGAATTCGATCTTCTTCAGGATTGAACGTGTATTCCTCTTAGGAATTATTGTTTTTTATCTTCTTCGAAGATACCAATTGCTACTTCAGTCTCTAGTCTAACTGAGTGTACTGCCTACATAATTACTACCGAGAACTTTTACGCGAAGCTACCGAACTGTTATCTTCCGTCGGTTACTAAACCATTCGGCAGGGACCTTTTTCATACGTCTCTATTTAGGCCTACGTCTATTGTTTCCCATGCTTGTGAACTGTATTTGTATTGTGTATCTAGAAATGTGTATATAGCTGTGAGGTGTAAATAAACCATTTATCTGCTTCTTCATTGTATCACCTAAAACAGGGACCGGATACGTTACACTATACTGACATATTGACATTGACATATCAATTTAATTATCAAATATAATTTTGCAAAATTTCTTCATTCATTAGTATAAATTATTTTATACAAATATTTTGATGTAAGATAATCATGATTGTCTTCATTAAAATAATTCATGAGATGAAAAATATTTTTCTCTCAACTCTCTCTCATCTCTATGGATAGTAAATAAGAAAAAATTGGTACTTTACACAATAAAAGTAAACATTTAAGAATGTTAATAAGTGGTTATTTTTACATTGGTGATTTTTATAACCGTACATGATGATGGTTTCAATAGATAATTAAAGTGCTTTGATCCAAATATACTTTTTAATATAATACTTTCAACTTCAATATTGAAACATTTTTCAGGTATTTTTTTATTTTAACTAAATCAAAATAACTTTCATATATAACTTACAATTTAAAAAAATATAAATACCTTCTTTAACTTTTTATTTAATCATTACTTAAACTGGTGATGAATCAGCAAAAGTGCATGTGTGCATATATATGTATAAATATCTACACACACACACACACACACACACACACACACATATATATATATATATATATATATATATATATATATATATATATATATATATATGTCAGGTCTAAAAAGGGGGGGGCGGGTTGGAAAATTAAGCGAGTTGTGAACAATTTAAAAGGGAACTCTTTCGTAATAACAAAATAAATGGAAAAAAACCCGGCTCTCGTAAGCTTTTAGGATAATCCGGTCAAGCGGAAGCATATTGAGGAAGAATTTGAGGAGTATGCAAATCGATAGTTGACAGTTGGTGCATAGACATCGAGCTGTCAACATACTCCACGCTTAGCTCCACCACGAATAAATGAAAATGGCGCAAGCGATGCCTTGAAAAAGAAACTATACTTTGAAATAAAGAGATGATTTACCAAGAAAGACTGATTCTTCCATTCACCTTTCCACTGAATACGACATATATGTGTGTATGTGTATGTTTGATTTGCTGTCAGTGTCTACAAACAGAATAGCTGGGATTAGATTAATTAATAAAGTATTTATACATTTGAAATACATTTAGATAAATTGACAAATGAAAAAATGATGTTTTTCATATTTTTTTTGGTTTTAAATTCCTCGTATTTTCGCTCCCATGAAATTCGAATTATTTCCAAAATCAAAAGTATTGATAAATGTCAATTTTCACGAAGTTCTCAAACTGTCCTTTGGGGAATCCAGGTAAGAGAAATATTACAAACAAATGTAGGCATGTGAGTTATCGAGAGAGATAAAGTCATCTTATATGTGAGTAGAAATAAATTTTGAAGTCTAAAAATTTCAAAATACCAGCAAAACACAATCTAGAAATAGAACTCACTTTCTAACAAATATAAACATTGAAATATCATGAACTATGACGTCACAACCAGTAATGGAACGTTTCATTAAATCTCGCTTTTTTTTTAACTTTAAAATTAGTTTTAAAAATGATGGACCCATTTTTTTTTTAATTTTATGAACCTTTTTTGGAATTAAAGAATCTGAAATTATCAGAAAAATATGAAATTTTTTGGTTCCCCCATATTGAAATTCCTCATTCAGAATATTAAAAATATCCATCTTGCTTACAAGTATAATTGTGAGCAGTGGAAAAAACCGGGTTTTTTGGTGAAGGAAATTTTGAAAAATTCCAAAACATGGGAATTTTGAAGCATTTTGCTTATTTTTTATCCTAATAGCAGAAGACAATTTTAACATTTCACATATTTTTATTATTACATAAATATTAGGCAATAATCTGTAGTGTCACAAAACCCATAAATCATTATTTTTCTTGGATAATATCTGTCTCTTTCTCTCTATATATATAATATGTGTGTAGGAAACAAAATGCAACAGTGTCATTTGATTATACCTTTAAATGATATATGCATTACATAAACTGTTATTTTAAATTTAAAGATATTTATTTTTATATTATAAACGGAAGGGGAAAACTTTAACATAAAGCAATTTACATAATACATAATGGAAAAAAATAATGTATATAATTATTATATTAACAATTAAAATTGAAGAAACCAGTTACATGTTTGATAAGACTAACAGGGTAATTAATTACTTAAGTACTACTATAAAATCATTTAAATGGTCATTGCTATTATTTCTTGAATATATATATATATATATATATATATATATATATATATATATATATATATATATATATACATATTGCCAAAAGTAAAAAAAAAATCTCTTAGAAATAATATGCTAGTTTTTAAATAGCCACTGTTGAAAAAATAAATGTATACATTGTTAAAATGATTTCTTCCCAAAGTTTCCAAAATTCCTGGTTTATTCCCCAAAATTCCCGGGTTTATTCCCACCTCTTCAAAATTGCGAGTTTTTTACATCTCTACTTACAAGACTTAATTTACGATGACGAATTAGGTGCATCTAAACTTCCATTCAGTTCCCTTTAACAAGAATCATAATATATTTACCTCTTATGAAGTGACACTTAAAAATAGTTTAAAAAATAGATAGAGGAAGAGAAATAAATAAAAATAGAAATACTCTCTGCTAGTACTGTTTTGAGGTTCAACGGAAAGTTTGTGTTCGGTGAAAATAGTTTTGTAGCAAGGGAACAATAAAATTAAAAATTGTCATTATATTTTGAAAACTTCTTTTAAGGGGAGCTATGTATTGGGAAAAAAATAAGTTGTGCAATGAAAACAATATTTCACATTCATAGGATCCAGTTACGATTGAGCTACAGTTTGTTGTGGACAACAATATTCAAGTGGAAAAATTATTGCAATGCACAGACTTTCAAACAAGGCCGTGTAATGGAATTTTTTCAATATATTTTTCAAGTACAAAACTCTATTGTTCTTTTGACACAACTGGAAAATATTTAATCTTTGTTAATTAAGAATTTTCCTGTTTCATTAACTTCAAATTCGACAATTTCTCACTATATTTTTTGTAGTTATGGAAACCCAGATAAATTTATCTATCTGAACTCTCTACAACAGTGGCTTTCAAACTGTGTACCGAAAACCCTGCAGTGGCATAAGCAAGTTAAAATAAATAAATATACTTTAGACTGTAGTTGTATATTATATTCATAATTTAAGTGTAATTATCTAGGCGTCTGAAAAACAAAGTTTTATGTTGGAGGCAAACATTTAATGCTTGTTGTACTCAAACAATTCTGTACATGACTATACTGATTTCCTTTCAATGAATATTATTACTCTCTATTTCTGCCTTATTGTTGGAAAACTGTTACAAGTCATAGGAAATCGTTCTTTAAACAGTCGGTTGATCCACAGCAATAAAGTGTTGTGATATCATCTTCTTATTATGTCGGCTTTTTAATACTATTTTGATTTAGGTTTTATAACCGGATTACAAAATTTATAAAAGGGTGTGCCAGAAAACTGCACCCAAGTGCTCGACTCCCTCAGGGACAGTATTGCAGCCATGAATATTAGAGTATAGCTATCACAGTTTCTAAATAGCAATGTAATAGTAATGATTGTTCTGGTAACAGAAGTTACTAGTACAACCATTACTATATTGGTGTCTTTTAATAAAACAACTTATTTATATGAAAAATAATTTTTTACATACGTAGCAACAAGAGCAAAATATTGGAACACACTTGATACATAATACTAAATACGACAGTGGTTAACATTAATACGGTTAAATTTTAGTTCTTTGTGTTAAAAATGAAGCACATTCCATTCAATACACACAAAGTAAATGTGTAGATTGTAAGAGTTAATGACACAAAATATTCTGTTATGTAGGTAAATGACATTATGTCAATTTAAAATTCAGCCACAGTGCTTATATTTGCGTTAAAACCAGCACGTATGGAATGCAACCAATATCTGATTTACATCTCTTTCTGGAGAAAGATATATGGTATCGTCAGAAGGTCAAACAGGTCAAAGAGTATCTGAGTCATAAAAGTTTGACAACGACTTAAATAACTTTAACCGCGGGGAATATCTGGAGAAATCGTTGATACTACTTTCTTAAAAATAAATTTTTTTAATTGGTGATAAATAATAAAAAGCTCTTTTCAGCTGACTATTAAAAGTCATTTGAATAATTCTAGGAAATGAAATTAGTTTCTTTCACTTTTATTTCCAGAAATTGGTAAACTGATAAGAGATTTTAATTTCTGATACACAAACGGTGGAAATATATAATTATACCAAATATCTCTAAATATAGAGTTATGTACTGCAAATATCTGTCATAAATAAAATAAAATAAGTAGCTCTAATCATACCGAGAAGAGAAAAATGTTTTATAAACGCTAAGGCGACCATATTTCTAAACAGTAATTTGGAAACAAATCTACGACGTATCTCGAATCCAATGATAACTTGGGGACAGTAAAAAATCTTTTTGGGGAATTATTCGAGGGTATAAAATACTGACATGTATATCATAATTTAAAACTTAACTGATTTAATATATTTTAGAATGTACTTGTACACATTTTTGTTTAAATATTATGAAACTAGGGATACTTAATAAACTCGCAGTATATTAAATTCTTTTAATTTTAAAAGGAAAATATCTTTATCCTATTTCCTATTTATTGCATATTCAAATTTGAATCTATTACAATTACAATGAAAATTACAGATTTGTTATACTTTTTACCAATAATGTATGAATAATTAATTCTACTTAAATATCAAGTTCATCGTGAATAAAAACTGCTTTCATTTAAAATATATTTTAAAAAATAAAATAAAATAAAATAAAATAAAAAAGGCAGCAATATAAACTTCAGATCTCCAAATTCCCCCGAAAGACTTGCTATCATCCAGAAATTACTATCCAAATGAATAATGTAAACAAATTTAAACTGCAGCTCAGTTAGAACAGCAAAAAACTGCAAATCTTTAAATTTATGGGCGTTTCCCTACTTCAATTTAGACAAAATGTGTTTGGAGACAAAATAAAAAAGATCTAAACTTTGGGGACTATCAAAGAATTTCGAGTACGTATGGCCATCTTAATTAAAACAAAAAGTTTACAAGTTTTATATATATTCGTATTTAAATTTTAAATAGGGCAAATTATGAAAGCTGTTTTAAATAAATGATTCTAAAATCGAATACTTGATGAATAATGATTATGAAAAGAAACATAGAAACTTGATGCATTTTATATTTTGTCTATGTATAAGTGCATTGGAAAGGAGGAGAAGTTATGACTTACAACGAAAATATTTTCTTTTTAAACTGGACAAATTTTGAGGTAATTTTCAATATACATATAGTCATTTATAATTTTTTAATAAAATATGAAATAAATTAATATAATTACCTTAAATGATTCTTGAATTTGTTAAATACAATAATCTCATAATTTGGGATTTTGGCTTTCTTTCGTCAATTTATTAGTGGTAGAATAATGAAATACATGAGAGCCTTGATTCAGAATGCTGCCGTCATTTGACACTTTTAAGTATTAGAGTGAATAATGTCCTTTAATATCCTTTACTTTCAGTTTTATTTAATTCTTCTGAGTTAAAAAGAAGACTTTGTGAACAGTTATCTTTAAGAGAAAAATATATCATCAGATTGGGTCTAATATATTGTAAACATTCTAACGAACTTCATGTGGTATATTATTTATAAATCTTTGACTTTACAGATAAATAAAGAAATAAATAAACAATTTAATACCTGGGTTTCAGAAATTCAGTGAGAACTAAGAGAGAATTAGTCACATTACAATCGTCTAATGTTTAATCTTTGATTAGCTCTACTCGGCTTCAGTCTGATGCTAAGAAATTTCCAAAACTCCCTGTTAGAGATAACTCGGGTTATCTGGTAGTTAATCAGGAGTAATTGCTGACTGAATAAGATAAGACACTTTATGATAAATATTATTCTTCATTTTAATAAAAGTAAAAATGCGAGCCTAAATATTTATGATTTGTGTATTGGTGAGGTCAGAAAAAAATAAAAGAGGTAATTGAACAACTATTACTACAATTACTGAGAATCATTACGGGTAATGGCATCAGTGTTACTTTCCTGTGTTTCTGTCTGAAAGAACGTGGTTTTCGGCACTTTTGTCTAAGTATATTTAAGTCATTAAAATTTACTAGTATGGCGCCCACATCTGCCCCAGCTGCGAAAAGCTTGAGTGCTTCAAATAGTACTGGAAACAATGCTTTTAATGATCGAGAAAAACCGAAACAAATACGAGATAGTAATATAACAGCGGCTAAAGGTAATGGATGCAGTTAGCCATATTAGGCAAAAGACATCTGTATGAAAAGTTATTGTTTTTGAATATGTATTTGATATTTTTGTTTGTTTGTCTTGCATTTCTTATAATTTGACCTTTAAAGGTTTCATACATTGTCTGATCTCTTTTTTTCCCCTTTGTTTCACTTCATGAAATAGCTTTCTCATTCTACATTCACGTACAATTAATATTTTTATCGTTTAAAGCTTATTTTTATGTATGATTATGTATAGGATTAAACTTTTGTGTATACTTACTAATACCAGATTATGTATTTAAGAGTTAATGCCACTTAAATATGTAATATGCTAATTTGGTTAACCCCTCTTTTCTAAAATTCATTCTGAGGGGTGGGGTTGGGAATTAATAGTGAAGTTTTCTTCCAGATTTCTCTGGACGATTTTAGTTAGTGTGATTATTATTACTTAAAGATGATTTTTTAAAGTTTGTAGATGATTTAATTAACTGGATAAAACAATATATCAAATTCTTAATTATCTACTTATAACAAGTCTAGTAACTTTAAATCCTATATTCATTTTAACAATCTCTAGTTAATAATTATTGCCTACTTAAAAATTACTCATAAATTCACAGTGTAATGGAGGAGATATCTAAAAAGTTAATTATGAACACTTTGTGTAGTATTTTTTAATATATCATGACACATTTATGTCCAAATAAAAAAATTAACAAAAAGTTTTAAAACGTTACAAAATAGAATTCTGTATATTTTTTAGTTACAAAACACCAATAAAAGTGTTGAAAGAGTGAAGTTACTAGAATTAAGTATAATCAGAACTTCAAATGTTAGTTAATCTTGGATTTACTTAAAGTATCGCATGCTGTTCTTTACTAGAAGAGATTTTAGAATTATTTATTTAATAAATAGTTTTAAAAGTTGAAAATCGTTGTCAATATATTAATAAATGAAATATGTTTGTCTATAAAGCACATATGTTAATAGAATTGCAATTTCTAAGGATGGGATTGAGTATAAGTGTAATGAATTTCTGTTAACCAATTTTAATGAACATCAATTAATTTTGCAGATAAAATTTAAATATTAATTTAGCAATAGTTCCTTATAGGGGGTAGATTATGTTAGTTAATATAAATGAGTAAATTTCATTGAAATATAACTTAGTAAAATGTACTTAAAGATACCGAAGTTTAAGAAACCATAGTTTCTAGAATGTCAGCAAATAAGACTGCTCTTTCTGTGTAAGTGTTTTATATTGTTATTCTCACATTTCTGACTTATTTGTTTTTAGCTGTTTGTGATGCAATTCGTACTAGCTTGGGCCCTAGGGGCATGGATAAAATGGTAACTAAATTTTACTTTTGTCCTAAAACATCCTTTATTGTGTAATTTTTTTATATAAAGATTCTTGTTCATGTTTATAAAATAAGGGTTTTTTTTAATGTTTAATGTTATAAAATTAACTTTGACATTTTAACATCACATAATATTAAATTAAGAAATAAAATTGATTTTTATTTTGTTTGGAGTTGTTTTAAAAAGTTTGCAATTCAGTTATTTGAATAAGTGATTTCTCTAGCAATGCTGTCATCAAGATGCTTAAATTAATGTATACTAAAAGTTATTTTAAAGTTAAAACAAATTAATAGGTTGTTAAACAAAGATAAAATAGTTAAATGAAAGTATACTTTTATACTTAGTAACTTTTAATCAGGGTTGGCATGATTTAAATCAGGTGATTTAAAAAAAAAATCTTTGATTTAAATAATTTTTTTTCACTTCTTTTAAAACCTATATTCGAAAGACAGGAGAATTGGGAATCAGTCAGCACAGTAATACCAATAAGTAAATGAGTGTAAATAGATAGCATGTGTTTTCCAAGAACTGAAGGGTTGTTATCAGAAAGTATGGAGTAGGAGTAGCACAATGATTGATTATGACAAGTGGAATTTGTTTTATGTAATGGGAGGTAAAGAAAGTATTACAGAACTTGAAATCCAGTTTGTCTAGCCAGTAACAACAGCCGTGGCTTCGTCTGCTGGAATGGAAAGACAATTTGCTTCTTTTGTAATTGTTCATTCTAGCCTTCGTAATCAATCAGGAGTGAATAAAGCATCAAAGCGAGTGTTTTTATGGAAACAATTAAATCCATAATTCGGTGCTTAAAAATATTGAAATGTGATTTATTGATAAATAGTTTGCATTCAAAGAATATTTAATTCGTTCTTTAAATTGACATGTTATTTAGTTTGCACTATCCAATTACAAAATAATGGAATGTATTTAGATTGAAATTTATATATTTAATTTTAGGTAATCAGTGTGTAGAATATACTAGATAGATAAGATGTTACTTCTTATAACAAACTATTCTATGTATATTGCAAAAAACATAAAAACAACAATTAAAATTAGTATTCAGAGAAAAAGTCAAATAAATCCGATTTAAATAAAAAAAATCTGATTTAAATCAAATAAATCCGATTTTTTTTATTTAAAAAAAAATGATTTTTTTCTAACCCTGCTTTTAATATTATTTTATTGAAAGGTCAAAAGAGAAATGGATAAATACTACTAATTTCCTTTTTTAAATACTTTATGTACACAGTATATGAGACTGCATTTAGTAAAGATTTTATGACTTATAAAATATTAATTTTTTTTCTTTGATATGATTTTGATGCTTAATTAATGATGGCAAATGTTTTTCAGATACAATCTGGTAGTGGTGATGTTACAATTACAAATGATGGAGCAACTATACTGAAACAAATGCAAGTCTTGCATCCAGCAGCTAGAATGGTAATTATAAATTAATATCAAAGTACTCTAGATTGTTAAAAATTATAAGAAAAATTATACTAAATATAATAAAAGGTAAAATATGTTTAAAAAAGCAAAGTTTGTTAATTAAGCTTTTTATCAATTTTTAACTTGTCTCATATATAGTTTATGTGCTTGCTCAAGATGTGACTATTTTATTTTAGTTAGTGGATTTGTCAAAAGCTCAAGATATTGAAGCTGGTGATGGAACAACATCAGTTGTTGTGATTGCTGGTAGCCTGTTGGATGCAGCTTCTAAATTATTGGATAAAGGTAATGACTGTTCAAGGTTTGAGTATTTTCAAAATGCCTGATTTTATATTTATTGAATTTTGCATTTTCTGTATCAGCTATCAGTATGTAAAAGAGTTAGTGAAGTGTGATAGGAATTTTTAATGTAGAATAAAATAGAGGCAAGGGGATCATTATTAAGGGTTTTGATAATTGTTTTTTTCTACATGTTTTGTTAAAATTCAATTCTTTGTTGATGTTTAATCTGAAATCTGTATTCTTTTGGTGTCCAGGTATTCACCCGACTATTATCTCAGAGTCTTTCCAACATGCTGCTGAGAAAGCTGTAGAAATATTAAATTCAATGGCAATTCCTATTGAACTAAATGACAGAGAGAGCTTGTTGAAAAGTGCTACTACTGCTTTAAGTTCTAAAGTAAGTATTTCATTTTTTCACTAAAAGAGGCCTTCTATTAGGAAGCTTTCTGTGTTATCAGTATAGCTTTTGTACTTGTGTACATACTCTATTGATTAGGTCTACCTTGTTTATTAAACTACATTTTCTGAGAACTAAAGAAGTAGCTTTATTGCAGCTATAGAACTGTTGCTATTTCTTATTACCAAATTCTTAGCCCTTAATTTTTTAAATTTACTTATATTTTTACTTTATTTTAAAGCAAAATTTCTGTTCTTTTGTTAAAAATAGTACCTAGACTACTATATTAATGTAACATTTTTTATATTTTTCTTCTGAAGAAGGTTTCTGGTTTGCCCTATATATCAAAAGCTTTAAATGTAAATTATGACCTACTTTCATTTTAGAATGTTTAGTATCTTAAATTCTACGGTTCTTGTAATTAAAAAAAATTAACTATTTACTGATTTCTGATATATGAGATTTTTCTATTTCTTTTATTACTTGTTTATGATTTGGATTAGTATTGTATATTGGAAATAATTCATTTGATTATATTCTTTTTTTTTAAAGGTTGTATCTCAACATTCTATGCTTTTGGCACCCCTTGCTGTAGATGCTGTTATGAAGGTTATTGATCCCACTGTTGATACTAATGTTAACTTGAAAGACATCAAAGTTATGAAACAGTTAGGGTATGTCAAAACTCAGATCAACTTAGATTTATATAGATTTACAATATGGATAACCAATCTTGCTTTTCCTCTATATTAGTTTTGGGACCAATTTTTTACTTGGCTATATTAGTAACACTTTATAAAGTAAACTAAGTTAATAGCCTCCAATAATGTTTTTCTGTCATTTAAAATATGCAATACATTTTATTAAATATTTCTCCACCCATATAAACTTTCCTGTAATACCAGTCTCTTTTCTTTAGTATTTATTGAGTGTTGTTTAGAAAACTTCATCAGACACCCATTTAAAAATTCTTAAATTATCTAGATCAGCAGTTCTCTAACTTTTTCCTCTGCAGTACTCCTGACCTATGCTCATGGCATCATCCAGTTTGACAGCTGCAGAAGTAGAGAATCGATCACACCTTATAGTAAATAAAGAAAGTTTGTAGTAAGGCACAGGAAGAAAATTTTGACTTTATGTATCTTCATGATTTTTAAAGTAATTTCACTATTTTTAGTTGACTTATTACTGTGGTAACCCTGGCATACACTTCCGACATCCTAGGGTGGTGTGGCACCCAGAGCTAATGCTTTCAAGCTTGGAATTAAAAAATTTTCTTTTTCTTTGCAAAGCAAATGATGATCAAATGGTTGAATTTTTTTTATATTTAGCTTTGTACATAAATTTTATATTAAAAGTATTGACATGGTTTTTAAATTTTAGCATTTTTGAAATTACAATAAAAATTTGTGTATTCATTATGTAAAGTTCATTAAATTTTGTATATTAAGTATGTATCATTTATTGTATTGTATCAACATTTTATTTCTAATGTAAGAGTTAATTAACCGCCATATTTTTCATGGCTGTTTGCTTTTAAATTTTTATTTTTTTATTGTATAATTTTATTTTACCTGTTAGTACTTTTGAAAAATCATTTTCTTGCAAATTAAGATGAAAATCACTGGAAAACCAACAGCTATGGAAAATCAAAATCTTAAAATAAGAGACATTCTTTAAAACCAAGTGAAATAGTATGAAGTTATTTATTTTTTGTGTAATATGTTTTGAGTGCTAATCAGATTTCATTTTTGTCTTTTATGTAATCATTTAGTATGTTGTGTTAGTAGTTTTCATGATTCATACTTCATTTAATATATATCTTATTGAATTCTGTTCTGTTCTTTTATTGTAGTGGCACAGTTGATGACATTGAACTGATTGATGGACTTCTGTTCAAGCAGAGAAGTGCTGGTCTCGGAGGTGTTACCAAAGTGGAAAAAGCTAAAATTGGTCTTATCCAGTTCTGTGTCTCTCCTCCCAAAACTAATGTAAGATTTTACTTTTTAAAATATAAAGGGTTATTTATGCTCCCTGAGTGTTTTATAGACATTTTATAAAAAAGGCTTTCTTTTGAAAAGTTTTTTAGTTCTAGTTAATTGAAAATGTCCCCCTTCCTCTCTTTTAGTAGCATGGATGGGAGTAGATCTGATATTTTGACAAATCTTTTCTATATTTCATAACTTAACTTCATAAAGGGATCTTTGTTTAATCTGATATGTTCTGTGTATTACTTAATACCAGAATAAAGTTGAATGGTTAATTTAAATCCTCATTTTAAAAATTAATATATGTTAATATACATATATATTGGTAGTAGAAACCAGATTTCAAGAATTGTTTGCTTTATAATGTATAAATTTCTCTCCAAGAGCTGATATGTATAAAATAATTATTTACTTTGTAAAATGAATTGGTTAATAATCCACTAAAATTGTTCAAAAACACTGCATTTATAATATTAATGCAGATTTATAGAAAGTTACCTTTTTTGAACTTTTGTAAAGGTTGTTTTGCCATACTTAAATTTTGCTTCTAAAAGCAGTCGACTACTGCAGGCCAGCACTGATTTAATTCTCATGTTATAAAAGTATTGCAACAAGAAATTAAATAAGAGTAGAAAATTAAAAAAAATTTTTGTTCTGTTTCAACTAAAAAAAAGAAATATCAGTTCAGTTCCGGTTTTCATTCTGCAAAAAATGACTTTTGGTTTAGTTCCAAAATATCACATATATATTATTACTTCCACTGAAAATATAATTCTATCATAAGCAACAACAACAAAAAAAATGTTATTCTATCAAAGTTTAGAAGATTTTATTCTTTTTTTAATTGGTAAACTATGTGAATTAATACAAGTAACCAGTATGTACAATATGAGCAGAGAACAACAAGCATTAGCATTATCATCCATTTTCAAAATCGCATTTGATAACTGAACATTCTACTGAATTAAATCTACCTTCTACCGGTTCATGTAAAACTGAAACAGAAAAGTACTAATAAACATCAAAACAAGAAATAGCAAAGCAATATAGATGCAGTTTGGTTTTATTTAGAGTGTTACAGTCTACTTATTTTGGAGCACAAGGGCTAAATGAGACTGGAACCTACTGCTTGAAACCAATTCTGAACATCCATGCCACAGTGGGATTTGAACCCACGAACTACGGTACCAAATATTAGCACCCTCATCCTTTGGTCCTCATTTGGCACAATATACATGTATGACAATAATTAAATGGTTGACATTAAATTAGAAAATATTTATAAGTTGGCTACAGTAACAAAATGATTGAAGATATATTGACCTGAAATAAACTGATATTTTTTTCTCCCAGTTCAGTCTTTTTTCGGTTCAATTCTATTTAGAAGCCTTGATTTAAACATTAGTTTTACTATTTAAATGACATTTTATGGAATATTTTTTTAAAGTGAACATAAACATTATTGATAAAAACATCACAACATTTCTCCTAAGTGTGTATTTTTTTGAAGATTATTCTTTTCTTTATATAGTTTAGTAAATAAATAATTTTAGAGAAAAAATTGTTTGATTTAATATAGATACTCTAAATATTGTTAAATAATAAAGCTTACACTTTTAAAATTTTATGCAAATTGCTAATATGTCTAGCAAAGCTTTGATAGTTTCAAAATCTTTAAATTCTGTTTATTAAAATATTGAGTGATAAAATCTTTTTAGATGGATAACAGAATTGTTGTATCTGATTATACACAAATGGACAGAGTTCTTCGTGATGAAAGGGCCTACCTGTTAAATATTGTCAAACAAGTGAAGAAAGCTGGTTGCAATGTACTTCTAATACAAAAATCAATCCTCCGGTATGTCTTTTTGTTATTGTTCCTGCTTTTACATGTGTATGTTACATATGATTTTCTTAATTAAAATTATTGGTAGTTATATTGCATAGTGCATTTTTAAATTTCTTTTGTTAAAAATTGTTTTAAAAATCAAACTGTAGATTATTATGATTTTTTTTAAAGTGAATTACTCTAAAATTTCCCCATAATGCATGCATTTATTTTTAATCATAGAATTAATATGAATAATAAGGTAAATCATTCAGAATCTTATGAATCTGCAACTGTAAATAGTTTTAATAATGACTAAAATTCTTTTAGCTAAGCTAATTTTTAAGCCTTCTTTTAGCTAATTTTTATTACTTGTAAATTTATAAAAAGATGTGTAACAGATTAATTGCAGTGTTATGTATGTATTAGGGATGCAATGGATATCCTGCTAACGTACTACATCCGGCTTATCTGGCCACTATACTAGATGATTGGCAGTAGCCAGATATTACAATTATCTGGCAGTACATTTGACCAAAAATTTATACATCAAGAAATATAACAAAAAAAAAAATGCAAAATGTTAAACAATATACTATTCGAAACAATCCATATAAATATTTTTGAGTGTTATGTAAAAAATAGCTTTATGGAAAAAATTGTTTATTTATACATTTCATTACAAAAGAATTCATAAATCATTCTTTTTTTTGAGTCTTAACTTCAAAATTGTGTTCTTGTATCTGAGAAACACAAAAGACAAAACTTACTTTTTTGGACAATAGAAGAATAAAGACTTATTTACTAATGCTTTTTAAAAATGCTTTTATTCAGATTTGGTTTTTCTAATTAAATTTTGTGGAGTTGAGATATTGAGAACTGAAACTTGAAGAAAACAAAATTTAAATAAATTATAGTAAAAAATATAAAAGGTGATAGACACTACAATTTGGTTGCTAAAATAAAGTACATAAATCTAAATTATTTAAAATAAATTTAAAAAGAAGTGCGAAACATACTGACATCCGGCCGGATATCCAGCTGAAACTCTGGCCCAATTGACATCTGTTGCATCCTTAGTATGTATTGTATAAATTTTTTAATCAGTTAATTTTCTTAGTTTTATTCATTATTTATCTGGCATAAGTGGTTCAAAAGTACCCAAGTACCAAAATTTCTAAGCCTTGCATTAACCCATTGTATGTAAATAACTCTGATTTAAATAATAATTATTAAGATATTAGAATGCATCATTTTAAGTAATAAAAAGTAGTTTAAAGTTTCTGGCATAAAAGATAGTCAAAAATGTGTTCCTACAGAGAAAATATATTGTATTTTCTTTCACAAAAAGTCTTATTCATAATGAATTTGAAACCACCTTTGTGAAAATACTGCTTCTAAACTTTTTTTTTTTTTAAATTTAATTACTTTGAAATTTGACTTTTAGAAAAAAATTTATGAAATTGATCATTTGATGAAGGAAACTGTAGTATGAGATTTAAACTTAGCATTTCCGTCTATTGGATGGTTTATGAACAAATGATATTGATTACAGTTATCTATAGTGTTGTAGAATAGCAATGTTTGATAAAACTATATTTAAGCTCACTGGGGAAATTAAATTACTTCTTGTGTATGTTGCATTTATGAAATATGCTGATACAAAGGGTTTTAAAAATATCTGAATGAGAAAAATCAGGAATTTGTATTAAAAATTCAACTAATTTTTAAATGAAGCCTTAAATTTTACATTAAAGTACATATATTTTTTTATTTAAAGGGTATTTTATAATAAGCATAAAAGTTTGTATATAATTTTTGAAGTAGTGCCTTTTTCAGATTGTTTCTTTGTTTTCTTTTAGGGATGCCATTACTGATTTAGCTCTTCACTTTTTTGCTAAAATGAAAATTATGGTTATTAAAGATATTGAGCGAGAGGACATTGAATTTGTTTGCAAAGTAAGTGTATAAAAAATTTTTCATATCTTCTGCAATTCTTCTATAATAGTTTTATTAATATAGTAGCAATGGCCAGAAAATAGATTTTTAATTTGAGAACTAAATTATATTATTTTATTTTTTTATTCATCAAGAATTTATATGAATTTTTAACTATTGTAAGTTTTATTATGAAACTTTAAACAAATTCCTAGAACAAAGGCTAGGCTTGATGTGGCATTTCTTTTATTTTAACAAATTTAAAATACTTGGTATATTCACAAAATAATATGGATTTAGAATAATAATATAATCAAAATACAGAAAATTGGAAAATAATAAAAATTGGATAATTTAACATAGAAAATAATATTAAATAATGATATAAAGCACATTTTGGAAAGAATAAAATATTTTTTTGACATTGTTATATTAAGATATTAAAAGAAATGTAAGAGCATATATTTGAAGTAGCATTCATTGGAATATTTTTTGGAAGTTATCATTTTTTATCCACCTTAGAAAAATATATTTATTGCCTTGAGCTTTGTGCAATTACATCGTTAGTTGTACTTACATTTGATATAAAAATAAAATCCACAAGAAGTACAAAAATTACATTTTAAAAGTAAAGTAGAATTTTATAAAAATTACTTTTGATATTTAACTAACCAATACATTTATAGATATATACCTTATAGGCCTATTAAAATACAGTGATTCAAAATGTACTTTTTTTTTTATCAACTGTATCCTTTATGATTCTATGATCCAAATAAAGTGTATTGTTAGTTTATTTAAAGGAGAACCGTTAAAATATACCTTTTATTTAATTTTTAATTCCAGACTCTCAACTGCAGGCCAGTTGCTAGTTTGGATCATTTTGTTCCTGAGGCTTTAGGTACAGCTGATCTGGTTGAAGAATTTCAGGCTGGTGGTGTAAAGTATGTGAAGGTAAATAATCAATGTTTTCGTTTGTCAAATCTCCTGTTTTTCACAAAATTAATTTAATTCTTTATCCTGTTTCAAAGATATAATTGTGTACCTTTTTTTTTTATTTTTTTTTAAGTATTATGCAGTTAACTATACGTCACTAAGTTATTGTCATGTCTGTCATATAGAGAAGTGAAATGTTACTTAATATCTTTAATAAGCTGCAAAAACAGTGCATTTATTAATGAAAAAAATTAAATTCCTGGTCCCTACTGCTGGTATGCATTGACTAAAAGTCTGATGAAAAAGTTTATTGGCTGGTGTTCTGTATCAAAATTAAAATTAGCCCTAGAACATGAAATAGAAATACATTTGCTGAGAAATTTTAAGTGTTCACTTTTATTTACAATATAATATTTTTAAATTAATCAGTCTTATCCAATATATACATTTTAATCTCATCTGATATCAGTACCATAAGGTACCCAAATTGACCTTTCATGTTCCAGTATCGAGTTTGACTAAACTTCATTTTTCTTTTGCAGCAAGAGTGTTTCTTGAGTGTGGCTTGACATGGTTTTTAAATTTAAGAATAAGTTTAAATATTTCTTTTATTTTTTAGTATAAGTAATTTTATGTGTTACTACTAATGTTTTGTAATATCTCATCAGTACTGTGAAAGATTAGAAACTTCTAAATATATATTTTGTTAAATGGTTTTATGAACTTGTTGGTAAATTACAGTAATAAACCAGACATGTCAACTACTCCTGATTCTCCAGAGCAGGAGAAATGAGAAAATTTGATGACTCCGGAAACTTCTCAGATTTCTCCAGAAAACAACAAAATTTTTGAACAGCTAAGTAATTACAATTGAGCAAATTAAATAAAAAGTTTTGCAAAAAATAATGCTGAATATTACTCTTTTCACACAGCATGTTAAAAGTTTTTAGTACTCTGCGGTGAAACCAAACTGAATTTAAATCAAATTTCAGTAGACTAACTCAGAATCCCTGATGATAGAAAATGGAAATATTTGAATCAGGGTCAATGTTGCTATTAGAAACACTGTTTTGAAAAATAAGTTGTTAAAGCTAAAAAAAACTACTCATAAATTTTTAAATGCATAAATTTTAATTTTTCTTTTACTATAATTTACTACTGTATAAATATTTTAAATTTAATTTCAATTTAGAAACCAACAAGATATGTACTTATGTATAATCTGTAACTAGCATGTTAAAATTTCAAATCACGCTGTTGCTCCGGACACAAGTGCCTGAATGTTGTCATGTCTAAACATATATAGATCAAATACTGCATGTGTAAAACATGTAATTTTATTTAGTTAATAGATCATTTTCCAGGTTTAATTATTTTAAAATGATATGGAATCAGAAGGTAGTTGTAACAAGTTAAAATATATATTGATGCGATTTAATTATTCCATTGTAGTTTTATTTATAAAATATATTGACCAAGTCACATGTTTCAATGGTATTTTAAAATATTTTGATTTTATCTAACCTAGGATTCTATTTTCAATTAATTTTCTTTACCATTTAGGTTACTGGTGTAGCTAATCCAGGAAAGACTGTGACACTGTTCTTAAGGGGATCTAACAATTTAGTACTCGAAGAAGCTGACCGTTCACTTCATGATGCTCTTTGTGTTATTCGTTGCTTAGTTAAGAAAAGGTACATGCTTTTAATATTGGTTGTACATTAATTTGAAAAATTTAGCTGTTACTTATTTTCAAACTTTAAATATTTAGTACTTTGTCTAAGTAGGTTGCCATTATTTTACTATTTAGAAATTTGGTAATTTTTAAATTCATTGTCTTAAGATTCTAAATAATTTTACATAATTTGGTTTAAAACATAGTTTTGTACTATTTTCTTTGGTGTATTTGTCTTTTATAAATTAGTAGTCATATAACTTACTTGAGCTTTCTTTATTCTTAAGTCTGTTTGGTTTGTGTTAAAACTTTATGTTTATGCTAAGTAAAAGATTATAGCAATATTTTCAGTCAGCGATAATAACCATGTTTTTTTAAGATTCTCTTGCGAAAGGCGGAAATTTTATGTAAATTTTAAAAATTAAGGAAATTTCTGGTACTTTTGTACTAGTACATGTGATTAAACTCAAAATCTGAATAATTTTCTCTGAACCCTAATTTTCCTTTCTTCCAGAGAGGACCTTTTAGAGCACCAGTGTAAAGTCTAATTTTTTTTTTCAAATAAAGCATTGATTTATTTGATATTTAAGTATTTTGTAATTATAATAACATTTAAAAAAATTAACTTATCATTTTATTTTTAGGGCATTAATAGCTGGAGGTGGTGCACCTGAAATAGAACTTTCGATTCGTCTTGCAGAATATTCACGAACCTTAATGGGAATGGAAGCATATTGTGTGCGTGCTTATGCTGATGCATTTGAAATTATTCCTTACACACTTGCTGAAAATGCTGGTCTTAATGCTATTGCTACTGTCACAGATCTTCGAACTAGGCATGCCCGGGGTGAGAAAAATTCTGGAATCAATGTGAGGAAGGTAAGTTAAAATGGAAAAAAAATGTATTTATACACTATCATGTGATTTACTTTAAAATGAAAAAATATTTATAGAAAACTTGTTTAACCATTTTGTTTCCCGTAATTAACATGATATAGTTTAATTTCCTTTCTTTCTCAATATATTTGATATCATTTGAAATACCCAGCATTTTTGAAGCATGTATATATATATATATATATGTATATATATATATGTATATATATATATATATATATATATATATATATATATATATATATGTACATAATTTATGTATACAGACCTCTGTATTGGAAAAGAAAGTTTTAAATTATAAAAGATAAAAAGTGCTGCCACTTGTTGTTGAGTTGAATATTCATGTATTAGTTACAGCATGGGACAAGGTGGGTGCACAAGATTTTATTAACAATATTTACTGGACAGTAGCAAAGAAAAGCTTGCAAGTTTATAGCAAGCTTTAAATTTATATAATGGATTTGCATACATATATGTGCTTTCAAATGGGAATTTTAATTACTAAATTAATAGTTTGAATATGTTATACTATAATTTATATTTATAGACCACAGTATATTGTATAAATTGGGTACTGCAAGGGAATTTGTCCTTGTCAAATGTAATTTACAGAAAATTTACCCTTTCAAGACGGGAAGCACAAAAGCGTTCTTTTCTCTGATGATGGCAATCTCTTTTGTGGGTGAGTGTACTGGGCTGGAGAGTTTTTTTTGCTATTAAGCCTAAATTCATGAAATTAATGAAGTTTCAATGCAATGTTTAATAATGTTGTGTAAAGTATTAAAATGGTATATGATTTATATTATATTTTTATAGATACTTAACGGATCTCTTATTTAAATATATATTTGACACATTCTTTACTTATGATTTAATGACTTTTAACATTAGAAAACTGAATACTATGTTATTTAAAACTTTTGTATGAAAATTTTGAAAACAGTGATCTACACACAGTCCTACATTACAGTCCTTGCACTTGTAATAACTCATTTGCCGTTATGGAGGAATTTTACAGGAATGTAAACAAACAGAGCACCTTTATCATCATTGTCAGAAATGTCCTCATCATTAGATTCACTAGATCTATTATAAACAGAACAATCAGAATATATTACAGTGTCACTTACTACTATCTGAATCTGTTTCAGAATCAAATCTGTAATATTTTGCACCTTTTCAGCTATGTCAAGCTCAATTAAACACTTTCAACGTTTCGACATTCTAACAGTAAAAAGAAAAAAACCAAGTCTGTCAGATCTAATTCTCTACTAAAAACTGGACTGCAAACCGAAATACATAACACTGTAGCAAAAATAAAAACTTCCCTGCTTACAATAAACAAACACCATGTGCAAAGTTAAAGAGCCATCATAAACCGTGCCATTTGAAAACATTCATTTCCCCTGATGTTTATATAATCAAAAACCACATGTATAGGAATCATGCTACTCTCATATTGAGTAGAAAGTCAAATCTACGTGTATCTAAAACCATATTTGCATACAATGCCATCTTGTGCCAAAAATTAGTTTTTAAAATGTTCTAGAACACTGGCACAAATGTGACGACCGGGGGTGAATGAGAAAATGCTCTGGCACGCCAGCAAGTTGGCTGGGAAGTGAGTGCATTTCTTGCTGGCAAGTATGCTTGACAATCGGCACAAAAGGGTTATACTAGGTAGTTGAAAATTGGATTTTTTCAACTGTTTGATATGTAAAATGTAATAACTGCCCATTTTATTCATTTGTCGCTTATATTGTTTGGTGTCATATAACTTATTTTCTGAAATTTTTGTGTAAAAACTAGTAAGAAAGAGTTAAATTAATCAGCATTAGTTTAATACTTTCAATTCAAAATGTTACTAGAGATTATCAGTTTAAAAGATGTCTTAATCTTTTTGATTAAGTGCTTAATATTAGAAATTTCAAAATTACATATTATTGGAGGAGATTGTAAGTCTTATATGGATACACTTAGTTAGGGTTTAATGAAACAAAGTTTAATAAAACAGCCTGAATTAAAAATTGTTAATGTATTGCACTACAGCTTATTAAACTGATGATTGATTTCACGAGATATGAAAATTCAGTCTTAAGATTTATAAATAAGTAATGGTGTTGCAATATATACCAAGCCAATGTATGTCTCATGAAGAGAAATTTTAATTGTATAGATTTGTTTTCCTACTTATGTGTTTAATCATTTTTCTAGGGTTCTGTAACAAATATCTTAGAAGAAAATGTTGTACAACCTCTTCTTGTCAGTATTAGTGCTGTTACATTAGCTTCTGAAACTGTGCAAACACTTATGAAAATAGATGACATTGTGAGTTTTTTAAAATTTGTTTTAAATGTCTTTTTTTTTTAATTTTTTTTATAATTTGTGTTTATGTTATTTAAAATATGATGAAAAAATTTTAATTTAATATTTTTTTAATATACTGATAGTAAATATTTTTTCTGTATGAAGTATATAATTGTTATGCATAAATTAATGTGTATAGTAAATAATAATTCTGTATATAGAAATTTAGATTGGAAATTCTGTGCTTGCTTTGTGTATGTTCTGGGATGTAATATTCTTTTAGATAAAATAGGTTTGAATCACTTAATTTTTTGCAAATATTTGAATTTTGTTGTGGTAAAAGTAGGCTTTCTGTTCTTTTATGAAAGTTAGAGAGTAGTATTAATGTTTGTAGATGTAGCGAATGACAGTTTTAAAAGTAATATTCTGTAATGTGAATTTCTTCTTTAAATAGAATATTTATACAAGGTAGTCACAGTTTAAACCAAAAATAATTTTTTAAGAAAAACTTTTTTTTTTTAATAAATTTTTAATGTTCTTTTCGTATGATTTTAAACTTAAAATTATTTTATTTAAATAGCTTTCTTTTTGCATATAAGTTATCCAAATGTCAAAGAACAAATTTTGCAAATGATCAATTATTTTAAAAGTAAGCAGTGTGGTAATGCATTGTCTCATATAAAACGCAAATTCACATAAATTAATCCTGCTTAGTGAAATTCTGTAGAACTCATTTACAGATGCAAGGGAATGTTATCTCAAACTATGGTCTGTGCTTTTGTGTGTGAAAATAATGAATACAAAATTGATTAAAAAAATTCATAATTTAGTATTATATATTGCATTAAAAAGAAATGCATAAGGATTCAGTACAGTGCAATGGAATCTAATTAGTATAGCTATTGATGAGATGCAAGGTGGAAATTGTACAATAGGAGTTATTTCAGGCTTGTAATTCCGTCACTTTTCTCATCTTTAGTCACTTTTTTTACAATTGATCACTTTTAGTCTTTTTTTTAAGTAAACAGTTACTTTTAGCCACTTTTTTCATGGTGTATCACAGCAAAAGTCTGTTGATGGATAAAGAAAATCTGAATTAATAACAAAATATTTTAATAAAGGACCAAAAATGTGATGAACTAATCTTATTTTTCTTATTAAAATTGTAATTAGTCATATGGTTTCCTGAATTTAGTGATTTTAAAAAGTCGTAAAGAAGTTCCTGAAATCTACATTTGTACTGAAATTTACATTTAATACACTAAAGTAATTTACGTCAAAGCACACATTTCTCTTTTTTCACAATTTTTGTGTAGATACTCTAATCTAGCTATGTACATATTTCAAAACATCATTAATATATACAGAAAATTATGATTATAAAATTAATGTATTGTATGTATTCAAATCTAATTTATAGATTTTCTTGAATAAAAAGCAATGTTGAGTGGTGTTAAACAAAATTTTTAACCTTTTTTTGTATTTGACGCTAAAATCATGCTTTTCATGAATCATTTGATTTAGAATTAAAATAAATAGAAAAATCTTAATAATAGCATCTGCATTCAAGTCGAGAAAAAAAATTGCTTTTTTTTTTCAATGTTTAGTCACTTTTTAGTCACTTATTCTGTATTATTTGTCACTTTTCTCACCTTTTTGACAGTACCTCAGTAGTTGCAAGCCTGGTTATTTTAAAAAGTCGAAAAAAAAGTTGGTTAATTTAAAATTAAAGATAATTTTAAAAAACAAATTGAGAGTGACAATATAATACAAGATGGTAGCTACACAAGCACATTTTCTTGTCTACTTGCTGGTCACAAAAACCAAAGAAGCTGACCTTAAATTGACATGAGATAAAAGAAGAAGTAGCATTAGAATATGTTAGAACATTATTCTATAAAAAGTTTATTTTCCTATGATTTTAAAATTTTGCACAAAAGTTTTTCATTAAAGAAACATTTTTCAGGGCAAATATACTAAAAGTGTAAAAGTGTTAAATGGTGGCAAAGTCTAGGAGATAAGATTAAAATATTTAATATTAACATACTTGATGAAGTTGGAGGTATTCTTACAACAAAAGCTTCACAGTTGATGCGTAGAATTTTTTTCTATTTTGGAAGTACAGTCAAAATTGTGTAACAAACTAGGTTTTAAAGGCTACAAAACTTTTAAAATCTAAAATGTTTCATCAAAATTCTATTTAACACGAATATATGTAATAAAATTTAGTATCATCCAATATAATAGTTGCTAATTATTTTTATTAATGTTAATATTAATAAGAATATCTAATAAATTTTGATGTGATTTGATATAGTAGTTGTTTATCACTAGTAACTAGTACTATTTTAATTGTTATTTATTATGAAAGAGCAATTATTCTTCAGGATGTTAAATTATTAGAAAAAGAGATGTTGGAAAAACCTGGTGTAAACAAAGGAAACCTTTTTTTTCATATTTGAAAATGCATATTAATTGTGTAATTAAAGGTTCATTATTTTGTCTGTAACAGAATCAATAGAGTATGTACATACATCTACATACTTGTTATAAGATCAATATTTAATTTTTCTTTCAGGTTAATGTTGTGCGATGAAGTACACCATTGTAGAATATTTTGTTCATCTGTGCTGTTGGGCTACTTATACCATTCAATCTGGACTCTGAGGCATAACATTTCTCTAATTTGTGCACCTTATTATTATTTTTTTTTTTTGTCTTTTCTACTACAGATCTCATTCAGTTACCATAACATTCTGTTGAATTTTCAGAAATAAAATTTTCTTTAGCCTTGTGAGTGGATATTTCATTATTTTCGTGAGGTTCCATTGTGTTTATGTTAGAAGTTGTACTTATTTTGCAAATTATAAAATTTAAATTTCTGTAAAAGTTAGATTATTTGGTTTAAAAATTGATAATTATAAAACTTATGAAATTTATATTATATATTGAGGTGTGTAGCAGTGAGAAAACAAACAAGAATTCATTTTTACTTAAAATTAGTTACCTTCTGAACCAGTAGTTCTCACACTTTCAGTGGTTCCCATTTTTTAAAAATATTTAAAAAATTTTTTCTACTTCCTTTTCTTGTCATATTTGTTCAATAAAACAAGAGAAAGTTGATAAATATATTAGTACTTAACAAAGGTGATAATGATTAAGTATTAATATTTAATGTGATGATAAATCTTGCATACATTTGAAAATGAATATGAGGCCATGGAGAATATAAATGGGAAAAGTGTAATACAGAGTGGTTACAGAACAGGAAAAGTCAATAAAATTCATATGTAGATCATTTTGACTGTAAGTGTCATAGATGCTTTCCAGTAGTAAGTGTTCCTGTCTGAAGTGGACTAATAGGAAGTTATGTGTGTTGCAAAATTGATGGAACAGTATTGTATAGCCATAATTCTCAAACTGGGTACTGTAGTACCTTGAAGCATGATCATATGTACCAAGGGTATCTTGCAGGAATCCCCTATATAATAATAGCCCAAGTTATCTGTCCATCTGTCCTCAAATTTATGAAGCGGTTGGACCTGGAATGGATAGAGGCATCCATATTGGATTCTTGATCAGTTAGGGTTAGCAAAATTTAAAGGGAGTAAAGTTTATCTTCTCTTACACTATCGATACGATTCTAAAATACATTTGTATAAATATGTTTCATTTCACAGCGAAAAATACTTGTCTTTAAAACGTTTAAAATCCACCCCTTCCCTCTTTTCGAGCATTTAATGCCATTATTTCAAGCTTTATTTTCCCTGGTTAAGAGCAGGGGATTCCATTTATCACATAACAAATAGGTAAAAATAACATTTTTTTCTAGCATTCTGACCTTTCTAGCGTCATTTCTTTAACCATTTCTTAATTTAAATTATTTAAATATCGTCTGCATTATTTTCATACGTTTTATCACTGAACTTGGATATCGCGTAAATATACTTCATTTATATTTGGCTTAAATAATAGATTAGGTACATATGTGATAATTTTAAATTAAATCATCAATTATTTTTTGTTGTGAGATAATTCTCAGCCAAAAAACAAACCATTTTTGTACCTGCATCATAGGGTATTTTACAATTCTGGAAAATTAAAAATTCTATTGATCCCGTCATATGACGGGCTCTATGCTAGTGTTGAAAATATTGATTGTTTCATTTATTACACTAAAGACAAATGAGCATTCATTTTTTTTCTTTGTTTCTACTTTATTCAAACCACTTAAGGGGTAGCATTGTGGTAAACCTCTTTATCTCACAATGCAAAATCCATCATTCGTGAATTTTAAGTAGGATCATTGTGTAAAATCAAGAATGGTTTTCTTCAAAACTAGATTTAGTCAGAAAGCAGAAAAGTTGGAGGAGGGGCAAGAAATTGACAGTATTAACATTGAACTACAAAGTGAAGATTGGATTGCAGTAAGTGAAATGCTCAATGTCATTTCTTTCAAGGAGTTTATAAATGTAGGCAATTTTTTGTTTCTGGAATTTTAATGGAAGGAGAAATGATCAAAGAAGTGTGGGTTGATTCTGATAATGATGAAACAAATGGGAATACAGATACTCTAAAAGTCACTGCAGGAAAGCAACTAATAGTATAAGAAAATTTCTGAATCTGGATGGTGTTGATGAGATGGTTTTTCTGATGTTGCAAAAATAAGAAGTATAAATCAAATTTCAGTTTTTTTTTTAATCTGTGGCAGGTAATTTTATTTGATTCCTCATTATGATTGATTATTGTATTACATTATTTTATTCTCTGAATATGTAGTGTTAAAAATTTGCTGATCTAAATTGACATAAATTTTTAAACTTTTAATTTAAAAACCTGTAATTTCAATTTTTTTTTTACATCCAGACAAAGTTCAAGATTGACAGGTTAAATAGTTCCTTACATTGATTTATATTGTTTTATTTCTATTAACTTCCTAAAACCTTCTAATCATGTTTTTAAATTAATTTATATTAGCATTATTTTACAAGTGTAGACTATCAATTCTTAAAGTATTTGTCCATAAAGTAAATAGCCATATTTATATTAGTAGTTTATATACGTCTACTGTGTGAGGGTGAGGTGAGGCAGAAAATGTTTGCTTTGGTAAAATGTGGGAAAATCTATCCACCAAAACGTGGGAAAATCTACATATAATAGAGATCCTATTAACAGAGTAAAATAATTGACTAGTTACCATACTGAAGAACTTTTAAAACTCCTTACTTTATATCTGATTTTTAATATATCACTTTCTTAAGATGTTCACCCCAAATATTTCATTTAAATCTTTAACTTTTAAAAATAATTAATAATTTTGCCTCTTGAAATGCTCAGCCTAAATTCTGTACTCAGTTCTAATTTATTGCCATATGATAGGAAGAAATGGGAATTTGCAGTTTATAAATGGCAGTACTATTTGTACATCAAGCACTGAGTTGGAAGTACTGTAGTAATTGTTGTGTTACTCAAGAACTTATTAGATTAGGACATAATACCTGGATCTGAGTTTGAGCAGATAAAAACATTCAAGCTAGCTTTGAATTTCAGTAAGCAGTGATTCATATATTGTTTTGAAAGTTTCAGTCTGAGAAGCAAGTTAAAAATTCATCTTCATTATAAACTTACTAAGACAGATGGTCTCCATTAAGAAATAAATTAACTCGGATTGTTGTAATCTTTACCTTTTCAAATGAGGATTTCTAAGAAATCTTTCACAATAGTTTTTTGTCTAGTTTCATTGTGTTTCTCAGACTTCACCTATGTTTTACCACATAACTTTATATTTTAGTCTTAGTTATCAGTTTTAGTTTTCTGCAGTCTTGTTTGGTTGGCATGTGTTTCACTTATTCTGTCTTAATGGCAGAATAGTTAGAGTGTTGAATTTTGGTACAAGTCCATGGGTTTGAATTTTAATTCTCTCAAGGATGTTCTTAGCCATTCAGAAATAGCTATAAGCAGTAGTTTTGCAACTTCTTCATGTAGGAAGTAGTTGACCATAGTATAAAGCTTAATCCTTTAACCTGATTTGTAGGTACAGTATTGATATTCAGGTTGTGCATACTTTTATATTTTTATTTAAAAAAATTCAAAATTTAGAGTAAACCACATATCTTAAGGACAGAAAAAAATCTAGCTGTGCTTCAGTGTACCTCATTCAGGGTTACTTTAGGGTTTTATACTAAAAGAAGGGATTTCAGAGATTTGTTTCTTAAATTATGGAACTTTTACAGGGCATAAGATTGCATTAGCATTTTTCATCAAAGAATAAATTCTTTGAAATAAATTATATATGCAGAAGTTTATATAGAATCATGTTCTCAAGTTAATTACATGTGTTATAATAGGAATACTTTCATATGGCACTATATTTACAAAAGTTCAAAGATTCAAAAGATAAATTTTTTTTTATTATTTTTTTAAAATTTGAATACATAGTATATATATATATATATATACACAGACATGCCAACTTCTCCACATTTTCCGGAGTTTCTCTGGAGAAATGAGAGAATTTAATAACACCGGAAACTCCTGAAATTGCTTCGAAAAGTAACAAATTTTGAACAACTGAAAAATAGCAAATCAAAAATCAAATATAAAGTCTTGCAAAGACTAATGCTAAATATTAATCTTTCCACAGAGTAATGATGGATGTTACTGTTTTCAATACTGTGCGGACAAACCAAACTAAATATATATCATTTGAGTAGACAAACTTTAGAATCCCTGATTATAGAAAAATGTAAATATTTTAATAAGGATCAATGGGGTACAAGAAAAAAAGTTTTTAAAGTTAAAGCTACTATTAAATGCATAAATTTTAGTTTATCCTTTTTAATTTACTGTGTGTTTATTTTACTTTATCTGCTCGATTTAATTTAGAAACCAATAAAATATGTAATTATGTTTAATTTGTTTGGTTTATTTGGTTTGTTATATATATGAATTCCATATGCGCGTACTTTGTGGGAATCGTGTTAAATTTTAAATCCTAAAATGTTGCTCCTGACAGAGGTGCCAGAATGTTGACATGTCTGTATATATAATCAGTTGTAAACATGCTTTAATTTTTTCAAGACATGATATTTTTGTCTGAAATTGTGGCCTCCCCACCAATTTTTTTTCTCGCTTTGTCTGCATACGTGTATATATATATATATATATATATATATATATATATATATAGTATATATGTATATATATATATATATATATATATATATATATATAGTATATAGTATATAGTATATATATATATATATATATATATATATAATGGATGTTTTTATCATCTACATGCGTAGAGTTATAACCATGTTTTTGATAAAGGACAGTCGTTAGGCCATGAGTAAAAGTAGCAAAATATGGAAATGTAAAGTTTATTAAAACAATGTCTTTAGTGCTATGCACCCCCCCCCCCAAACTTTGTGCATTCGCTTATGATAATATTAGGCACAAGGGAACCAGCCAATTAGAAGGACTGAGTGTATACGATTTGGGTGACGCCAACAAATGAAATTAAGTTACATAAAGTCTTTATGTAAGATTAGTTGAGCTAAGCAGATATTAGTTATTCTCGTGGTTACTGAAAGGTTATTAGAATTAAAAAGAAACAAAGAACTTCTGTTAAAAGTTGTGATTTCAGGTACAGAATCACCAGAAATTTATTTTAGGCTATAACTATAATCAAGTTGGTTAGTTTGGTTAAACGTTCATTACCCCACGATTTTATATATATACGTATGGGTGTGTGTAATTCATACGCCCTATATTTACCTTTGAAGTAAGTATTTATCATTTACAATTTTTTTTTATCTGTGCCTATCATTATTTTGTGTTAATAAATCGATTGTTTCAAGATCTCATTACAAAGCGACGTTTCTTATCGTACGCCTTCTTTTCAAGGTACAGCTGTTTTGCTCAAAAGCTATTATGATTTACGCTTACTTTTTCTTTATCTCCAAAAACAGTTTCTAATTTCATGCTGCTTTAATTAAAGATCAGTGTTAAAGCGTTAGACATAAAATGACCATTTGTTATTTCTTATTTGCCATTTTCATTTCCGCTGACGTGTTAATGCGAAATTAATATGTGCGTGCCAGAGCTCTATAACTGTCGTGTAGGATATTTTTTCCGGAACATAAAAGTACCAAAGTGATTAAATATGAATTACAAATCTACTTTCCCGTTTGAAATATGGTCTGCTTCTGTTAGAATGAACTTTTAAATAACGATCTAACACCGAAAAAAAAATTTTTTTTTCAAGTACAATGTTTTTAAAAATAATTTACAAAATATGCACTAAATGGAAGAAAGGAAATTCACTTAATCTCAAGATAACTTTCAATAAACTACATTTTTATTCTCAAATTTCTAAACTATTTAATACAATAGTATATTTTCGTAGTCGCTGTGAAAGAGTCTCAGGACTATGAAATCTTAATCTTAAAAATTTCCGAATCAAATTATATGTATATATATATATAAATAAATATATTTATATATATATATATATATATATATATATATATATATATATATATATATATATATATATATATATATATATATATATATATATATACATATATATATATACATATATATATACATATATATATATATATATATATATATATATATATATATATATATATATATATATATATATATATATATATATATATATATATATATATATATATATGTGTGTGTGTGTGTGTGTGTGTAAAAATCTTTTAACCCAAAACTGATTAACTTAATTACAATTATATTTTAAAATGAATTTCTGGCGATTCTATCCCTGAAATTACAACCTTTGGCAAGATATCTTTGTTTCCCTTTTGATTGTAGTAACCTTGACGATTTCGTGTACACTAAAATAAATTTCTGCTTAGCTGCGCTATTTTTATATATCTCCTTTACGTAATGAGGAATTTGCACATGTGGGGGATTCGAACAACTTAGTGTTTTTCTGATAATTTCAGACTCGTAGATTCCAAAAATGTTCTTAAAAATGTAAAAAACTGGGTCCATCATTTAAAAAATTAATTTTAAAGTTAAGCGAAAATCACGTGACATCAAAACGCTCCGTGATTGGTTGTGATGTCATCGTTCATGCAGACCAATATTTTTGTATTGCTTTTAAGCGCGCACTATTTTCCGATTTTGTTTTTACAAGTTCCTGAAATTTTCTAGCTATCAAAATTTATTTTTATTTAAACCTGAAGGTTTATTTTATCGATCTAGATAGCTTAGTTATCTCATTTTGTCATAAATGTCTCTTCTACCTGTATTTACCAAAAGACAATCAGACAACCTCCCGAAAATTGACAGCATGTCAATGTTTTCTTTCTTGGCAAAAAACCCGGATTTTATGGGAGTAGAAATACGAGGAATTCAAACCCAAAGGTGTGTAAAATCATTTATATTTTTTTCCAATTTTACTTAACATGTATTAATACTTTATTCATGCTAAACACAGCTCTTTTCTTTGTAAACACAAACAAGTCAAATAAATATACATATATCATATACACACACATTTGTAGTAGCATCGTTTTTTATAAATAGAGACGGTTTGGTTTGGAGCGCTACGGTCTACTGTTTTGCAGCACACGAGGGCTAATGAGACCGGGACCTACTGCTTAAAGCCGATTCCGAACGGCTACAAACATCCATGCCATAGTGGGATTCGAACCCACGAACTCCGGTACCGACGATCAGCGCCCTAACCAATCGGCCAGCGTTCGGCATAAATAGAGACGGATGTAATATTAAAATAAAAATTAGAGGAGGTATTTATTGTGAGACCGGTCTCATTAGCCTTTGTGTTGCAAAAAGTAGACCGTAGCACTCCAAAACCAAACCAATTCTTAGATATTTTAAATATGATGAAAAGAAATTTAAAATCTTTAAACGGCTTTACTTAATTATTTATACATTTTTAAATAACAATACAATTTTATTGCCTTTAATATTAATGTCAAATTAAAAAATGTATAAAATTTCTCAAATTAAATTTAATTTTTAAAGTAATATTATTATTACGTATTTTAAAAATATTATACTTTTTTTCAAATTAGTCACCAATTTAATCGAAAAATATTACTGTGATTTGATACACAAGAAAGTATGCATCTCTGAAGAAAATATTTATAATACCTTGAAAATACATATCCTTCCCTCCTCCGAGTTATTTATTAGATAATTATATGCTTTAGATATTTATATGTTTTTCGATATTTATATGCTTTATAAAATATTTATTGTACTTGAACTCTGTGATAATACTCGAAAATTAGCAGTTTTAAAAGTTAAATAGCAGTGGTTAATCAACAATCCTTTTAAAGGTATAGATGTATTTTTATATACTTTAATTGTTCTAAATTAGTAATATTTAAACAAAAGTAAGCATTTACTTATCGAGAAATGGTCTTCACAAACCCATAAAGATGATTTATATGATAATTTGGGGTTTAATTTCTCATCCCTTTTCATCGCAGTTGTCCAGATTTTACGTGTATGTGGGTCTTTCGGGACGCTGAAAAATATCTTCTCATTGCAATTAGTTGTTGTATTTTTACAGAGTGGCACAATACAATATTTAGAGTATGATTTTTTAATGCCAGACATAACAAAAAAATTTCTATTATATGCGATACTTTACACAAAAACAAATTTAAAAGTCGCCTTTTAACATGTAAACAGCATAGGCGCTCGGTGTTTACATGAACGATGACGTCACAAACTCGGCGGAGAAAAAGTATCGTTTTTGAGAGACGTTAAAGAGTCCGCTTTAAAACCCATTAGAAATCACTCATTAGGCCCCCAAATGAAAGAAAAATAGGTACTGTCCTGCTTACTTTTTTGTCTTCTATCCTTTAAAATCAAAATTAGAAAACGTGAAAATTCCTCATTGGTAGGGTGCTGGCCTTCGGTACCGGAGTTCGTGGGTTCGAATCCCACAGTTGCATGGATGTTTGTAGCCGTTCGGAATCGGCTTTAAGCTGTAGGTCCAGATCTCATTAGCCCTCGTGTTGCAAAAAGTAGACCGTAGCACCCCAAACCAAACCTTTACGTAATTGAGTTTCACTTCTTACGCGCCATCATGGGACTAATTCTTAACATTCTCATTCGCAAGCTCACTAGTGTCCCACACCACTTTGTTTTTTTGCATGCCACTTGGATAAACCAACCACGATTGAGCCTGCAGGCTTTCATTTTAATGAGCACAATTAAGGTGAAAGAACGACTTCGCTCATCGCACTGGAGCTCTCATGTCTGACTTCCCAGGGTCAAGCCCTCTAAGTCAGAGTACTGTGATTGCATGGTATGAGACATAACGGATATATTACAACACGATAATGAGGACCAAGAATCGAACTGATGTTAGGAGATATAAAAAGTAAAATTTAGTTTATAGTAAGCTAAGGTTCACGAGTTCAGTGAAGGCAAGAAAAACACATAATAAAGTTTAAGTTGACAGAATATACTAAGGTTAGGTAAGAAATTTAAGAAGTAAACACAGTAGGTTAAATGAACACACTAGGTTAAGATATGTTATTACTAAGATAATAATAATTGGTTATTTTTTTAAAATTAATTCAAGAAAAATAGAAGCATTCTAGTTGTATAGTAAGATAGAACCGTTAAATCCGAAGGATCCAGCTAAGCGCTAGGAAGAATTTGGTTGGTTCTTATGAGCCAATAGAATTTGTGCAACAGAAGGCATAGCCCCCCTCCCCCCCTCAGGGGGAGTAAGTCCTGAGTTCAGAATCACACGCTTGAGCGTTAGAGATTCAGTTTAGGATTTCGCTCAAGTAGGTCCTCGTAATTTTGAAGCAGGGATCAAGAGGAAAACCCATATACTTGGCCTGCCACTCCTAGAGAGCTTTTAATTAAGAACTTAGAGGACATTGTGACCACGAAGATATTTTAAGTGCACCAACATCACTTTAAAACCCCTGAAGACTTGTTTGAGTGACAGAAGCGATATAGACGAGATGTCTCAATAAACTGCATTATTTTTATTTCCAATTTTGATCTCTCTGAACTTCTCACGGCTACAACTATCCAGCCCGGATACCATTTTTCGATTGTGGTGGGGCTAAAACACACATTTCATTTATTGAAGGAACACAGTACTTTTCGAAAGTACTTTTACTTTCTGAAAGTACTTTTTTCGAAAGTACTTATACTTTCTTTTCACAGTACTTTTTACTTTCTGAAAGGCTTTCATTATAATAACCGATCTTTGATTCACTATAAAATAAAAAGCTTTGCTTTACTTAAAACTTTAAAAAAAAAAAAAAAAATTGTTTTGTTCAGGGGTGATTCTGATCCGATTTTTACTAAAATATTAAAAATACATTCTTTTCCCTGAAAAATTTGGTTTAAAAAAAAGTTTTTTAAAGCCATCTGCCACTTCGAAAAAAAATATATAAATAAATTTTGAAGATAATTAGAAAGTTTTATATCTTTTCTCACCCTTATTTCTTTTTTGGCGCGTACACAAATATTTTTTCTACCGAAGAACAGTAATAATATGCTATTTGATTTTCTTTTTTAAAGGAATATGTTAAAATTTAAATTTATGTATTCAGATTAAGAAATTGAATTTTTGTTTTCTAAATAACCAACACACACATTGATATATGTGTGTTTGTATTATTTTAAGAGTGATATATATTAGAACATATTAAAATTCAGATATCATCCTGCTATACTTTTGGCATCCTGAAATTAACATTAACATAGTTTTTATTTTAAATTAGTACCGTATCTCATATTAGTCTTATATCAACCAGTACTTTCTGGTTTTAATTTCATTCTAATTTATGCTGTTTTTAAAAAAATTCGAAAACGTTCTTCCTTATGCTAATTTTACAAATTTTAATATTTCTAGTAAACTATTAAGTTTTATGTAATAGACATCTTCAAGTGGGGGAAGTTGAATTGTATGATTGCTTCTCTCTCTCATCTTGAAAATAAACTTCTTTGAGTCTACACATCGTATTCATTCCGCTTCCCTTCTATTTACTTCTAATTGACAGAAATAATAATTGCAATAAAATTTACATAAAATTTAATCTAATGTACCTAAAAGTTCTCAATTTTGTGTAATATAATTCAGTACACACATAAAACACTTTGCAGCGAACATACTAAAATTGAAAGAGTATAGACATTTTCAAAATAAAGATTTTTATTTAATAATTAATTAAGAATGCAGTCTAATAAGTCTATCCTAAAATGCAATGAAGTAAACTCTGGGAGGGGAGCTGTGCCGAGAAGTCTCCCCCCAAAGTATTTCCAATTTCTCAAGCATTAGAATCTGTAAAGAACTACAACTTCTACTTCTCGCATACAATGTCTCTTCCGGATTTTGATTAGTGCTGTGAAAAAAAGTAGTTGCTACGTTCTATGATGAGCCGATGAGAAGTTATAAATTTGTGATTAATTAAAGTGTTTTAAAAATGAATTTGTGAAATCTTATGTTAGACTGGCATGTGTTTTTATTGGTCAACAAATAAATAAGAAGAATCGTCAATTCATGACAAGTCTTAAAATGCTTTTCAAGTTTAGAAACAGAAGAATTCCTTTTAGAATGTTGATTTTTATCAACTTCTTTAAAGAAACTTATATCGATATTTCAAATATACTTTTTTTTCCCCCACCGGCAATGCTATTAGAACAAAGAAATAAAGGCTATTTCTATGTCACCTTCTAAAAATTTCATATTTTCTCCACGTCTCCTACATTTTGGGATTATTTTTTTTTATCGAGGACATTTTCTTTCAGAGACGGAACGTGCTTATAAAAGGAACTCTCTTAAAGACAGAAAGTAATCTGATTTATGACAGTAAAGGTGTAGTCACAGATTATATTTATAACGTTTCAATGAGTGAAGTTTCGAAAGAAAGTTTTGCTATAAATGCCTAATGTGGCGCTGTTGCTTTTATATGGGTTTAATCTCAGCTTTTAAAAGCAGTAATCTCTGATCGTGTCTTCTACTTTTGTAGTTTGTATTATTTATTTTTCAGGGAGAACAGGAGATGAGATGAAGTGCTTTATATATAGTGCTTTCAGTTTTATTTTTGTTTTCGTCAAGTGTTTAAGAATTATTAAAAAGGAGGAACTTTAGAAGTATCTTTTTAGCAACGTCCAACAGCAAAATCCCTCAAAAAATGGTCGTGCGGCTTTTTACAACTTTAGGGACGCCACAGGCAGGAGAAGAGGAATGTGCTTAATCAGCAAAGTGGGATGGCTAGTTAATTTTGCCAACAGGATGGAGATTTTTCTAAGGTAAAAGAGTTTAACGCCAAGAGGCTACTAAGAAGATGGCGAAATCGCGGATTTGGTGGTTTTTTAATATAGGAGTTAGTAATGTTAGTTTAAGACTAAAGTATTAAATTTTTACATTACATATATATAAGGAAGCTCGACGAATTTAAGTATCCTTCTCCATCCGAAGTATTTACAACTTCTCACACATCAGACTCTTAAAATGCTTTACAAATTCAGAAAGAATTCCTTTTAGAATGCTGGTTTTATTAACTTCTTTGAAAGAACTTACGTTGATATTTCAGATATCTTTTTTTTTTTTTTTCACCGGTAATGCTATTAGAACAAAGGAATAAAGACCATTCTTCAGTCACCTCCTAAAAATTTCACATTTTCTCCACGTCTCCTACATTTTAGGATTATTTTTTTTTATCGAGGATATTTTCTTTCAGAGACGGAACGTGCTTATAAAAGGAACTCTCTTAAAGACAGAAAGTAATCTGATTTATGACAGTAAAGGTGTAGTCACAGATTATATTTATAACGTTTCAATGAGTGAAGTTTCGAAAGAAAGTTTTGCTATAAATGCCTAATGTGGCGCTGTTGCTTTTATATGGGTTTAATCTCAGCTTTTAAAAGTAGTAATCTCTGATCGCGTCTTCTACTTTTGTACTTTGTATTATTTATTTTTCAGGGAGAAGAGTAGATGAGATGAAGTGCTTTATATATAGTGCGTTCAGTTTTATTTTTGTTTTCGTAAAGTGTTTTAGAATTATTAAAAAGGAGGAACTTTAGAAGCATCTTTATTTAGCAACCTCCTGCAGCAAAATCCCTCAAAAAATGGTCGTGCTTTCTTTTTATACAAAATGCCTACATTAGTTTCCCGATCTAGTTTACTTTTCCTTACACACACACACACACACACACAAATATATATATATATATATATATATATATATATATATATATATATATATATATATATATATATATGTATATATATATATATATATATATATATATATATATATATATATATATATATATATATATATATATATATATATATATTGAAACAGAGCGTAGCATGCCTTTCTTCAGGGATGTAACGTGGTCGAAGGGGTGTAGTCGTTGGCGAAAAGATTAAAATTTTTCACGAGGATTTAAGAAACATTTTTATTTAGCAACGTCCAACAGAAAAATCCCTCAAAAAATGGTCGTGTGGCCTTTTATAACTTTGGGGACAGCACAACATGAGAAACGGAATGTGCTTAATCAGCAAGGTAGGATGTCTTGTTCCTTTCGCCAACAGGAATGAGATTTTTCTAAGACAAAAGAGTTTAAAGCCAAGAGGCTGTAACGATCCGTTACATGACCCCAAAACGAACAAGGAGCCCAAAAGGTGACCTTTCGTCGTGGACTCACGATTAGCCTATAATAGAACCAGGTGGTCTAAACACCGTAATTGAAAACTGTGCGTCGCCGGCTCCAATACGTCTGGCCATTGTAACCTGTTGAATGGACCTTTACTGTGTACATAATGGAGTGCACCTTGCCGCCCATTAGCGGTTACAAAAAGGCCATTAAGTTGGTTAAGTTGATGAATCTGAGAATTGCTACATCTGGAAACAGGACAGCTGATCGGAGACTTGGGAGTGACCGCAAGATTGCGTCACCCTGGCTCGGGAAGTTTCTCGAAGGACCGAGAAGTACAGGAGTGCTGAGTATAAAAGAAAAGGACCGGACTAGAACGGGGGCTTTTAGCTTTGTTTCTTCTCTCGAGGCTTCTACCTGCTAGAGCCTGGTCGATCGAGGACCGCTCGTATCTCCGTGTCTGGAGTTTGTTTTTTTTAGAGACCGCCAGCGTCTCCGTTGCTAGATAGTCGAACATTCGACTTGGGAATTCCTTCCCCGTTACCTGCTGATTGATAGTTAACTTCTGGCATAGAAGTAGTCAGCCGAGAGTGACTTTGCACTCTAAATTTGGATCGACTTGCATCCTGTGTTTTCTTCACGAATCCCAGCGTGATACGCACTCGGAACCTCCGAACCTGCTGTGAAAGCCAACCGCGCTAATCGACAGACGAAGTGATCGAGTCAACATTAGTCCCGGCACTAATTAGTTTCCAGCTATTGTGTTTTAAAGCCCTAGCCATACTGTTCCGGTATCCCACGCATCCTTGTATGTGCATATTATCTCTGTACGAGATCTCTGAATGTATTCATTTATGTAATTTGTACATAACGGTACATAGTTTATTCTATTGAATAAAGTATTTAGTCAAGAATACCTAAATTTCTAGCCTGTGTCATTGAAGGCCTCGCCTACCTATTTTCCAGTACGTTACAAGGCTACTAAGAAGATGGTGAAATCGCGGATTTGGTGGTTTTTTAATATAGGAGTTAGTAATGTTAGTTTAAGACTAAAGTATTAAATTTTTACATTACATATATATAAGGAAGCTCGACGAATTTAAGTATTCTTCTCCATCCGAAGTATTTACAACTTCTCACACATCAGACACTTAAAATGCTTTACAAATTCAGAAAGAATTCCTTTTAGAATGCTGGTTTTATTAACTTCTTTAAAAGAACTTACGTTGATATTTCAGATATCTTTTTTTTTTTCACCGGTAATGCTATTAGAACAAAGGAATAAAGACCATTCATCAGTCACCTCCTAAAAATTTCACATTTTCTCCACGTCTCCTACATTTTAGGATTATTTTTTTTTATGGAGGATATTTTCTTTCAGAGACGGAACGTGCTTATAAAAGGAACTCTCTTAAAGACAGAAAGTAATCTGATTTATGACAGTAAAGGTGTAGTCACAGATTATATTTATAACGTTTCAATGAGTGAAGTTTCGAAAGAAAGTTTTGCTATAAATGCCTAATGTGGCGCTGTTGCTTTTATATGGGTTTAATCTCAGCTTTTAAAAGTAGTAATCTCTGATCACGCCGTCTACTTTCGCAGTTTGTATTATTTATTTTTTAGGGAGAATAGTAGATGAGATGAAGTGCTTTATATATAGTGCGTTCAGTTTTATTTTTGTTTTCGTGAAGTGTTTTAGAATTATTAAAAAGGAGGAACTTTAGAAGCATCTTTATTTAGCAACCTCCTGCAGCAAAATCCCTCAAAATATGGTCGTGCTTTCTTTTTATACAAAATGCCTACATTAGTTTCCCGATCTAGTTTACTTTTCCTTACACACGCACGCACACACACACACACATACACAAACACATATATATGTATATATGTATATATATATATATATATATATATATATATATATATATATATATATATATATATATATATATATATATATATATATATTGAAACAGAGCGTAGCATGCCTTTCTTCAGGGATGTAACGTGGTCGAAGGGGTGTAGTCGTTGGCGAAAAGAATAAAATTTTTCACGAGGATTTAAGAAACAGTTTTATTAGCAACGTCCAACAGGAAAATCTCTCAAAAAATGGTCGTGTGTCCTTTTATAACTTTGGGGACAACACAACGTGAGAAACGGAATGTGCTTAATCAGCAAGGTAGGATGTCTAGTTCCTTTCGCCAACAGGAATGAGATTTTTCTAAGACAAAAGAGTTTAAAGCCAAGAGGCTACTAAGAAGATGACGAAATCGCGGATTTGGTGGTTTTTTAATATAGGAGTTAGTAATTTTAGTTTAAGACTAAAGTATTAAATTTTTACATTACATATATATAAGGAAGCTCGACGAATTTGAGTCTCCTTCCCCATCCGAAGTATTTACAACTTCTCACACATCAGACTCTTAAAATGCTTTACAAATTCAGAAAGAATTCCTTTTAGAATGCTGGTTTTATTAACTTCTTTAAAAGAACTTACGTTGATATTTCAGATATCTTTTTTTTTCACCGGTAATGCTATTAGAACAAAGGAATAAAGACCATTCTTCAGTCACCTCCTAAAAATTTCATATTTTCGCCACGTCTCCTACATTTTTCGATTTTTTTTTATCGAGGACATTTTCTTTCAGAGACGGAACGTGCTTATAAAAGGAACTCTCTTAAAGACAGAAAGTAATCTGATTTATGACAGTAAAGGTGTAGTCACAGATTATATTTATAACGTTTCAATGAGTGAAGTTTCGAAAGAAAGTTTTGCTATAAATGCCTAATGTGGCGCTGTTGCTTTTATATGGGTTTAATCTCAGCTTTTAAAAGTAGTAATCCCTGATCGTGTCTTCTACTTTTGTAGTTTGTATTATTTATTTTCCAGGGAGAACAGTAGATGAGATGAAGTGCTTTATATATAGTGCTTTCAGTTTTATTTTTGTTTTCGTCAAGTGTTTTAGAATTATTAAAAAGGAGGAACTTTAGAAGCATCTTTATTTAGCAACGTCCACCAGCAAATCTCTCAAAAAATGGTCGTTGGGTCCTTTTACAACTTTAGGGAAGCCACAGGCGGGAGAAAAGGAATGTGCTTAATCAGCAAGGTATGATGGCTAGTTAATTTCACCAACATGAATTATATATTTTTCTAAGGCAAAAGAGTTTAACGCCAAAAGACTACTAAGAAGATGGCGAAATCGTGGAATTGGTGGATTTTTAATATAGGAGTTAGTAATTTTAGTTTGAGACTAAAGTATTAAATTTTTACATCACATATATATAAGGAAGCTCGACGAGTTTGAACCTCCCTCCCCTTCCGAAGTATTTACAACTTCTCACACATCAGACTCTTAAAATGCTTTACAAATTCAGAAAGAATTCCTTTTAGAATGCTGGTTTTATTAACTTCTTTAAAAGAACTTACGTTGATATTTCATATATCTTTTTTTTTTTTTCACCGGTAATGCTATTAGAACAAAGGAATAAAGACCATTCTTCAGTCCCCTCCTAAAAATTTCACATTTTCTCCACGTCTCCTACATTTTGGTATTATTTTTTTTTATCGAGGACATTTTCTTTCAGAGACTGAACGTGCTTATAAAAGGAATTCTCTTAAAGACAGAAAGTAATCTGATTTATGACAGTAAAGGTGTAGTCACAGATTATATTTATAACGTTTCAATGAGTGAAGTTTCGAAAGAAAGTTTTGCTATAAATGCCTAATGTGGCGCTGTTGCTTTTATATGGGTTTAATCTCAGCTTTTAAAAGCAGTAATCTCTGATCGTGTCTTCTACTTTTGTAGTTTGTATTATTTATTTTTCAGGGAGAACAGTAGATGAGATGAAGTGCTTTATATATAGTGCTTTCAGTTTTATTTTTGTTTTCGTCAAGTGTTTTAGAATTATTAAAAAGGAGGAACTTTAGAAGCATCTTTATTTAGCAACGTCCAACAGGAAAATCCCTCAAAAAATGGTCGTGCGGCCTTTTACAACTTTAGGGACGCCACAGGGAGAAAAGGAATGTGCTTAATCAGCAAAGTAGGATGTCTAGTTAATTTAGCCAACATGAATGAGATTTTTCTAAGGCAAAAGAGTTTAACGCCAAGAGGCTACTAAGAAGATAGCGAAATCGCGGATTTGGTGGTTTTTTAATATAGGAGTTAGTAATTTTAGGTTAAGACTAAAGTATTAAATTTTTACGTTACATATATATAAGGAAGCTCGACGAGTTTGAGCCTCTAACCCCTTAAGAAGTATTTACAACTTCTCCCATATTAGACTCTTAAAATGCTTTACAAATTCAGATAGAATTCCTTTTAGAATGCTGATTTTTATTAACTTCTTCCAAAGAACTTAAGTTGATATTTCAGATATCTTTTTTCATCGATAATGCTATTAGAATAGAGGAATAAAGACCATGCTTCAGTCACCTCCTAAACTTCATATTTTCTCCACGTCTCCTACATTTTGGGATTTTTTTTTTATCGAGGACATTTTCTTTCAGAGACTGAACGTGCTTATAAAAGGAATTCTCTTAAAGACAGAAAGTAATCTGATTTATGACAGTAAAGGTGTAGTCACAGATTATATTTATAACGTTTCAATGAGTGAAGAAGAAAGTTTTGCTATAAATGCCTAATGTGGCGCTGTTGCTTTTATATGGGTTTAATCTCAGCTTTTAAAAGTAGTATTCTCTGATCACGTCTTCTACTTTCGTAGTTTGTATTATTTATTTTTCAGGGAGAACAGTAGATGAGATGAAGTGCTTTATATATAGTGCTTTCAGTTTTATTTTTGTTTTCGTCAAGTGTTTAAGAATTATTAAAAAGGAGGAACTTTAGAAGCATCTTTATTTAGCAACGTCCAACAGCAAAAACCCTCAAAAAATGGTCGTGCTTTCTTTTATAACTTTGGGGACTCCACAAGAGGGAGAAAAAGAATGTGCTTAATCAGCAAAGTAGAATGGCTAGTTAATTTCACCAACATGAATCAAATTTTTCTAAGACAAAAGAGCTTAAGGCCAAGAGGCTCTAAGAAGATGACGAAATCGCAGATTTGGTGGTTTTTAATATAGGAGTTAGTAATTTTAGTTTAAGACTAAAGTATTAAATTTTTACATTACATATATATAAGGAAGCTCGACGAGTTTGAGCCTCCTTCCCCTTCCGAAGTATTTACAACTTCTCACACATCAGAATCTTAAAATGCTTTAAAATTTAGAAAGAGAAGATTTCCTTTTAAAATGCTGATTTTTATTAACTTCTTCAAAAGAACTTACGTTGATATTTCAGATATCTTTTTTTTTTTCACTGATAATGCTATTAGAACAAAGGAATAAAGACCATTCTTCAGTCACCTCCTAAAAATTTCACATTTTCTCCACGTCTCCTACATTTTGGGATTATTTTTTATATCGAGGACAATTTCTTTCAGAGACGGAACGTGCTTATAAAAGGAACTTTCTTAAAGACAGAAAGTAATCTTGCTTATAAAAGGAACTTTCTTAAAGACAGAAAGTAATCTGATTTATGACAGTAAAGGTGTAGTCACAGATTATATTTATAACGTTTCAATGAGTGAAGTTTCGAAAGAACATTTTGCTATAAATGCCTAATGGGGCGCTGTAGCTTTTATATGGGTTTAATCTCAGCTTTTAAAAGTAATAATCTTTGATCATGTCTTCTACTTTTGTAGTTTGTATTATTTACTTTCCAGGGAGAACAGTAGATGAGATGAAGTGCTTTATATATAGTGCTTTCAGTTTTATTTTCGTTTTCGTCAAGTGTTTTAGAATTATTAAAAAGGAGGAACTTTAGAAGCATCTTTATTTAGCAACGTCCAACAGCAAAAACCCTCAAAAAATGGTCGTGCTTTCTTTTATAACTTTGGGGACTCCACAAGAGGGAGAAAAAGAATGTGCTTAATCAGCAAAGTAGAATGGCTAGTTAATTTCACCAACATGAATCAAATTTTTCTAAGACAAAAGAGCTTAAGGCCAAGAGGCTCTAAGAAGATGACGAAATCGCAGATTTGGTGGTTTTTAATATAGGAGTTAGTAATTTTAGTTTAAGACTAAAGTATTAAATTTTTACATTACATATATATAAGGAAGCTCGACGAGTTTGAGCCTCCTTCCCCTTCCGAAGTATTTACAACTTCTCACACATCAGAATCTTAAAATGCTTTAAAATTTAGAAAGAGAAGATTTCCTTTTAAAATGCTGATTTTTATTAACTTCTTCAAAAGATCTTACGTTGATATTTCAGATATCTTTTTTTTTACACCGGTCATGCTATTAGAACAAAAGAATAAAAACCATTCTTCAGTTACCTCCTAAAAATTTCATATTTTCTCCACGTCTCCCATATTTCGGGATTATTTTTTACTGAGGACAATTTCTTTCAGAGACGGAACGTGCTTATAAAAGGAACTCTCTTAAAGACAGAAAGTAATCTGATTTATGACAGTAAAGGTGCAGTTATAGATTGCATTTATAACGTTTTATTGAGCGAAGTTTCTAAAGAAAGTTTTGCTATAAATGCCTAATGTGACTGTTGCTTTTATATAGGTTTAATCTCAGCTTTTGAAACTAGTAATCTCTGATCCTGTCTCCCACTTATATAGCTTTTATAATATATTTGTTTATTTTTCAGAGTGAATAGCAGACTGCATAGTGTAATCTTTTATGTATACTGCGATGAATTTTTATTTTTAATTCCGCCAAGGAAATTTGAATTATTAAAAAGGAGGAAAAATATGGAGGATGCTTTCACGTGTCCAGTTTCTTATGAGACTAGAATTTACTACCTCTTTTCAAATAATCAAGGAAATAACAGTAAAGTATCGTCGTTATTTATTGTTTGTATTAGTATCTTTGTTAACTTTTTTAGAGATATGAAAATTTTTCTTATAATCTTATGCAGTTATTATGAATAAATAGATAAATATGTATTATATATGTGATACAATAGATAAATATGTATTATACATATATACCTGTGATAGAAAAGAAAAACTAACTTTATTCAAAATCAATAATTGGTAGAGCCTCCAAGAAAGACAATTACAGCGTGAACTCTCCGGGCATACTTTCCACAAGTCTTTGTATTGCAGTCTTGGTAGTGTCTTCTACTCAGTTTGGAGTAGATATACAAGTTCCTTCACCAATTTTGGACGGGTAGTGCACCCCTTAATTCGGCCATTCAACTCGTCCCAGAGGTTCTCGATAGAGTTCAGGCCTGGGCTCTGGGAAGGCCAGTCCATTCGATGAACTCCATTGGCACCATACCAAGCCTTGGTTAACCTCGAAACATGACAACTGGCATTGTCGTCCTGAAAGTAACAAGGGTCCAACCCGTAAAACTGCCATAACGTAGGAAGCACATTGTCATCCAAAGTAGTGCAGTAGGCATCGGCGTTGATCTTACCATGAATGGGGACCAACGGTTCCAGTCCATACCAGGATAAACACCCCCAGACCATGATTCTACCTCCACCGAACTTGACTGTTGGCACAATGCATTCTGGTAGGAGACGTTCTCCAGGCAGATGCCAGATCCAGACCCTGCGATCCGAACGGTAAAGGAGGAACCTTGATTCGTCGCTCCAAAGAACACTAATCTACGGTCCAATTTCGATGTGCCTTGCACCACATTAACCGAGCAGCGCGGTTGGACTTTGTGATCAAAGGCTTATGGGCAGCGTCACGACCATGAAAACCAAGCAGATGTGCTTCCTTACGGATGGTATTCATTGAAACAATACTCCCGCATGCCTGTTGAAACTCCTAGCGGATGAGAGTCATCGGTTGAGTGCGGTTTTTCCGAATTTCTCTGGACAGCACTCTTTAATCTCTATATCCCAGTTTCATTTGTCTGTCGATTCGGGGCACATTCCGATAATCACCTCTCACCTTCCATTTCTTAATCACATAAGCCATTGTCGATTTTGGGTACTTCAGATCGCTAGATATGTCCCTTAAGGATCATCCACATTTGTGATACCCGATAATTATACCTTTCTCGAAATCAGAGAGCTCCGAACTGCGCGGCATCTAGCATGCGACTAATGCGATGCTGTTTCCTACACGATGTATACAGGCGGAGACCATGACGTACCTCAGGACCGCACATATCGTCATTTGCATATATGTCCAAATACTTATTGGTAGATAGTGTATAATAAATGCATAATTCGGACTCTCACCTAGTTTAGCAATTAAAAATCAATGTTCTCATTTCCAATATAATGCTCAAAATAGTCATTTTATAAGATGTTTATTATATTGAACTGTCCCACAAATAAATATCTATGAGATAGATACAAGTTATTATGCATATCTTAATGCAAGGAATTGTTATATTATATTGCACATTATTATATATTGTAAGGCAGTTTATCTTTTAAAAACGTTTCATGATATTATCCAAATCTAAATGCTTATGCATATTTTATTTTTTTTTACTCATAAATAATGTGTGTAAACAATTTTTCAAGACATTCATAGTTATCAATAATTTTTAAAAACTAGTTTTAATTATGAAAAGGATCCTTTTCCAGGTATTTTATTAATCAAATAATTAAAAATTAATAATAAATTTCAATACTGTTATCAGATACGAAAATTGAATAACTAAATTATTTTCATTCTAATTATTTTATTCTTATAATTTGTGAAATTTACATGACATTCAAAATAATCTTAATAGCATTTAATTCCTCGTATAAATGCATGAGTGGATTAAACCGTATCTTTGCTGGAGTCATCAAAGAATTTATTAAATTTATTAATGCAAATCGAGATAATATTATCCCCCTCTCCTCTTTTTATTTTCTGATGACTAAAAGAAAGTCAGAATTATCATTATGTACCTTCATTAGTTCAAATCATAGTTCAATAGTTCAACTCGTTCCAAAATGGGCAAAACGAAATATTGGATTTAAAATTCGTTCTTAGTTCCTTATTCATCAATCCTTTCAGAATAAAACATTCTTTTCTTTAAAAGTCGCCGAATTCCTGACAGCGGAGTAAGCGTAGAATCAGCTTCAATTCTTTTACTTCAATTACCTTCTTCCTATAAAACGTTTTAAAACTTTCCGTTAGATTTACATTCGGAATACAATATCTTTTACAAGTGTACTTGGTAATATGATATTTTTTCAATGCAATAGCTTGAAGGTGGAAAATGGAGGTAGAAGGAGCTAAAAGTATTTTTTTAAACTCAGCTGTCAGTGCAACTAATAATATCGATAAAAGTCTCGTTTGAAAAGGCTTGATGCGCTGAAAATTACTCGGCAGATTCTTACGATTTTCCCGAAAGCGGTACATTTTCGGGAAAAATCATTATTTAATTTTTAAACGTAGCTAGATGTATTTGAGCTATATAGCCAGAAGAGATTCTACTCAATATCAATGGTAAATGCATACAGAAGAGTTTATTATTACGTTTTTGAATTTTTGAATACCTTACGTGGGTACATTTTCGGGAAAAATCATTATTTAATTTTTAAACGTAGCTAGATGTGTTTGAGCTATATAGCAAGAAGAGATTCTACTCAATATCAATGGTAAATGCATACAGAAGAGTTTATTATTACGTTTCTGAATTTCTAAATACCTTACGTGGATAATTTTTGGGAAAAATCCTTATTTAATTTTTAAACGTAGCTAGATGTATTTGAGCTATATAGCCAGAAGAGATTCTACTCAATATCAATAGTAAATGCATTCAGAAGTATAGAAGATGCATTCGTTTTTGAATTTTTGAATACCTTACATGGGAGCTGACTTCGTAACAACTTTTAGGTATTTTAACTGCTTTCAGGCTTCATATTGATTCAGAATTTTATCACAAATAACTATTTCTTCACTCTTAATGCAGTTAAAT
>CM063505.1:71479430-71514430 GCA_032207245.1 Pardosa pseudoannulata
AGGTGGGCTCATTAAAGTAGCCCCTTTTGTGCAAGCTGACATTACTTTTTAGCCCTTGTTCCCATAACTCACGGTTACAGCTCTCAGCGAGCTTGACCGTTACGCTGCCATTCCGTGATCTATACCATCTCGGCGGGGGTCCCTAAACTAGACGTGCACAATTGGAGTCCTAAATTCCTCTAGGAAAATCCTCCCACGGCTGTGCATGCACGTGCAGACCACCGTGGGAAAGTTCTTTGGTACGCTATCATTAGAATCGGATTCATGGATCAGTTCAATATTGTCTGCGTTATCACGGCTAAGAGCGTCTATTTTATGCCATGTTCACTATAAACTTCCAATTCTAATTCATCACTACTACTTTCAATATCACAATAATTTTCACAAATTTTTCTTTTATTTGTCATATCGGGGATATAAAATATAAAAACAACAAATAAACTCGAATCTGATACACTCTACTGCTGAACAACAGGACTTGACTCACTTGCATCCAAGTACGGAATGCCGAGTGTCATTCAAACTGCGATTGTTTGCTGTTATCGAGACCATAATAATCCGCGAATCGTGACCGTCATTTGTCACAACTAGCGTAACACCCCATAACTAGTTTTTAAAATTTGTGTTTGTTCTTATATTAAAAACTGAAAATGTTTTGTATTGTCTCCGTAGCAGTGCCCTGGAGTTTGAAGACAAATTTTAAATGGCTCCGCTTTAGAGCCCTCGAGTGCAAAGGGTTAGGGGCAACTAGGGCCGTGAAATAGATTAGTGGTCGAAATGTCTTTCAAGTTCAAATAATACCACTCAAGGTGGCAGGTCAAGCCTGGTCCCTGCTTATAAATTTCGATGACCCACGTTGTTTGTTTGTGTTGTCCTAACGAATAATGTTAAAAAAATTATCTGAGGTTTAGTAGTGTCGAATGTTACAGTACAAAGTGCCCTCGCATTAGAAATAATAATAATGATTAACAATTTTACTACACAGTAACAGCTATAGATATTCGATTTGACAAGAAAAATAATTACATTTAAAACAAAGTATAAAATAGAAGATTTATTGACAGAAAACATTGATTGCGTTAAGAATTCAACAGAAAACTCAAACTTCAAATTTTGATACTTTTTTTTTAAATATCCTTACCACGTCTTTTAAGAACCTCATAAATTCGTATCAAAAAGATAAATATTTTATTCCATATCGAATCAAATAATAATTTTAAATAAGCTTTTTAAACACGAAACTTAATTTGAATGTGAAAAGGTTTGGAAACAATACTTTTATATTTACTTTCCTTTAAGGCAAGGTTTATTTTATTTTAATGCTTCACAAAATAAACTAAAAGATATATTCACTATGTGATGAGAAACTCATCTTATAAAAAACACCCATGAAATGAATTCAGTCATTTTAATTCAAATGCAAATTATGGAATGTGAGACATGATTGTTCGTGTTCCAGGTTACAACAATAACTTCAGAAAGATTAAGGTATTTTGTATAGTTTCTTATGATTCACTTGGTACCCATTCTAATTAGAATACATGAATAACCGAATGGAAACATGGGCATAAGTTAAGTTTTTTTCTCCATTGAATTAAGATCTGCGATTTAAAAGTATCTTTGTAGAGCAAGAAATAATTCAAAATTTTAAAACCAAAACAAACGCAACTTTTCGATTTAAATTTGTACACTTGAATTAAGTATGTACTTAAGAAGGAATATTCCCGATAAAATGAATTTTTACTTTACTTTCAGGTGGCATATTACTTTATCTAGCTGAAAAAAAATTATTAAAACAACTTATTTTTTATTCCGTATAAAACAAAAAGTTCTTTGTTTATATTAGAATTTTTCTTGGCCAGTAATAAATGGTAAATTTCATAAAAATATTTAGTTTTGTTTTATAAAGGGATTCATTTAAGAAAAACAGCAAATAGTACAGCAAATAAAAAGTATAGAATCCACTTACTTTCAAAAATTGTAAATGCCTTCATAGATTTGAATTTTTTTAAAACCAAATAGTAGATAATTATCACTTTTATTGTGTGAACTTCAACTGCTTGTATATTAATTTTAATAATGTATTTTATTTTATGGCATGATAAAGGCCACATTTTTAATTTTTCACTTTTGTATCAAATTGTAAGAAATTTATAATTTTTTTATACTAAATAGAAGCTTATTGTTTTTGTTATTTGAATCTCAATTACTCTATTAATGCGAACACTATATTTTATTTTATAGCATAATAAAAGTCATATTTTAAAAATTTCAATATTTTAAATCAAATTGTAAGAAATTTGGAAATTATGAATTAACTTTTTTTACCAGAAAAATTATATTATAATAAATAGTAAAATAATAAATAATAATCATATAATAATAAATGATAAAAATTATAATTTTTATTGAGAAAATCTCTATTACTGTGTTAATGCGAACAATGTATTTTATTTTGAAGTATAATAAAAGGCATATTTTCAAATTTCCAATTTCTTGTCAAATTCTAAGAAGTTTGTAATTTAGAAACTAATGTTTTATATCATTCGAACATATGTAATTTTTATTGTGTGAAACTAATTTACTCTTATGATAATATGAGAAATGTATTTTATTTTATAGTATAATATGATGTTATAGAAATATATGATATATGAGTTTAGAATTCATTAGAACATTCCACACTTCAAATTACGATGCTTTTTTAAAATTTGTACTTACCACATCTATTAAGAGCATCATAAATTCATATCAAAAAGGTAAATATTTTATTCCACATCAAATAAAAGAATGGTAATTAAAAAAAAGCTTTTTAAATTCGAAATTTAATTTGAATATGAAAAGGTTTAGAAACAATGCTTTTATGTTTACTTTTCTTTTGTGCAGGATTTGTTTTAAAGCTACACAAAACTAACTAAAAGATATATTCATTATGGGATGAGAACCTGTCTTCTTAAAAAATCATTCATGAAATGAATTGAGTCACTTAATTCAAATGCAAATTATGGAATCTGAGACATGATTGTTCGTGTTCCAGGTCTTAACAATAATTTCTGAAAGGCTAACGTATTTTTTTATATTTTATGATTCACTTGGTACCTTTTCTAATTAGAATACAGGAATAACCAAATAAAAACGTGGATATGTTACTGTGAATGGCTGAAGTTGGAGAATGTCGACATACACCAAATACATCGGTGAAAGACCGAATATTTTATTATATTCTTATATATTCGGACTATCAACGGTGAATGTCGACACCCCATGCACTGATGGTGAATGTTGAAAAAATATTTTTGTTAGGTTTTTAATTCATACTTTATTACTAAAACATATAATGATATATGTCAAAATAGCACATACCATGACGGAATACTCCAAAGTATCCGTGTCCATTCCAAAGAAAAATATCAAAGATGATCTTCAACCTACTACACCTTCTATCAAGCCCCGACTAAACAGCAGAAGTTTATTTCTATTAAGAGAACGACCTCAAAAGATAATCTTCTAATGCATGCAATGAAAATGTTACAAATCTCAAAAAGAAAATTTCCTCCAGCTCAAATTGATGACACTGTGCCAGTCCCTGATGTCGGCGTGGTCGTACATATGCCCGAAATATATTGGAGATTGTTATTGGAATAGAAGATTCCGACTTTTATAAATTAGTAAACAAAAATGGTACCCTCAAGGAGATTTATACCCGTAATCAGTTTATATTTGGTTAAGAAAAGTTATTCTCCATACATGAGATTTCTTCTCAAGACATGTCGCTGAGAGAAGCTACTGCAGCTAATTCGAGAAGTGGAGGACATGTCTATAAACGCTGTCATTGCAAAAAGAAATGTTTCATTACTAAATGCCATTGTAAATGTAAGGAATTCTTGTGAAATTCGAATTGCTATACCAGTTTAAATTATTGCAACAAATAAGATAGTATAACGTCAATCAGATAATTAAGTTATATATTGATATGATTTTCTGTTCTAAGAGTGTTCGGTTTGTTTTAAGTTCAACAGCTACATGTGCTAGTATTATAGATCTGACTGAATTACGGAGAAGAAAATATAAATATCCTACATGTTCAACATTTACCATTAGTGCATGGTGTATGTCGACATTTACCGGTGTAAGTCAGAAATAAGGGTATTTAGCATATATTTCGGACATAGACCAAACGACTACGTGAATGTTGACATTCACCGGTGAAAGTCAATATTCTCCAGATTTCGGTCTTTTACCGTAACAGATATAAGTTAAAAATGTCTCCATTATATTAGAAGTTGAAATTTGAAAGTATATTTCTAGAAGAAGTAATAATTCAAAATCTTAAAACCGAACACAAACGCGATTTTCCGATTACTTAAATATATACACTTAAATGAAGCATGTCCGCAAGAAGAAAAATTCTAAGTTAACTGAATTTTTGCATAGCTTTTTAAGGAGACAGTGTTTTTTTTAGTCGAAAATATTTCGTTAAAACAACGTACTTTTGATTCAGTAGAAAATAAAACAAAAAAAAATTCTGTTCTTTTAAGAATAATTTTTTTCTAGATCACTGATAATGGTTTAACTTTATAAAAATCATTTAATTTTGTGATATGAAAAGATACATTTTAACAGCAAGTGAAAAGTTTAGAAATACACTTACCTGCAAAATAATTTTTGAATATTGTAAATTAGAAGCTAATATTTTATCCCGAATAGGGTTTCTCTTGGCAAATGTAATCCATCCCACAAAGTAAAAAAGTAAGTAGTAAACACAAAGGTAATTCATCCAAACATTGTATTTCTTGCTTTTTATGGTGACTTTAATTAAAGCACAGTGCGTCATCGTAATAGAATTATATAAACAACAACAAAAAAAAACTAAACTTCTCGGCGCAACAGCCCCTAGGGGGCCAGGGCCTACAGTGCCGATCTCCGTTTCCGAGACCAAGGGCCCTGGGGTGCGAAGCATATGTTCCGGTTAAGTGGTCAACCGTACGCGGAACCCCCAATGTTTAGTTCTCAAGCATGCTTGATCCTCAGTTTGACTACCCACTGAAGGGATGAGAGGCTGAGTCAACCTTGCCCAGTGCTGGGATCGAACCTCGGACCTGTATCTTAATAGAATTATATATTCTTACTTAATTAAACAAAACGATTTGGAAACCGAACATTTATATTTAATGGGCAATTAATTCCTTTGCAAATTATAAAGGCAACAGCTCCAAATTATTAAAAATCAGCCACAGTGAACCATTAATGTTTTGTTATATCTATTTTTTTTAAGCATTGCGCACTTTTAATATATAAGAGTTACAGAAGGAAAGCTGGATGCCAATATCATATAAATTATAATATAGATACAAATTGTTTCGACACGGCGAGATCAGGAAAAAATGTTAGGTGACCATACTTAAACCATTATCGCCAAGTTTTCGAGGGTACCCTGTTCTTTAGTCAAAGCCTCGAATAGAAGCTAACTATCACGGGATTTACACGATTTCTATACTGCTGGTATGTAACTCAACAGCACAGTCGGCAAACGCATCAATGTCATAATCGAATATCTGCGAGGTCTGGGTTCGAGCTGACTAGAGTCATGAGCATTAATGTCATCTGGGGTACGGTCGCAATGTCCTCCAAGTTCCAAGAACAAAACCTTTGGGGTTGCAGAACAAGCTTGGGGAGTCTTCTGCTTAGTCCCTGCTTTTTTTGTCCCTGCTAAATTAGGAGGATCCACTTTGTTTGTGTCGTATTAGGCAGTGTCGTGAAGTATCTGTTTTCCATATTCATTGTAGATGCTTTGCCCAGCATAACATTCACCAGTCAAATATAAAATTCCACGAATAAAATCTTAGAACACTTTAATAAAGCAAAAATTAATAAATTCTCATCCACCCATCATCGATCAGAGCAACAACTCTCAAACACATCACTTGCCAATTTCTCAATCAGAACACATCCTACGAAAGTAGTAGGAAGTACTAGTTATTTTTAGTCGAGAAGAAGTAGTAGTTAGTTACAGTTTAATGGAAGTAGTAGTTCTTTACTGCAGCAATGTTAATGGGCTTCCTTCATGAAAGGGTAAACGAATATCTATGGGTTGGTAGTCGTGAATGCTTTAAGAAGCAAGTGCCTCTCCCTCTCGCAGTTGAAAATATATTGCTAGTATTCCTCTTGTTATAAGCTTTTAATAATGTTATTAACATCTTCATCCATCCAAAATTGAATGAACAACCTCAAACACGAGAAATAAAGTTAAATCTTTTATAACCAAATAAGATATAGAACTCCTCTTTTATGGGAAATTTCCTTATACTACACTCAAATTTAAAAGAAAGATTCTTTCCTTAACATTTGTAAACTGTGCATAGAAAGTTGAGGTAAATATTGACATCTCTTGTTTCGTAAAATATAAGTACTATTTACATTTAACACTGTTTATTTCTATAGATTTTATATGATATATGCATATATATTAAACAGGGCTGCGGTAGCCCATTCGGTAAAGGCAACGCTGTCGTAACTGGAGGTTTGCGGGTTTGGAGCCCGAACCGGCCTTAGATCCGCAGTGTTCATTAAAGATGACCGAGGCTCGTAAAATATGTTCGTGGTCACAATATCCTCCACGTTTTCAATCATTCTGGGGATTGCAGGTCAAACCTATGGGTCTTCTGCTTAGTTCCTGCTTTTAAATTACAAGGATCCACTTGAGCATGAAGTCATGCTTTTACCCTTGAGGTGCTCGTTAAAACGGAAGCACACCTCTTTGCATTAATATGAGAGCTTATAGCTTAATCGTGCTTGGTTTGACCAAATTTCATAAAACAACAACAACAACAACAATAGTATTGTTACGAAATTCACCGCTGGGTTCGGGGATTGAATAACCTTTAAGTAAGACAGCACAAAGACAATTATTTATTGACAGTCAGTTGGAAAAATACAATGTCAGAAAGGCATCAAGGTATACTACGCACTCGTACCAAGCTTACAAAATCATCGGTAAACAACTAGAGCAGAATGTCGTGGGCTGAAGTACCTCTTTCCTCACAAAACAAAACGAAAGCAACGGTAAAACACAGCACACCGTGCGTACTCTGTACACCGAGAAATCAACTTAACGACTCAACTCAGTTTGGGGCTCTGCTTACCTTATATAGGCCCGAAGAAACTGCTCGAACATTCCAGATTAGACCAGATACCGGAACTAGAAGTTTTAAAATATCGCCACATTTGGTAACATTTGCGACACTTGGCGGTATTTAACGACGAACTTAGCGACAAAAATAAGCCTAAACTGTCACCAACGAGCCAGTATCTCGCCACGCCGATAGAGTCCTATGTTAAATACAAGGTTCACTAACAAATTCGTAACAATATATAATAAACACATACATACATATGTAATAGGAGTTTTTAACCCATTGCAAAGTTAGAATGGTATCCATATAGGTTAGATACAGTGCAGTCGTTATGCCATGAAAGAATACATCAAATTTGGGAAATAAAAGTGATGAGTTTATTCTGGCAATCCATCTTTGGCTCTTTGCAGCCAAAACGTTTTACATTAGTTTATATAGTTCTATGAAGGCATATATAATTCTATAAGTGAACCAGCTAAGTGTTAATATTAATCATATGAGGATCAAGGAGTGAAACTAATTTACATGAAGGGTTATATGAGAATAGTTGAACTAAGAAGAAATAAATTTTAGTGTTCTCAAAACAGCCAACAGTTACCACGAATAGAGGAGAAACAAAGGTTTGTTAGGGTTTAAGGGAGAGAATCGCCAGAAATTTATTTTAGAATACAATTATAGTTAAATTGGTTAGTTGTGGTTTAATTATCATTATATAGACACACACATACACACACACACACACACACACACACACACACACACACACATATATATATATATATATATATATATATATATATATATATATATATATATATATATACATACATATGTGTGTGTAATAAATCAAAATTATTCAACTTTTAATATTTCCTTAAAAACCTCCTCTCTCCCAAATCTTTTTCCCAGCCTTTAAATGTCTTAATCAAAGGACCGTCCTCGACTTAAAATTCTTTCGGTACATTTCCCAAAGCTTTTTGTCATATAATATAACTTTTATGTCTGTTCAACACGTTTTCCAGTTGTCACCGGCAAGTGGCTTCGTGTTTTTCCTGATCTTAACACTTAAATTCGCTGAATAATTTTCTTGTCCCTTGTGAAAATTCTTTCTGTCTTCGCTCTTGGGTGCACATTTGTTCGAGCAGACTGATTTTTATGTCTTTCTTTTGTCTGTCGTTGACTAGTAGAGATGTTGTTTTAGCAGCTCTAAAATAGAGTTTTAATTAGACTTATGCCGGTCTCTTTCAATGGCCCGACTGCATCCTTATTACTGTTAGCTGCATAGTTTTCTCCTTGTCCAGTAGCTCGGGCAAGTAACAATAAAAGGGGCTACATAATTGTTGTTACTAGAGGAAATAATTTTTACATATATGTATAAATAGATGTGTATGTGTATTTAATTCTTGAGGTACAGAGTTTCTCCTACGTTTGAACTCTCGCCTCAGCACTGCTCATCACCTAAACAGGAAATAACTATAGCTTTATACTCATCTAATATTTTACGGAAGTTAATTTTGCCCAGTCTGATCGAAATTTCAATAAATCCCTATAATATATCGGGAATTGAACTGACTTAATCCATGTTAATTAAGGAACATGATATGATGAAGCAGTAACAAGCGACCTTCAAGCACCAATCGAAATGATCAATTGAATTAATTTCAAACTAAAGGTTGATTAATTGCTATTTAGGACATCTAAACAATCCCCTTGTTATTAAACAGTAATTGGTTGATAAATGGCATCAAGCTAAGCTCCAAAGTAAAGTTTCTTCACTTTCGGAGCAATTATTATTATTATTATTTGCATAACATTAAAGGTGTTTGACTTCAAGTTAATTCATACACATTAATTCAAGATATGTATTTCAGGTTATTTGTATGAAATTCAAATAAAAATGTAACTATGAGATCAATCCTATTTTCTGATTATTAATATGAATTATTAACAGATGTGAAATTAGATAAACAAAAATTAATAAAATAATATATATGATTTTTTAATTAACACTTTTAAGCTACAAAAGAGCAAAATAAAATTAAAAAGTAAAATGTAATTATTTCTTTGACCTGTAATAAATTAAATGAAAATGTATTGAAACTGACTCCGATGGAATAGATAGTTTTAATGACATTTTTCTACTTATCGCTACCATATAAACTATACCATCCTGAATAAACATTTGCAAATTTAAACATAAATAAAAGAGTGAAGATTTCTTCAATCCAGCTGGAAAGTTTTGCACGAACATATGTTAGATAAACAGCTTTAACACACAACAGTTCAGTTTTTAACTAATATTAAATCAACGCTATATCTTAATAGATTTTTATAGTGAGTTAAGACAAAAAGACGTTACTTACCACTAATATTTTACTGTACCGAGTTACCATTTACAAAGCCAATTAACAGTAGATAATACGTTTTGAAGTTTCACTTCGTTACAGCAATTAAAAAAAATCTCTATCCTTTCGTTCACCCTCTCTGAACCTTTTTTGATGTTTTGATGACTGCAAGAAATCTCTAAGTCACTAGTTTTCATGAAGTTCGTGGATCCCAGACTCCATCCATTACTTCTTACTGTAGATCTGTCTACTAACTCTTAGCCGATATCCTAGATCCAACTAGGCTGACTAGTCAGCCAACGAGAAAAAGCCAGCCCCCGTGATGACGCTGACCCCCCACTCATCCTGATGGTTCCGATGGTCCTGATGGTCCATTGAATGGACATCCTAATGAATAGTAGCGACTGCAATACCAGAACGAGGCCTAACGTCTTCTTTCGCCTCATCTGAATCCTAGATCTGGTATTTGTACCCGTCAGGGAAGTATTGACTGTCTTCTTCTGAGCTCTTCGGAAATTTGCATCTTCCAGACTAGAGAATTTGCATATGGAATACTACGGTCGATGTGCCAATACTGGTTTCATTACAGATCGAAGAGTAACGCCATAAACTCTTGGAACATCCCATACCGACTAGGGTTGTAACGACAGTGTGTAATGTACTTACAACGCAAACACCAGTGTTCGTTTTCAAAAGGAAAGCACAGTAAAAATATAATACCTTATATTTGAACTAAAAACATTTATTATGTACATTAATTATTTACAGACATTATTTCTGGATTAACATATATATCATTCATTACTCGACGTTTATCATTATACCACAATTCATTACAATTTTCTTTTTGTTTTTATACGTTATTCTTTAATCAAAAGATTCTGAGACCCAAGGTAATTAGTATGACTAATTATAAAGTTTACCTCCAGTGATAACAGGCTGGTGCAGTCATCATGTTGTATGTCGGTGCGGGCGTTCGGACGTGCAGGCACGGGATTTCGATGTCTGGCAACTCTTGAATCCCGACTTCGACTCCTGTTTCTTCACTCTCTTTTACAACTTATCACCTCGGTTTTAAGGCCCCTTTTTTTCTTTGCCAGTCGCTTGCTGGTGAAATTTCTCCACATCTGCAAGCCTTCGGGTGTGCAGGTGGGCTCATTAAAATAGCTCCTTTTGTGAAAGCTGACATTATTTTTAGCCCCTCCCCATAATTTAGGCTACATCTCTGTCTAGGCTTGACCGTTACTTTTGTGGCATTCCGTGATCTATAACTCCTCCGCAGGAGTTCCCACTAAAACTCGACGTCAACAGCTGCATCTGAATTCTTCTTGGAAATTTCTTCCACAGCTGAGCATGCATGTACTGAACATCGTGGGAAAGTACATCAATACAGACAGCGAGCTCTTCCGAGAGCTCCGTAGGATACTCTCACGGCAGAATATCTCCCTACTAGTTAGGAAACCAATCCTAATAGTTAGATGAGGTTTGGCGTACTATTAATTAGTTTCGAAGCCTGTTATTTTAGGACTATTATTTAGGTATATATTCCATATTTTTTTAGTCACCGCGGCTGGCTTTAATTTCTTCAGTTAGAGGTTAAATTTTAACAGGGAATAAAAAATTTATAAAAATAAGCAAAAGAATCTATTCTAACTTCTCCTTTAAATTAAAAAGACGAGAAATCTTTTAAGAGAAAATTATACATTGAAGCAGAAAATTTTCATTAATAGACTCTTTGTCTAAAGAGATAAAAAAGTTCTACTCGTTTTAATATAAAAGTTCTTTAATGACATTCAATTTTTATAAAAAAATATTTGAATTAACGCTTTTAAGTAATATATTCTTTAAAGATATAAAATTTATATACCAGATAAAAAATGTAATATATATATATATATACATATATGTGTGTGTATGTGTGTTTGTTCTCCCTGTCATACTTGGAAATAGCACATATTTATCATTATTGCTAATTGATCACACTTGAAAATACCACATATCTTTTTGTTGTTTATTTATTTAGAGGTGGCTTGAACACGTAATTTTACTGTAGTCGTGTCTTGTAAGACCAACTCACCCGGACTCTAAGATCAGGCAAAATACTGAACAAGCATACTTTATTTTTATCTTAAAGTCGGAGAACTACCAACAGAGCAATTTGAAGAACTACTATAAAGCCCTACCCATTCATTTTTATGTTTACAACAGCCAATAGACAAACAATAAACTGCCCTTCCGTTTGAAACTAAAGCCAGAATTGGCATAAGTTGAGATGTGCCCTGCTGCGTGAAATCGTCTTAGACAGGAAAGAAACAATCATGTATATGAGGATTTGTGAAAAATACGTTAAGAGGAGGGAGAAAGCAGGTATAAAATTTCACATGACAGTGAGACATGACGTTAGTTTTTATTTTGGCTTGTTAAAATATTTGTAATGGAATAACGGCATACAACTACATAAAACATGTTTATTAATTAAATTTCAAATCCGGTAATTTTTCTTCTACTAATTAACATTTTGAATAGCATCTTTACACGGGATAATTCGCAGCTAGGTTTGAAAAAGAAAAAAAGGTATACGCCAGCATTTATTAATTCAGACTTCAGTTTTGATAACTGTGGAAGAAATTCAATGTTAACGAATCGTGTTGTTGATGTTAAACTGGATAGCTGGAAAAGTAAAGATTAAAAAATTAGAAAGTGAATTGGAAAAATTTCGAAGAACTTTAGAGGCAATCATGTTTTATATATTACATATGTATATATATATATATATATATATATATATATATATTATATATATATATATATATATATGTGTGTGTGTGTGTGTGTGTGTGTATGTATGTATGTATGTATATATATGTATATATATGTATATATATGTATATATATGCATATATATGTATATATGTATATATATGTATATATATATGTATATATATATACACATATAAATATATGCACTTGCACATACATATGTTTGCAAAGTGCTGTGGTGTAGTACATTGCTGTTGTTATTTCAAAGTCATTTATAACCAAAAGTTGCTTTATATCGTCTTTAATTATAGTATAATACCACTGATCGTTATTACGATGTTCAAATATAGAACAAATGACAAGAAAATATGCAAAAAAAATATATAAAATATTAAAAAGTAAAAGAAGCACTCCACGTGCTACGCCTCAAAAAAAAAATGTCAATGTCCAAGAGAACGCTGCATTCTTTTAATCCCTTCTTTCTACTCAGGCAACCTTATACTTTTTCCATTATCCTGTGCTGATGCGTTCGTTGTTACATTGTCCTTTGCACACTGCGTTCTTTCCCAGCTCTGTCCAGAAGGACCGGGACTCCAAGGATGGTCCTGAATCGCCTCCTGGAGACCAATCACAACTCTCCAAAATTTGGTGAAGTTTAAGTGCAATCGTTTTCACTGGCCACACCACACGATTCCTGGAGTCGCGAAAAAAACTTGGGCATTTAACCCACAACGTGTGAGTGCGGCGAGCAAATCAGTTTCGCAAACCTAAACATAGCTGTACTCTCACACTCCTCCTCATCGACAGCAAAAAAATTCCTTTGACACACATATGAATAAAAGGGAGAAAAAAAATGAAGTATGGAAACATTGGCAAAAACTAAGTATAGAAACAGTGGCAAAAATTAAGTATAGATACATTGAGAAAGATTAAGTATAGAAACAGTGGTAAAAATCAAGTATATTAATTTCATGCATATTAAATCAAAATTCAAACCTAAACGGCAATTACAATTGATACTCATTTGAGCTCCATTACAACTTCATACATTTTTGTACCAACACTTTTAAAATGACTTATGTTAAGATTATTGAACTACCTTATAATTAACCATCTTACTTTATATTTACAATAAACATTTTTACAAATTTTTACACATTTCAATTTCATCTTTCTTTTGTTTTGTTAAAAAGAATTGACTTTTTACTCCTTTAATACAATTCTCTTCATTATTTTATTCAACCCAACCTTATCAAAATAAACAATAATAACTTTCCATAGAATACAGCTACAGTAATATTAATATCTTCTGTCATGTAATAGCAAAGGTAACAGAAGTTATTTTATGAATAAGAAGAAAAATATTAATCAAAGTGCAAATATCCACAGGAATCATCTGGACCAGCCTAACGACAAATTCTGACACAGCTACCTGCTAGCATTGGTAAAGCTGCTTAAGATAGTTGAAACTAAGTCTATACCTTAAATAAACTTTTTTATTATTAAATTTTATGTTTATTAATTAGATTTCAAATCCGGTAATTTTTCTTCTACTATTTAACATTTTGAATAGCATATTTACATGGGATAATTCGCAGTTAGGTTTGAAAAAGAAAAAAAGGTAAACGACAGCATTTATTAATTCAGACTTCAGTTTTGATAACTGTGGAAGAAATTAAATGTTAACGAATCGTGTTGCAGATGTTAAATTGGATAGCTGGAAAAGTAAAGATTAAAAAATTAGAAAGTGAATTGGAAAAATTTCGAAGAACTTTAGAGGCAATCATGTTTTATATATTACATATGTATATATATATATATATATATATATATATATGTATGTATGTATGTATATATATGTATATATATGTATGTATATATATATGTATATATATATATATATATATATATATATATATATATATATATATATATATGTATATATACTTATATACACACATATAAATATATGCACTTGCACATACATATGTTTGTATGTTGTAACTTAATAACAAATGTATATATATATATATATATATATATATATATATATATACATTTATAAACATATGTATATAGACACACACACACACACACACACATATATATATATATATATATATATATTTACATATTTATAAGCATATGTATATACATACTTATATACACACATATAAATATATGCACTAGCACATACACATGTTTGTATGTTTTAACTAAATAATATATGTATATACACACACATATAAATATATGCACTAGCACATACACATGTTTGTATGTTGTAACTAAATAACATATGTATATACATACATTTATAAGCATATGCATATATACACACATACATACACACACACACACACACACACACATATATATATATATATATATATATTCATTTACCTATTTATAAACATATGTATATGTATATATATATGTATATATATATATATATATATTCATTTACATATTTATATACATATGTATATGTATATATATGTATTTATATATATACACACACACACATATATATATATATATATATATATATATATATATATATATATATGCACATACACATATTCGTACATTGTAACTAAATAAACAGAAATACATATATATATGCATTCATAACATGTATGCACGTTTATTTAGTGATTGTGTCAAGGTAAATATTCTAGCATTCATTACGGCCTCCCTAAATTTAATTCCCAGTCTTTCAGCTTTGGAAATGATTAGGCATCTTCCCCTTTGTTTACGAAAATGATAACGACGTTTAGTGAATACAAATTACTCTTAATTTAATACATCTTTATTCTGGTCAGAAGCGCAGCGCGTTTGATGTTTCTAACTTGGTGTTTCGATAGCTGCTTGTTCGCTAAATCAATGTAACGACGTTAATAAAGCAAATACTACTTCGGCCTGCTCTTAATTCCCAATATCCTGCTATTATAAGGAGTTGCAACTGTGGTATTGATCGATCATTTGTCATGCCGAATCCATACCTGAACCAGGGATATGACACAGGGAATGATGGGATCGATGAGCAAATTCATTCCAAAAAGAGTATTGCGGGGGGGGGGGTATTACAATTCAATCGCTTATATCCAATGAATATACAGTCGAACTCGTTTATAATGAGCACAAATCGACCGTAGCATTTACTCGTTAAATCCGAGTACTTGTAATAAACGGGTACTTAAGGTAGGCGTGTAAACAGAATGAGGGGGGGGGTTGAGGTCAAATGATTGAGTTTACTTTAAATTTAATAATTACTTACTTTAATTACACTAGTTAATTGAATTAAATACTTTTCTTAATTTAATGACAATTAACCCCCAAACCAGAGAAATATTTCTAGTTTCGCTACAGTCTTAAAGGAAAGAAACAATAAACGGAAAGAAAAATAAAGGAAATGATTCTTACCATTTATTTTTTACATTAATCCACATATTTAAAATTGTAGTTTGTTAGCTTACTCTGAACTCGTTCCCTGCCACTTTCCTGTGCTTTTTTTCTTCGGAGAAGACTCATCGCCCGAAAAACATCATCACTGACATCCCTCGCTTGAAAAAAGGTCAGCATTTTTTCAGCGAACTCCAACATCGTAGATCAAGTTGGGGGTGGTTCACTTTCTTTATATTCATCAATGTCCTCATCTCTTTTGTCATGTTTCTCCGCTGAATTAGCTAGTACGTCAGCTACAATATCTTCGGTGGTCAGTACATCTGAGGTCATCAGTTCGTCGTCGATGGATACATAGTTTTGAAATTGTTTAATCATTTCCAAATTTGCAGTTTGAATGAAATTGGCAACTTCTTCTTCCCCAGTGGATTGACCAACTTGACAACTCTCCAATCCAGCCTTATGGAAACACTTGATGAGGCATGTTGATGTGACATTTTCCGATACATCGTTCATCAAACGTATCGCTTCCAGTACGTTGACATTGGTATTTGATGCTGTTCCACTTCTATCTCTTCGGTCCAGAATCATCAAAATCAGTTGCTTACGGAAGTGGCACTTGAAACTTCTTAAGACTCCTTGGTCCATAGGTTGGATAACAGATGTAGAATTTGGAGGCAAAAATTCAATTGCACCGGATTTGTGAACCCTCCTTATTGACATTGTAATGCTCAAGGAATTTTTCCTACAAAAGTATTAAACCGCGGAGAAGAAAAAAAAAGGATAAGATAGAAAGACTAGAGAGATGAAAAAGAAGACTGGAAGTCAGAAAAATATTGCTCGCTAAAATCAGGTCTTGCTCGTTAAAAGCGACTTCTGTTGCATAGATTTAACATTTATCCAACCAAATATTCTTGCTTCCCTCGGTAAATCCGAGTTCTCTTTAAATCCGAGCTCGTTATAAACGAGTTCGACTGCATCTTAAAATACATATAATTTAAGTATTTTTATTATATTTAATCTACTTACGTTGTTACGATGTATCGTTACACCTAATGATATCTGGTAGAAAATGACCCATAAACACATTTTACTTTCTCGGATATGTAGTATATGGTTGGCTGGTTGGTTTAGAGAGCTGTGGTGTACACATTTTCTGCAGAAGGGATAATGGAATCGAGACCTACTGTTTAACCCGTTCGTGACCAACGTCTCGCATACGCGTCGCAGTGATTCCACTCTTATCAGCACAGCGTCGCTTCCACGCGATGATCTCCGATTAATATTGAGAGATGAGCATCATGTAAGCGTAATCGGAAATCGGAACGTTTTATTAAAACTTTTAAATGCTAGATTTAATTTCTAGATGGCGTTAAACGACAAAGGTTTTCACAACAGTCGACTCGTATAGCATTTACTTGTTGGTCCTCAAGGGGTTAAAGCCGATTTCGAACGGCTACAAGCATCTATGCCGTCAGAAAGATTCGAATCCGTGAACTCCGGCTGCAGACTAGCACTTCCACACACTTAGTTTAGGGAAATTATTGTAATCCTCCTAAAGGTAAACCTCGAGATTATGATGAATCTTCATGTTTTGAACCTTCTTGAGTCCGTAAACATTTTTGGTTTAGAGCCTACAGTCTACTTTCTTTTCCTACACTTACATTCTTTTTATAAGACCGGGGTTTACTGCTAAGGTGGTTCTGTACCATATTAGATTATTCTAGATTTATGTTAACCTATGGGAAAAATGAAATCCTTTTTGGACGACTCGCATTTAAACAAGGGTTAAAAATGTATAACATGTGATAAAACAGCAAATTTTCTTGGATCCTTATCCATCCCCTTTTAAAGGAAGCATCGAGAAATAATATATTTAATTTTAAATTATTTGTGAGAAATTTTGGTATACTATTTTTCAAACGCAAGTAAGAACATATAAAAGACATAAATTAAAACAAAAGGGAAAAGATAGTAAGAGATTTACTATTCTGTAATGTAGTATATAATTTTTTAAAGAATTCTTCAAAAGAATCGACCAGAGTCGGATTTTATTTCTTTCATAGGTCAGGGGTGGCCAACGTGCGGCTCTCGAGCCACATGCGACTCTTTGAAGGATTATTTGTGGCTCTCGATAAATGTACCCGAGTTCCCTTTTCATTTACTGTTCTGTAATGTAGTACATCATTTTTTAAAGAACTCTTCGAAAGAGTCGACCAGAGGCGGATTTTATTTTTGTCATAGGTCAGGGGTAGCCAACGTGCGGCTCGCGAGCCACATGCGACTCTTTGAAGGATTATTTTTGGCTCTCGATAAATGTACCCGAGTTCCCTTTTCATTTACTGTTCTGTAATGTAGTATATCATTTTTTAAAGAACTCTTCGAAAGAGTCGACCAGAGGCGGATTTTATTTTTGTCATAGGTCAGGGGTAGCCAACGTGCGGCTCGCGAGCCACATGCGACTCTTTGAAGGATTATTTTTGGCTCCCGATAAATGTACCCGAGTTCCCTTTTCATTTTTGTGTTATTATATTTAAAAAAATATTACAACTGATGAAGCTCCGGCAATGATAGGTAAAAAAATCGGTCTTTTTGGGGTTTTAAGAAATGATTCTCAAATTCCACAATTCATACCGATTCACTGTATTATTCATCGAGAACATCTCTTTACAAAATATTTAAAATATTCTGATGGTATGAAAACAGTGTAATACATTGTAAATTACATTTGCATCAATCCAAAAAATTATTGACAATTAAAAAAATTCCTTGAAAAATGAAAGGACGAAGAACTTCTAAATGACATTCAATAAATATAATTTCTGTAAAAAATTTTTTTTCAGACATCTCTAATATTATATTTTATAAAAATCTGATTTCAAGACAGTCTCACCAGAACTGATTAAAGTTAATCAATATTATTTCATTATCTTTATATATAAAATTCTTCTTCTGCTGATGGGTTTGTAATAGAACTCCTCCTAAACGGCTGGACTAATTTTGATGAAATTTCGTTTATGTAATTAAGTTGATTCGATAATGGTTTGGAATCACAACTTAATCCGATAGAAAATATTTCTTTTTTATGAAAAATCCAGAATTCTGTGGCGCAGTGTCAGTTCCCAGGACCAAATTCCCGTACAGGCGATGTGGGAATTTTAGTATAATCTAATTACGTTTGTGATGACAGTACGCGTGGTGACGTCAAGTATTTTTAAAATAATTTTTTCCTCATTTTTCCACCAAAACGGTTGAATTTATAATTTATTTACAAAAATTTTACAATTTTTGGTTTTACAGCTTTAAAACAGAACAAAATCTGTCGGGTCGTCTGGTTTATTATAAAAGTCTAAGAAATCTCTATCTTTAATAGACCATGCTGAGATCGAGGCATGATATTATTATTTTTATAGCTACTTTAATTTTCTTTAAATAATGTAACTAAAAGGGTAGTTAATATTCCTATAGCAAAATGCAATAATAAATCATCAAATATAATGTTTATAATAAATTTAAAATAAAATATGTTATCAGTTTTATGAAACTGAATTGTTATACATCTTTTATATTTCTGATGTAGTTTATTTAAAAAAAAAAACAAGTTCAATTTTGAAATACATATAGCCTTTCATTTGGGAACTTCATATTCCGAGAATGGATGTTTACCATGAAGCGACTAGTTTTATTATGTGCTGTAAATCCATTTCTTTAATACCTTATCGATAGTAAAATTTGAGAATTTATAAGCAGTGAGCACAAAGGAGTTGAATGATTGAGGCACGAAAGAAGAATTCTAAAGGATGCAAATCGTTAAGTATTCAAAGCAACATCTATATTGTTAATGATAGGACATGATTATGCGTACGTGAAAACGAGCAAATACTTAAAAAATTTACAATAGATCATTATTTGTTGAAGCTCAAACTACAATTTCAAGATACTAAATTTCCTACAACTATTTTTAAAAATTGTCCAATGAATAAGGTGAAAATAGTATACAATGTTCAGATGACAAGAAAGAAAAAAAAACGATAGAAATAATAAAAATTCCCAGAAAATGTCATACTTACTGTTCCTGTCTTTGAAATATCGTTTGGAGGTTTCTGATTGGCACTATAGATGATCTATAATAACAATTTTCAAACTTTCTTCACTGCAGATCTCGAAGTTGACCCTAACAACCAGTTTGATATTTACAGATATATAACAGTGTGAATCGAGATATATATTCAGAGAGCTAAAAAATCTTTTTTTGTTTAAACTTCCAAATTATTTCTCATGATTTTTGCATACAATATTCAACTCTTTTAACAAAATTTAACAAATGTTTGGAAAGTGAACAAGAAATTATGCTGCAATATAAATGTAAAACTGAAAAGAAATACGTGAATATACTACGCGATATGAATATACTTGTATTTAAAAAAAGATTATTTCACAGTGCATGCGGCAAAGACATTAGTAGTTTTTTTTCACAATTTTGTATTTAGTACTATGAAAAAAATATGGATGAATATTACTTACGTTTAAAAGTTGTGGATGGCTGAAGGAGGTAAATTTCTGCTATTCTTGGAAAGTATTCTGAAAATGATTTGTTTTCCTCAAATTATTCTTAGCCTAGTAATTTAGAAAATGGTAAGTCTTAAGTAAATTTACCTAGTAATGGAGGTAAATTTCTGCTATTCTTTGAAAGTATTCTGAAAATAATTTGTTTTCCTCAAATTATCATTGTTAGTTAGTCTAGTAATTTAGAAAATGGTAAGTATTTAAGTAAATAGAAAATGGTAAGTCTTAAGTAAATTTACCTAGTAATGGAGGTAAATTTCTGCTATTCTTTGAAAGTATTCTGAAAATAATTTGTTTTCCTCAAATTATCATTGTTAGTTAGTCTAGTAATTTAGAAAATGGTAAGTATTTAAGTAAATAGAAAATGGTAAGTCTTAAGTAAATTTACCTAGTAATGGAGGTAAATTTCTGCTATTCTTTGAAAGTATTCTGAAAATAATTTGTTTTCCTCAAATTATCATTGTTAGTTAGTCTAGTAATTTAGAAAATGGTAAGTATTTAAGTAAATAGAAAATGGTAAGTCTTAAATAAATTTACCTAGTAATGGAGGTAAATTTCTGCTATTCTTTGAAAGTATTCTGAAAATAATTTGTTTTCCTCAAATTATCATTGTCAGCCTTAATTGTAGGTTAAGTATGCTCTCAGCCTTAATTATAAGCTAGTTAAGATGGTACGAAAAATTTCTAAATATTATATTCCTATACACTATAGGATGAAAAGTATCCGGACATATATATAACTTATGATCATCATTAAAAATGAAAATTTGGAGGAGAATCTCCGTATGTCTGCGTAATGTTTTTGCTTTCTGGAACTTCTTAGAGACTCTTAAATTACTTAGTAAAAATAAATTTTAAATATTTTTAATATTTAGAAAACATTTGACTATTCTTATACATCTAGATAGCTTATGCTGTTTCAAATTATTTTTTTGATAACAGTTGGTAGCAAAAGATTGAAAAATTAATGTGTCAGATTTATGAAAAAATGAATAGAAATTTTTTTAAACTGTGTTTGCTTTTAGTCTTCCCTTTTTTCTCTTATACATCTAAGTTTCATGTGTTGCTTCAAATTTGATTTTATTCTTCATAACAGCTGGTATCTCAAGCTTGAAAAGCTGATGCCTCAAATCTGTCATAGAAGTAAAAACAAAATAAAAAAATAATAAATCTTTGCTTTTGTCTTCATTTATCACTCTTATACATCTAAGCTTTTTATGTTGCTTCATATTTGATTTTGTTCTTGATAACAATTGCTAGCCTAAGATTGAAAATTTGATTTCTCGCATTTGTCAAAGATGTGAATACAAAATATATACTTTATCTTGATTTAGTCTTTTTTTATCACTCTTGTACATACATACTAGGTCTCATGCGTTTGCTTCAAATTTGATTTTATTCTAGGTGACAGTTGGTAGCACCACCAAAATGAAATGTTGATACTTTAAATTTTTTTGCAGAAGTGAAAATAGAAAAAAAAAACATTTTGTATTTTATTTTTGTATTCATTGACCAATCTATTGTATATATTCAATTCTGTTCTTGATAACTGTTCGTAGCGTTGGTAGCACAAGACTGAAAAGTTGATTTGTCGGAAAAGTTATACATTAACCCTTTTGCCTCTAACCACGAGTCTGAGTCGTGGTAAAGAATTTGTGCCATAAGCGAAAACCGCGGGTCTGCCTCGTGGTAAAGATTTTGTGCCATAAGCGAAAACGAGTCTGACTCGTGGTAAAGAATTTGTGCCAAAACCGAAAACCGCGAGTCTGACTCGTGGTAAAGAATTTGCGTCATAAACGAAAACCGCGAGTGTGAATCGTGGTAAAGAATTTGTGCCATAAGCGAAAACCGCGATTGTGACTCTTGGTAAAGAATTTGTGTCATAAGCGAAAACCACGAGTGTGACTCGTGGTAAAGAATTTGTGTCAAAGGCGAAAACCTCAAGTGGTAAAGAACTAGTGGTAAAGAATTTTTGTCATAAACAAAAGTCACGAGTCTAAGTCTTAATGAGTAATTTGTACTTAAGATGCCACGTATTATTGTTAGAACAAGTGATCGGAGTTATTCCATATCGAATATTTTTACTTTGATTGTAAGATCAGTATTTTTTTTTAATTGTTTCTGGAAAATTCGAAACTGGATGATCTGTTACTATAGTTCATCGTAAAGCTTCGCTACATTTACACGGTTCAAATATAACTTCGTATAAAGAATTAAAAAACTCTTATACCCATCATGCCAAGAAGAAGGAAATCAAAAGTTGATGATAGTGGAGAGAAGTGTGGTGCTATTGCCGATTCTGATTCGATAGATCCTGTTCAATATGATAGTGAGGACAGTGATATTATGTTTCCTGTAAGAAAACGTGCACGAAAATTAATTGATTATGATTACACATACACGTCTTAAAATTACTATTTGTACCTAAATATTGTTTATTATTCCCCAATTATATTCCTTACACTGAAATATGTCATGCAAAGTATACATTTTGTGCTAGTTCAGCTACACTGCTGAATAGTTAAATGGCACAGCACGCAACTGACTTCCTTGTTTACTATAGCTCGAGCAATTGGCAGATATCATGTAGGCAAATGGGTTAAAAGTATTTCTGATCACCCTCATACATCTACGTCTCATGTGTGGCTTAAAATTTGATTTTGGTCTCGATAACAGTTGGTTACACAAGATTGAAAAGTTGTTGTCCTAGAATTTTTAAAGAAGGAAGTACTGAAAAAAATGTTAGTGTTTAATTTTTGCCTCTTTACTATTAGTATCTTTTGAAATAATTTAAAATTTTAATATTTTCTTTAGAAATACGTGTAGAATATCTTCTTCTGTGGAGAGTCATTTTTAATATTTTTTACTGGTCCTTTATTACTTTCTTCAGCTGCGTAAAGAAAACATTACATCAACGAAAAATTCCGGTGGTCACACTTAAACGGATATGCGGATTTTGTCCATGCCTGAATTCATTTTGACATGTGTCATTGTTATGTTTATATTTAGGTATAGGAAATTTGAATACTATACCCTTAACACTAGATTTACGGACCGAGCCAATATGACTCATTAAAAATTTTATCACTATATATATATATATATATATATATATATATATATATATATATATATATATATATATATATATATATATATATATATATATATATATCCCTTTTCAAAACATACGTTGGTTTTTAATTAAGTAATAAAATATATGTAAACTTTCATTCCTCTTCCCCGTAGACCCCTTCATTTCGCATTATCAAATGTGATATACCTATTTTTAAGGTTGTGAGCTATTTTGACTCTTAGAATGTATATGAAAATAAATAAATAAGTAATAAATATAGTATAAAGTGTATATAAAGTATAGTATAAAGTAACTATAGAGAAGAAGTCAAGAACACTTCCATTCAAGTGACAGAAATTCATGCTACTGACGCTCGGAAGAATTGTCAAGTTCAACAATCATGCAAAAGAAACAGATGTAGATACCATTGTGCTAAATGTAATAGAAATGTTTGCGGAAAATGTGTTTTTGCTTGGTTTGGAGCACTACGGTCTACTGTTTTTCACTACGAAGGCTAATGAGGCCGGGACCTATTGCTTAAAACAGATTCCGAACGGCTACGAAGATCCATGCCAGTGTATCAACTAAATGCCCAGTTTTGTTCAGATTCTCCTGTTTGCTTTAATGTACGTCCCCGTTTGGTTTGCTTCTTTTTCTGTTTTCTTTCATTTATATGCATAATGTTAAGAATGCTGTAAATATATAATTTGTATGGTATCTCGCCAAAATGGTGAGATATTGGCTTCTTGGCGAAGTTTTGGGAGACTTATTTTTGGCTCCAAGTTTGGAGACATTTGTTGCCGACCCCCTGTCTCTAGATTTTACTAGAGGCTTGTGGATATTTCCAGAAACCTGAAAGCTATATAAAGGGGCCGTGAGTTCTAGTAAAAGGTCAGTTCGAGCTCAGGTTTGGTGAAAGTAGAACTTGTGTTAATGCTCTCCGTATTGCTCTGAAAAAGTTTGCCAAAGGGCTGCCAAGTTTTATCGCCATCCGTTGTTATTGTGATGCATTTGGCGTGTTAATAAATTGTTATTATTTTTGGCTTAGCTAATGTCTATTCAATCCAACGAACTTTACTCGAGAATTTCTCAACAATATTTGTACACACATTCATACATGCATACACAAACATGCATTTGAATATAAAGAACACTAGAGCTTTTAAAATCCCATTTTATCGATTTTTTAAACTCATATTTCTCCTACATTTCAAGCAAATATAAAATATTTCTATTTATTTTTTTTCTGCTCGCTTATACGACTGTCAAATACCGTTATCCTTAGATTTCCTTCTGTTATCGTGTTTTTTTCATTCAGATTTCCAATGTAAATCTCCCGATATTACTTATTCTTTTCCGTTATTGAAAAAATATATTATCGAAACAGACGCAAATCCCTTCTATGAACTTCGGCATTTTTATGTATGCTTTGTTTTCGACGCTGCAGAGTTCTATGCCAGGAAAACAACAAGAATAAAACACGACATATTATAAATGTTTCTTTATGTGTATCAACTTTAACATTAGAAAGATTGAACTTTAGCATTTACCTATATTGCCCCAAAGCAGTCAAAATGACTGCATTGTGAAAGAACAACTAATGTGTAAAGAAATTTATTTAAAATTAATTATAAATATTTCTTGTATTATTTACAGTCATACAATAAGTTATTAGTAAGTATTAACAGTAAAAAAATTTACTTCACTTGGAAACAAGAATAATTTATGCGTTATTTGTACATTTTAAGCAAATGAAGGTGGAAATCTTTTTATGTGTACATCTTCCGCAAACATACTTTTCACATTTTTCACATATATTACTTGTTTTGTTATTGTGGCATAGTCGTACTTGACAAATTTTTCGTTTGTTAGAATATGTTGTATTTGAAGTTTGTGGGTCTGCATATTTTGATGATTTATTCTGTCTTGCAGCTTTCTAATAGGTGGAAAGCTGTTCTGCTAATTGAAACAAAAAACTGTTTTCGTTGTATTTTTATTCCTGTCGCTTCTTTGTAAAGGATCCAAGCATTTATAGCGGACAAGTCTAAAATATTAAATTAAAAAAAATAAATATTAAATTAAATGAAACATATTTGGAGGGGCCATCTACGAGAACTAGATTTTACGGTATATTTTCTGGCCATCTGATAATTCATATCAATTCCAAATTTTGTTTTGTTATGAAATTGAATAGAGTCCGGTAACATTTTTTTATTGCTTCTATCAATTTTAGCAAATTTATTCATGGAAATTAGAACAGCTACTCTTTTATTTGGTTTGCTTTTATATATTGTAAGGACAGAATTTTCTGATTTGTAAAAGACAGTGGAAAAACGAGGCATGTTATCCTTCGCTTGTTTGGCTACTTTGGGTAGTTCTCTTTTATTTCCTCTAATAGTTTCTACTAGTGTTGTTTTTTGGCCAATAATTATCGACACGAGTGACATGCTAGTGAAAAAGTTATCGGTTGGGATATTTCTTCCACAGTTTGTGTGTGGCTCGACCAGTTTCAGAACAACGTGTTTACTGAGAATCATTGACGATGGTCTTTGTTCGTCTTTTCCCAAGTAAGGAAAACCATTCCAAACGTACTTGCTACTAACATCTGATGCAAGCCAGAATTTGATGTCAAATTTGTTGGGTTAAATTTAAAATTTCCCAAGAAGTCAAAATGACTGCTTTTGGGCAATACAGATATAACACATACACACACACACACATATATATATATATATATACATATATATATATATATATATATATATATATATATATATATATATATATATATATATATATATATATATATATATATATATATATATATATATATATATATATATATATATAAATGAAAGAGGGGGAGGCAACTGCAATGGTTAATAAACGCAATTATGTTGTACAAAAAGTCACAAAATTCTAAGAAGCTGTGTCATTATATACACAATTCTTTTTCTAATTGAAATTGAAAAGCAGTCAAAATGACTTCCTTAGGAAATCTGGTGTTAAAATGCTGAGTTTTCTGCTTTTTCTGTGTCTTCCTTTTAAAATTTAGTCCTTATCGGAAATTAGCACACACACGCTCATATAATATAAACTGTATTTCCTGACGAGCTAGTGCCGAACGATGGCCGATTGGTTAGGGTGCTGGCCTTCGGTACCGGTGTTCATGGGATAAATCTCACTATGTCATGGATGTTCATAGCCGTTTGTAATCGGCTTTAAGCAGTAGGTCCCAGTTTCATTAGCCCTTGTGTTGCAAAAAGTAGACAATAGTGCTACAAACCAAAACCAAAGACCAGATGAGCTGGTACAGTAGGAAAATAAGGGAATTCAATTTATGTAATTCGATGCTGTTAGTTATGCTCTTCTAAGGTTTTTTGAGTATATTAGGATAGAATATTGGCAAGATAACAAATAAATGTTCGTCTTCAATACAAATCCACATGTATGCATCAATCGTTACTGTTTGTTACAAGTTTGTGACATGTCCTAGAGATCAGCGTAGAAATTGTTTGACTTGATTTTGATTAGTCGTTTTTGATATATTAAAGATAAACCGACAAAACCACTTTATCGTCCAGCCCATTCCTTACCCCCATTGAGTTGGCGCCATTAAATTACCCTTCTCTCACTTTTATATGGATATAAACCCCTGTCGTCCAATATTTTGTACTAAGAGATCTATTCCCAGCCATTTTAGCTCAATAAAATTCGAATTTAGAAATCGTAAGTTGCTTGGAAATTTATAAGTTGCGCTTAATTTAAAAATGGAGCAAATTTTGTTCGATAAACAACATTTTTTTGTCACCCAAACCCTTCCCCTTTTCCTAAAAATCGAATAACCATTTATAAAACTTCATCAAATGTTTGATTATTTTACAAATGACGTATTGTGTTAAATATATAACGTTAATCATGAAAAACCTTTAAGGTTAAACATGACAAACCGAAATTCTGTTGTTGTTATTTTGAACTGTTCGCACATAGATTAATGTAAAAATTAATTGACCCTCAAAATCTAACGACAGGAACATTATTCAATATATGGGGAATACATTACCGTGGTCTTCTTTCGTAAAGTGAAATCCGACTCTATGTTCCATAGTAATTTTTCCTCAAATAAACGGGTACTATAATTCCTCTTAATTTGCTATAACAAATTAGACTAACACTGTAAATATATATATATATATAATATATATATATTATATACATATATTTTATATATATATGTATATATATTATATAATATATATATATAATATAATATATATATATATATATATATATATATATATATATATATATATATATATATATTATATATATATATTTTATATATATATATGTATATATATATATAATATATATATATATATATATATATATATATATATATATATATAATATAATATAATATATATAATATATATATATATATATATATATATATGTAATATAATATAATATATTATATATATATATATATATGCCAGGTTTAAAAATGGGGGTTAAGAATTAAGCGAGTTATAATTAAAATAGTTAGAGATCCTCTATACAGAGAAAAGAAACTGACGCGGAAATAAACATAGGAATTTTGCTTAGGTAGCAACTCCAAAAAAGCCAGTTCTGAACGGGAACTCGGGCTGATAACGTCCTCCCCGCTTGTCGGGGCAAATTATGAGAACATAGGATATCTAAATGGAATATCTATAACCAGAAGGATTAGTAGCTTTTATATATGAAATCAAATGTCTTCCATACCTTAACCACTCGTCAGTGTCATATATATATATACACACATATATACACATATATATGTGTGTGCTTATTAATTATTGTTCATCTCCATGTTGATTTTTGTTTGAATTAATACATGCTATCATCTCTCTTATTTAAAAAAAAATTTACACTCATTTTTCATATATATATATATATATATATATATTTGTATATGTATATGTGTATATAATGCATAAACGTATATATATATATATATATATATATATATATATATATATATATATATATATATAATATATATATATATATATATATATATATATATATATATATATATATATATATATATATATATATATATATATGTATACATCCCGTGTCCAGGGGTGACCACCTACAAGCCGGCTGGATACCAAAGAGGATTTGATGACTTTGGAAATAAAATACTGGCAAAGAGTTGCTTTGGACCGATTGGATTGAAAGAAACGTGCTGTGAAGGCAGCTAACAGGTTATTACGCTATTAAGGAAGAGGTTTTTGGTTTTGGTTTGGAACGCTACGGTCTACTTTTTTGCAACACGAGGGCTAAGGAGACCGGGACCTACTACTTAAAGCCGGTTCCGAACGGCTATGAACATCCATGCCATAGTGGGATTTGAACCCACGATCTTCAGCACCGAAGGCCAGCACCCTAACCAATCGGGCATCCTTCGGCTGTTAAGGAAGAGAAAGAAAATATGTATGCAAATATATCGTGGTCAGTATTCTAGGCAGCTAATCACAAGTCCCTTTTTCTTTTTAAACCCTGCTTTATTAAATTTAGTCTTTTCGTTAAGCTTTGACTACGCCATTAAATTTACTCGTTTGTTATATTACATCATCGACCAGCGTAGAGGGTGTTTCTTAGCCCAGCTTCCCACTCAAAAGTCCGCCAAACACTTGCTTGCATAAACCTTTTCTTCCTGATGTCCTTCCGCATTAAACTTGTTTTTGCTGTGTACAACAGCCCGAGGTTGCGTCTCTCTGCTCTTACGTGATTTTTATATAGTTCTATTTATTTTTAAATATAACTCCCTTAATTTTTAAAACCCCATTTTCAAACTTTATATATATACATATATGTGTGTGTTTATATATATATATATATATATATATATATATATATATATATATATATATATGTGTGTGTGTGTGTGTGTGTGTGTGTGGGAGGTTTATTCCCACGGTGAAAAGATGCTCCAAAGCTTAACAAACACTAACTTATTTAATGAAAACTATTTACAACTTATGTACAAATTATATGGTGTCTAGGGACAATTAAAATGAGAGTTGACATCGGTGCCCGTCTGGCATAACATAAGCGCCCGTCTTGGTGATCAGTCGGTAGTGCCGTCTGCACTCGGTACCGTCCAGCTCAAGTCTGTGTTCTGTCAATCTCGGCGTTCCACTAGTGAGGGTTGTTGCCATACTGTAGAAGTAAAAGATCGTTTGCTCTACGCGCTCATGAAATCTGGTGTTCGATGTCATCCAGGTTACCACACACACACACACACACACACACACACACACATATATATATATATATATTTCTGACTATAGGATTATTTTGGTCATTAGAGTTCACAATGACACTATTTTCTGTTCAAGTTATTTCTCTTGTGGATGGTACTATCGCACCTCTTATTTTGTAAAATTTGCTATTCTTAAGCTCCCACACATTAAAAAATTTGTGGAAAGGAAGTAAGTGCCCCTTTACTTGGAATAAGACATGAGATTCTCGCAAAGACTCCAGATTTGGTGATATAATTTTTTCTTGTTCCTTCATATAGCTGAAATACATGTAATGCAAAATAAAAGGAATAAAAATTACATATTTGTAGGCGGATGTCTGTTGTTTTCAATTTGTTTAAAATATATATTTGTTTATATAGTCTATAAAAATCTTGTTATCTGAACAGAGTATAAAAAAAACAAGATCTGGGGATGCAGGAAGCTTCCCCCTTCCGATGTACGGAGTACAGTGTTGCACACATACATATATAAATAATTATATATAATATTGCCAGTCATGCAAAGGTTTCTAGAAACACTCAAAAAGAAAGATATGTAGTTGCAAATATCCCAGAAGGAAAAACAAAATCCCTTACCATTGCAAAATTTCGTTATTTTATCAGCTTGCTCCCCATACGAAAAGTGAATTTTTAAACTTGCTGTCTCAGTTAATACTCGTCGTTTTAAGGATTTATCTAAAAATACAGGCTCCAGTGACATCTTACCTGAAGCATATTTGGAATTTCGTCGAATAAACCTCGCCATATCTGCTATAAATCTATGTAAAATTATGAGTAGTTTTAGTATTCGGAAGTCAGATAGTTATCCCAAGAAAGGTATTTTATGAATAATAAAAGTATTCACCTTTATAAAAGAGGATAATTCCTTTTTATTACCATTAGCAATTGTAAGTTTTATATTTATGTATGTATTATGAATTTTTCATCTACTTTGTGTCACATCCTCTGTTGGATTGATATTCTACCCGATATCTTTTTTTAGTTGCAAATGGCAACGTACACCTTTTTTTTTAATTTGCTATTTTTGAGTTAGCGGAAAGAAAATGGCCGTTGAGTTACTTTTTATATTTGAGAAAATTATTAAGTTTTTGTATCATAAATTTCTTCTGATTCATATTTTGAGATTTGGACTGCACATACTGGAAATGCAATAAACTATGATGAGGTAGATTGGTTTGGTTCCTTACAGTCTTCTGTTTTACAACATTGGGGATAATGAGACTAGACTTGACCTACTGCTTAAAGCCGATTCAGAATGGCTACGAATGGCTGCAGTGGGATACGAACACACCACCTCCGGTACCGAACAGCAGTGCCCTACCATTCGGCTTATGTTGAGGTAAAAGGTGAAGATATTTGAAATTTTATTTAAAATTTTTAAACATTTTGAATCGTTTAAAATAACCCCATTGAAATATTTGAATTAGAATTTATACAACTGTATAATCTTTGCATTTAATATCATAGTTTTCAACCCCTTGAGAACCAGCACGTAAATGCTATACGAGTCAACCGTTGTGAAAATTGAAAACCGTTGTTGCCATTTAATGCCATCTAGTAATTAAATCTAGAATTTAAAAATTTAAACAAAATGTTCCGATCTCTGATTACGCTGTCCTCTCAATATCAACTGGAGATCATCGCTTGGAGGTAAAGCTGGGCTGATAAAAGTCGAATCGCTGCGTCGTGTATATGAGACGTTGGTCGCAAACGGGTTAAGGAAACTTTGAAAACTTTAAATGCATTTTACTAACAATGGTGTTTCTGTAACTTGCGAGCATTCCAAGTAAAAATATATTGCACATTTTGATTTCAAATTCTCACTATAAATGTGGTTGAACTATGGCCGAATGGTAGAGAGCTGCTCTTCGGTGAGTTCGAATATCGCTGATAGTATGGATGTTCGTAACCGTTAGGAATCACCTTTAAACAGCAGGTCCCTGTCTCATGATCACTCGTGTAGCAAAACAGTAGACCATAGCACTCCAAACCAAACCAAATCTTACAGTAAATATATTATAGACCTACAGTGAAACTCTACCAGTGTTTTTTGCTTTTGCTTATTTCATTTAATATTTACAGTATTTGAAAAGGGATGTTTAAACATTATTTTAATATTTTTGGAACTTCAATCCCTTGGTGCAATACTTCTAATACTTTTTAAAAGTTTAACTAGGAGGAGAATCATACCTAATAATTATGAATTACAAACAGCAAAAATTATTAATAAAACTTACTTTGCGGTATTGTAAGTCTGAGCACATGTGTCAGAGAGATTTAAAATTTTTTAAAACAAGATCTCACTTTTCGCTTTACATAAAAAGTTTTTATTTACAAACAAAGTAAAATTTGTAAAACTAATCATATAAAAATAGATAACAAATGCTGAAAATTAAGATATTAATTTATGATTTACAATAATAATTGAAACAGATATGATAAAGTGAATAATAAGAAAAAATCTTTCTTTTAAAGTTGCTCAAAGGGGTCAAACGACTCTTAAAAGTCGAGAAAATGTATAAAAAAACTACCTGTTCTATAAACATAATTGTTTTAACATAGCTAGAACAAATTATTATCTTTACACTCATATCTCATTCATTTTTGAAACATTAAAAAATATTTTTGTTAGAAAGTTTTAAATAAGAGGCACTTTGTTGTTAACAAATATTATATCAAGGCTAACACGCATGATTACTAAAAATATTATTAAGACAAACTTATTGTTTTAAAACATACAATAGCTCAAAATAACTTTGAACTTAAATTTGTATACATTTATAAAAAATATATATTTTTACAAAATATCTGAAAAAGCGAATTTTTTCCTTAAAAATAAAAAATTTATCATTGCAAAAGAAAAAAAATTGGGAAATATACAAGAAAATTTAGGCTTAATCAGATGAAAACATTGTATACAACCTAAAAAAGATTTCATAAAAAATTAAAAACTTTTTCAGATAACATGCAGTTTACATGAAAAAAAAACCAATTTGAGAAATATATCAAGTTAATGTTTTAAAGTTTAAATTTGTTTACAGTAAACAGCTTACACGTTTTTATTCATAACTCCTCTCAATATCGGAGTTTTATTAAAGAGGGTTGTTTTAAAATGTTCAGAACTGAATTCGTTTTTATTCATAACTCCACTCAATGTTGGAATTTTTTAAAGAGGGTTGTTTTTAAAATGTTCAGAACTGAATTCATTTTTATTCATAACTCCACTCAATATTTGAATTTTTTAAAGAGGGTTTCTTTAAAATGTTCAAAACTGAATTCATTTCTATTCATAACTCCACTCAATATTGGAATTTTTTAAAGAGGGTTGTTTTACAATGTTCAGAACTGAATTCGTTTCTATTTATAACTCTATTCAATATTGGAATTTTTTAAAGACGGTTGTTTTAAAATGTTCTGAACTGAATTTGTTTTTATTTATAATTACACTCAATATTAGAATTTTTTAAAGAGGGTTGTTTTTAAAATGTTCAAAACTGAATTCATTTCTATTCATAACTCCGCTCATTATTGGAATTTTTTAAAGAGGGTTGTTTTAAAATGTTCAGAACTGAATTCATTTTTATTCATAACTCTACTCAATATTGGAATTTTTTAAAGAGGTTTGTTTTAAAATGTTCAGAACTGAATTCGTTTTTATTCATAACTCCACTCAATATTGGAATTTTTAAAAGAGGGTTGTTTTAAAATGCTCAGAACTGAATACTTTTTCACATATATATCTTCTGAAAAATCCAATTTTTTGCCGATGTAACAGTCGTGTGATCCTTTAAAGGTGATGTGTCCTTTTAATTGAATAATTTTCTCCATAGATTAACATGGAGTAATAAGAATCTAATATTGTCGGTATAAAACCACATTCATAATAAAATGTGTACAAGTTGTTTAATAATAACATTAATTAAAAGTATTGAATTTTGTTATTTTAGGAGACAATTTTTAAACAAACATAAAATGTATAGCAAAATAGAAAGAATTAAAATGATTTATCAGCCAAATAACTTTTAAAACATATGTAGTAGAAGCTAAATTTTTTATCAAATTATAAATCAAATTGAAACTTACAAGTTTTAATTCATGGCCCTAATAAAGAAGAAAATAAATAAATTTTTGATTTTTATAAAGAATGTTTAGCAGATGATATTAGATTATGTTCTTCAAAGAATATAGATTAATAACTCATCTTTCGCCTCTCAGGGACAGAAAATAAGTTTCAGATGGAAGTAAGTTACCTTTCTCGAGTCATTCAGACATTAATACGATGTTAATAGATGATGTTTACCCTAATTTTTTTTACTTTAGTCTCCTAAATGTTTTCTATACCTACGTAGTAACGATTTCTCCTATCATACTTTATTACCAACACTACTTCTCATTTTTCGTTAATGTTACCTATTATTTTCGCTCTAGGAAGAGAAATTGCACTGCAATGCATTACTTCGTCTTCTTATTAGATGTTTTCATACTATCTTCTCTTTCCTACTTCTGTTTGTGATGTTTTGAATGCTACAGTACAATTTTTCCAGCGATCATGATAATGATTAGACTAGCTGCTTAGGGAATAAATTTTGAAAGGTATTTTTTTATTTCAAAATTGAAATGAGTGCTTACTTTATATTACTTAACAACAATAAAGATGATTTCAAAAGAGTAAAAATTCTATTTCGTAAAACGAATCACAATTATTTAAACTTAATTTTTTTTATATACAATTAAGAAATAAAAGCTAAAGAAATGAAAATGCTGTATTTGTCGATATTTGGTTATTTTTCCATACACTCAGGTACATAAAAGATGCCTAATTTATATGATATTTAAGAGTTTAAAAGTAGTTATACAAAAATGGTAAATACTTTTACTATCGCAAATGGTTATTACTCGTCAGTACTCGTAGCAACGGAATTATCATTATCAAATGATTCATATCAAATTATTAATTATCAAACTTATTTCTAATAGCTATATCAACTACCCTCTTTTTGGTTACCTGACTTATCTGTCGGGTTTTTGAGTTTCTCAGGTCTTTAACGGATATTACAAATCTTTTTCCTTTTTTGCTCTTCCTTTTTCTTTTTCTCTGCTTTTATTTCTATGTCATGGATTAGATCAGGTGACATTAAATGGTCTCACTTCCTTCACAACATTATCTGGTGCTTTCCCGCGGATATGTATGTCTGTGTGTGTCTCCTTGATAATGTAACTTTGTCTTAACTTCCAAACAGATATTTTTCTTCAATCTCTTTCTATTTCATCCTTATTTACATTGGCTTTGCACTTACTCTATACTAGGGTACAAAGGTTTTTAATATTTCAATACCGAGGAAGAAAAATATCCATAAGTACGAGAGAGCCGATTTATATCCGAATGGTCAGAGTGCTGAT
>CM063505.1:71521930-71536930 GCA_032207245.1 Pardosa pseudoannulata
CGTACCAATTGAAATACAAGACAAACTTCTTAATCATTAAATTTATAATTAAAAAAAAAAATCCAACAAATTGAGCTTTTGTCGTTTTCCGGAGTTCTGTGTGAGAAATTGCTTTTTTACATATGAAACATGTTCAGTAAGAAAGAGTATTCATTTTTAAAGATCAAAAATGAAATATATATGTGTAAACTTTACGAATTCACATGTATACATTAATTACTAATTTTTGCCGAAGTCACCTTAGCCGAAAGATGGCCGATTGCTTAGGGTGCTGACCTTCGGTATTTGAGTTCGTGGGTTCGATTCGCACTGTGTCATGGATGTTCGTAGCCGTTCGGAATCGGCTTTAAGCAGTAGGTCTCGGTCTCATTAACCTTTGTGTTGCAAAAAGTAGACCGTAGCACTCCAAACCAAAGCCGAAGTCTCCTTATCTCTCAGTGCAATTTGCTTTCTAATTTTATTTCTTATTACTCAAGCAACAACAAAAAATTGAGAGGTTGCGGGTTCGGAACCCGAGCCAGCCTAAAGTCCTCCGTGTTCGTTAAAAGTGACTGGGGCACGTAAAATATGTTCGTGGTCCCAATGTCCTTTAAATTCTCAATTAATACCTCTGGGGGTGTCAGGCCAAGTCTATGGGTCTTCTGCTTGGACCCTGCTTCAAAATTACGAGGACCTACTTGAGCGAAGTCGTTCTTTCACCTTAATTGTGCTCCTTAAAACGAAAGGGGCAACCCTTGGCCTTAATGCGAGAGCATGCAAGCTCAATCTTGCTTGGTTTGTCCAAGTGGCATGAGAAACAACACCAACACAACAATAAAAAAATTCCTGATAACTTTTTGGCCCGTTGTTTTACGGAAAGTTGGACCATATTGTCGGTCGAAAACGTTTATATCCATCAATAACTGTAACGAGAAGAAAAGTGAAAATGTGAATGTTCTAAATAATCTCTTCCTGGAAGACGTGGAGAATAAAAACATCCACAGCACGCGCCGCTTGATGGCGCTCCTCACTATATACTGTATCTCTTTGAGAAGCGAGAAAGAAGAGTTGGATTATGACAAATGTGTCGGGCGACGACGATGCCCAATCAAACCTTTTATTTTGAGTTATTCCATCTTCATTAACTGTCCCTCTTGTTTTGTCAAATAAATGTTCCATATATTCTGCTAAATGTGGCTATTAATATTTTTCCTACAGACCAGATCCCACAAATATGGAGACCTACATATCCTTGGAAGTATTTTTAGAGTTTTACAGTGCTTTGTGACAAACTCTCTGACTGTCTAAGCCAGAGGTTTCCAACCTTTTCTGCACCCCCTCTTTAGGAAAAAACAATGTTCGAACGCCATATGTTCCAGAATAATGAACTATACCGAATGCTAAAATAGAGTTGTATATTTATATTCTATATATATTTTATATGCCCATCTATCTGTTAAGAATCATAAAGTAAAAATGAATTGAAATTTGCACCAAATTTTGTAAAAAGTTATTTATCAAAAGTCTAATAATAAGAACAAAATTAATAAGAATTTTCAAAAATTTATGAGATGATTGAAGCTGGTGGAGTTTTAACAAATTATTAATGTCGGATCCCAATTTCGTTTTTAATATCATTCGAAAATCTTTACGTCCGGTAATGTTCCTTCTATTTGACAGTCCCCTAATTGCTGCACTGAACCCACGTTCAGTCAAATGTGATGAAAGAAATTCAATTAAAATTTTTATACTCTAGCCCAGGGGTGGTCAAGTGGCTGCCCCTGGTGGAATTCACGAAATTTATAGTGGAAAAAATATTGCATTTATTATGTATATGAAATATTATTCGACTGATTTATTGTTTTTATAAATATATCTTCTGGACTCAAGTGCCTTAATACCCCTGTTTGTCTCTGAACCCGCTAACGGCCCTAAGTAAAGTTTCAGCGTCCCCTTTGTGAACCTATATTTTAAAAAGTATACATACGGATTGATCCTATATTTCTCCTTTAGATATAAGCAAAAGTTTTGTAGTGATTTTGATTTTAAATAATCGTATATTTTTGCCTCAATGTTGGGATTTTATCATTTCGTGGAGGAAGTAGAACAAGTGAAATTAAAAGGAAAACTTGACTACATCGATAATCAAGACTATTTCTTTTTCCTCCATGGAAGAAAAATTCTATGAGAAAAGTGACTTTACGATTCCAAAATACAGAAGACATAATTCTTCTGGCTAAATAGCCTTGGTCTTCACCAGGTTTAAAGTCATAACACCATTTGTTTATTAGTATGAGGCATGACGCTGTTTCCATAAACATTTTTTTTTCTTCCAAGGTCGTGCATTTTCTCGTGCAAAAGACTGTACATCTAAAATTGTGAGAAGAAAAAAGAAATTACGGTCTTTAAACCTTTCTGAACGGTTGATGTTTACTTTGTTGTCCTCTGAAAAAAATAAAAGAAGCCCTATGGAGTTCTGCCTTTTAATATTTTTCGACGATTTAAATATTGATGCCCTCCTTCCCTCTTCTTAAAAAACAATCTGGCCTTGTACTTTTGGATAACTTAAATATCAACACTCTCTCCCCCTCCCAAAAAAATGTAATCGTTATCAGCAGATATTGGATTATTGCCTTCGTGTATATCGCAGTAATTGGTTTTTAGGTAATGTTTTTTAGGTAATATTTTTCGAGGATTTAAATATCGATGCCCTTTCCCCATGTCCTTAAAAAGAAAAAACTCTAGCCTTGTACTTTATTAACTTTTCGATAATTTAAATTTCAACACTCTCCCCGCCAAAAAATGTAATCGTTCCCAGGAGATATTGGATTATTGCCTTCATGTATATCGCAGTAATTTGCTTTTAGGTAATATTTTTTAGGTAATATTTTTTGAGGATTTAAATATCGATGAATTCCCCCATGTCCTTAAAAAGAAAAAACTCTAGCCTTGTACTTTATTAACTTTTCGATAATTTAAATTTCAACACTCTCCCCAAAAATGTAATCTTTCCCAGCAGATATTGAATTATTGCCTTCGTGTATATCGCGGTAATTTGTTTTTAGGTAATGTTTTTTGACGATTTAAATATAGATGCCCTTCCCCCATGTCTTTAAAATGAAAAAACTCTGGCCTTGTACTTTATTAACTTTTCGATAATTTAAATTTCAACAGTCTCCCCAAAAATGTAATCTTTCCCAGCAGACATTGAATTATTGCCTTCGTGTATATCGCGGTAATTTGTTTTTAGGTAATGTTTTTTTAGGTAATGTTTTTTGACGATTTAAATATAGATGCCCTTCCCCCATGTCTTTAAAATGAAAAAACTCTGGCCTTGTACTTTATTAACTTTTCGATAATTTAAATTTCAACAGTCTCCCCAAAAATGTAATCGTTCCCAACAGATAGTGGATTATTGCCTTCGTGTATATAGCAGTAATTTGTTTTTAGGTAATATTTTTCGACGAATTAAATATGGATGCCCATCCCCCATGTCCTTAAAAAGAAAAAACTCTGGCCTTGTACTTTATGAACTTTTTGATAATTTAAATTTCAACACTCTCCCCCCCCCAAAAAATGTAATCGTTCCCAGGAGATATTGGATTATTGCTTTCGTGTATATCGCAGTAATTTGTTGTTAGGTAATATTTTTTAGGTAATATTTTTAAACGATTTAAATATCTATGCCCTTCCCCCATCTCCTTAAAAACAAAAACAAAAACAAAAAAAAAATCTGGCCTTGTACTTTATTAACTTTTCGATAATTTAAATTTCAACACTCTCCCCGCCAAAAAATGTAATCGTTCCCAGGAGATATTGGATTATTGCCTTCATGTATATCGCAGTAATTTGCTTTTAGGTAGTATTTTTTGAGGATTTAAATATCGATGCCCTTCCCCCATGTCTTTAAAATGAAAAAACTCTGGCCTTGTACTTTATTAACTTTTTGATAATTTAAATTTCAACACTCTCTCCCCCCCAAAAAAAATGTAATTGTTCTCTGCCCATATTGGATTATTGTCTTCGTGTATTTTGCAGTAATTTGTTTTCAGGTAAAAATAAAAAGACAAATTCTTACATTGCAAATAAATTTTATTTGCTCATTTGAAGGAAATGCTTGAATCATTAGATAACATATAATAATGATTCGTCTCCTCTTATTGGTTCCCTGTTTTGAACATTTTGTAAATATTATTGGCATCAACAATTTTAACTCGGAATAACAATACTCGCTCTATAGTCAACATGTCAGTATGAATTCTCCCAAAATATTTTTTTCTTCTTTCTCTTAAAATAAAAGTATATTCTTCTCTTTTCCATCATACTTTAAATCTGGTGCTTTTCTTTGTATTATTTTTCAGCGTCAACATTTTTTGATTTCGATTCGATTCGATTCAAGTGGTCCGATATACATAAATGTATAAAAAAGTAACTCGTGTTTAGTACAGAGTGAATGTTGAATAAATGAGTGACTATAGGTTGCGATCGGATGAGGATGTATTACCAAAATATCGCTTGACTCTGAGACAGTTTTTTGATTTCGGAACTCCAGTTCGACGGGGATATGTTGTCCACTACGACCCAATGCTGAGACTAGGCAGCTTCGGAATGAAGAGTTTGCTCTGAAACGAAAGGGGTGGAAATTAATTTCCTTATATTTGTAACAAACTGATATAATTAACTGTAAATCAGAAGGTGTTATCACACGTGTAACGTTGGAAAAGCATGGATTCAATTTACTATTTCTTTTTCGGACATGGATTTCTCATTTGATAAGGAAAATTTTCCAACTAATTTTATTTTGGTTTTGGCTCACTTACGATTGCACAGTGGACAGGGTAATCTTATTCTGACAAAAATATCGATTTTTCATTTTCCTCCTTAATATATATTTTACTACATCTAGTACATTGGGACAAAATATTAAAAAGGTATTATAATTAAAAGTGCATAAAAGAAAGCATTTTTATAATCCCTTTAAACTTTTAACCCCTTCACTGTTTGGACCGCACGCTGAACGGGCACAACTTTCGGGCCTTTACTGATTGCCCGTACGGCGTACAGGCAATCTGATTTCTATTCTGCTAGTACTGTTTCGGGCGTATTTTTTTCAATCAGAGAAGGAGAGATAAAAACATTTTAACTGGGGGTTTATTCGGGGACTAAAGGAGAAAAATCAAATTTGTGCTTTCTTTATGGAAAGCAAGTTTGAATACCTATATTTCAAAGAGAAAAATAAATTAAGTGTAGTTCTATAATTCATTAAAAATTTAAAATGCCAAAAATATAGATAGTTGAAAAAATTCTGAGAACGGTATTTTTAATAAAATGTTGAAACTTGAAATGTGATTTCTCAAAAAGTTCTTAAAATATTTTGTTGAAAATTATTATGAATGGTTTTGATAGTATTTACTAGTGAATGACTTAAAAGCTTTAAATTTGGATAATTTTTAATGATGTTACACTCATAGTTAGATATAAAGGTAATGAAAATTCGTTAAAAATTCAATGTGTATGATTTTGAAGGACCAAAATTTTTTACCAAATGTAAATTAAGCAAAGATTTTAGGTGATTCACTAGTTCAGTGTATAAGAAATGTGTTGCATCAAAAAATATTGAAATAATTTAATTTATTAAAAAATTAGACCTTTTGAAAAAACCCGATTTTTTTATTAAATTTTCTTCATTTATTAGAAATTTTATAAAAACTTCTCCAGGAATAAATTTTTTAAGTGTAATTCTCTATGATAATATAAAAAATAAATCTAAAAATGTAAAAACATTAACTAGTTTCTACGTTTAAAGAAAAAATAAGGTCATTTTGTGGTAGAGTTGATACACGTGTTGTTCAATTGAGTCAATTTAGTGGTTTATTACCAGTTATTTGGTGCTATTATTTTTTAGAGACTCCTACACTTCACAGGTTAGCATTTCATTTGTTTTATTCACAATTTAATGTTTTATTTTCTATCATAGAGTTAAAAATATATGTTGGTACTAGAAAGTACCAGCTGCAAAATTAACTACTAAAATACAGTAAAAATTAATTTTCTTTTTTCTATGATTATTCTCCATTAAAACTTATCTAATGATGCAAAAATGCAGTAAGAAAGTTGATGGTAAATTAATTCACGATATAAAGAGTTAAAATAAGGTTCTGCAAACACGAAAAATATAGTTGTAATAGTATTAATGTTATATATTTCAACTAATAATACTAAATCTCATTCTTTATGCATTTGTAATACACTAAAAAACGTAAAGAATAATTTTAAGTAAGTATAATAATGATTTAAATATTTTTTCTTTTACCCGTTTTACCCATTTTATTTAGACTGCTTATAGAAAGATATCATTAATTATAAGATTATGAACTAAGTTATAAAAAATGGTTGTTATTAGATCAAAATGTAGCTGATATTGAATACATGTAAAACTTAAGCATTTTTGATGATCGTATAAATATTTATTGCAATTTGAAATCTTTAAACTGAGTTATGAAAGTTTGTGTTTATCGCATATACAGTTGTATTCAACAATAAAATGCATATGGATATAATAACTTGCTTATTTTATACATATTTCTAATTGTCTTAGAGAATTAAAGATAAGTTTTATATGAAATTCAATAGAATTTTTTTAAAAATATTAAAATATAGGAATTAATGTTTTTTTTATGAGTTTTTGTATATAAGTTAACGTTCTATTTTTTCCCCCAAGAACTAATCATTTAATCTCTAAAGATATTTAAAACAGCGTTGTAAACATAAGAAAAATTTTGGTAAAATAATAAAAATATAATAAAAAACCTTTTTCTTAAATTTCTGATATTTTGAAAAATAATAAGAATTGAATATAAAACCTTGTTCTTGAATTTCTGAAATTTTGGTGAAATAGTAAAAGAATAGAAAAACTGTTTCTTAAATTTATTAAATTTTGGTAAAATAATGAGAACTGAATAAAAAACTATTTTCTTATATTTCTAAAATTGTGGTGAAATAATAAGAATGAATAGAAAAACTTTTTCTTAAATATCTAAAATTTTGATAAAATAATAAGAAAAGAGAATTGATAAAAAAACCTTTTTCTAAAATTTTGGCAAAATAATAAGAATTGAATAAAAATCCTCTTAGTTAAATTTCTAAAATTAAAAAAAAAAAAAAACTACACAAGATTTTTTTGTTTCTCAAAATCCACATATGTAATAATATTATTTAAGTATTACTAAAGTATTCAATAAAACAACCTTAAATTTAAAAACATGTTCAAACGGTTCAAAGCTCTCTTAATCGGTTGAAAATTTTTCCCTATCATAAGAGAAATCCATGCGTTCTTCATAGGAAAAGAGTAATTGTAAATTGCTTTTTTTAACGAGTATAGGATGACATGTAATAAGACCTTAAGGTGACCAAAATAGTTTTCACTTCCTTATACGAAGTAAAGGAATGTTGTAAAGTTTTGGTCTTTAGATTTGAATGGAAGTATCCATTTGATCATGCCTGATAACATTTAGACTATTTTTGCCTTTGCGTCTGTACTTACGTACTTTAATTTTTATACTTTTTATTATTCATTTTACACTATCTTTGAACAAATTGAGACTATTTACGGATAGATGTCTATAAGTACATATGTATTTTGCTAATTAAATAGGCATAGAATAATGAAATTTTGTACTAAAAATCGCTGTAACATTTAATTTTGCACATTTTCTTGTTTACAATATGCTCTAAATATAATTAAACATTTAAATATAACGTATATTAACGCTGCCGGATATGGCTCATAGCTAGAAAACTATAAGTTGTAGAAAATTGAAATTTTGTGCTTAGAATTGCTCTAACATTTAGTTCTGTATCTCCATTTGTGATTGTAATCAGTGCTCTATATAACAAAATATTTCAATATAACTGAAATAAATGCTGTCGGTCTTCGCCAATGGGCAATACATGAAATGTACTCACTGTTGATTTAACACCGTTGAACTAATATAGTATAAATATTTGATGTTATTAAAAAGTTATATTTTAGCAATTGTGTAATTAACTACTTTATTAAAACGTTGAATGATCTTGTCTCCCATTCAGATAAAAAAAAATTAAACAAAGTGCAACAAAATGTATATAATTCAACAAGCGTAAAAAGAAGTCATATGGTGTCTACATCATTTTTTTTATAAAGAAGTACGAATGGAATTTCATTGGATACGGTAATTAGAATTGCAAAATAAATTGAGCCTTCCTCATATGACAGTATGTTTTCAATTAAGAAGTTATTCAACTATGTTATATTTATAAAATTTTAAATTCTGAAACTCATAATTTTCTGCTGTATGATTTTTTTAATAATCATGAATTTTTTTTCCAATGCCACATACATTTAAGAAGAACTTACATCTTGCATATAGAATTTAACAGTTAAAATGCAGCTAGTATCGTAACATATAATTGCGGCTTATCACTAATGGAATTGACAATTCGTACAATCAAATACCCCTATCACCGTTGAAAACTTTATAAAATTTTAAAATATTGCATAAATTTTTTTATAGTTTTTATATAGAAATATAAAAAATGTATTTAACATTCTTGGTCTCCTAAAAAGTACAATTAGTGCAAGGGAGTATATTTGAAGTGTAGGTTTCAAAAGGAGTACAGTTTCATTAAAAAGGAGTTTCTGTAAAAAGTGCGGCTGGCTATCTTCATAAATCAATCCTAATGAGAAAGGAAGATGTTTTAAAGATGAAAACAAACCATTAAAATTGATCATCAATGCAATATTTTATTATTCTGTAGCATTCTTTTAGAGGTGTCTCATAATACTATTTACTACGTCCTCCGTCCGAAAATGTGGTATACATTTAAGGCTGTAAGATCAACAAAAGTAATGGTTCCTTTCTTTAAGGTAACAGACCACGTTCAAATAGCAATTTTTGTGAAAAATATCGAAAAAATTATCGTTTATTTTAAAGATAAGTCCTTTAGCTTTCGAAAACAGTCTTCAGCTTGTTTCTAGAGTCATGATACAGCTGATTAATCATCACCGGAAGTGTCGGAAAGATATCGGAAGTGAGCAGTTAAAGGGCTTGACTTTGAGTGTTAGCATGAAAAATGCCGTAAATAGCATATTATAGTTTCTAAATAAATAAATAAATTACTCCAGCATATTTCTGAATGTTTATCAAATTATAAAACAATGAATTTATTCAATAAAATCTTTAAATTGAATTTCTGAAAAACTGTGATTTTTGCTACACCACCACACCTTAATAGTCATAATTGTTAAAATAATTTTTAGAACTTAACTGTATGTTTTTAATGATGTTATGTATGCATTGAACCTCAGGATTATAAATATACTCATTTTGAGATGAGTTATGGGCATTTATATGTTAGAAACTTTATTATTTTTTTCTTGAATTTTTGCTCTAAATTACTTGATTGGCTATAGCTCATTTATACTTTAGAATATTTTCATTCTGGATGGTCAATGCATACATAATGGATATATGTCTACATTTATCCAAGTAAAAGTGATATGTTTTACGTATTTTTTCAGTTAGGAGTGTTGGCGTAAAGTAAAAAAAATGCTTGCTTTTTTTTCTCTATTTTTGGCAATTTTTAGAACAATATCTATGTATTTATGTTGATTTTCATATTTTTCTATGTTTTATAACCTATTACTGCAATAACTAAAAAATATTTCCTTAAAACCTTTATTTAAAAATATTGGCTCCGAACGTGGTCGGTTACCTTAATACCTAATTTGTAGACAGGTTACTAATAAACAGTTGGTGTTACAATAGTGAACAAAGTGAAATAAAAACTTTCATTTTAAAAATTCAGCATTAAAATAGGATCATAAAGTAAGAATGAAATCCTCTGTGCTCACAAAATATCAAATTTTAATCAACTTTAGGTTGAAGTGCATGGAAGAAATTTCAAATAAAATCAATTAACGTATTTACTCGTGTGTACACACATCTTTTTTTTCTTTAAATTTTATAAAGGGAATGTACATGAAATAATTTTTACTGCTTCATATAATCACTAGTTTTACATATAAATAAAGACACTTTCAAACAAGAAAATATAAAAAGTATAAATATTACCTTATAGATGAATTGCTGTACTCGTATTTCATTACTATAGCACATTTATACAGCACTGTTAGCAACTCTAATAATAAGCTTTGACCGCTGAACTATCTACTTCAACTACTGGGATTTTCTACTTCAACTACTTGAACATCCTACTTCAACTACTTGAATTTTCTACTTCCACCTTTACTATGGTTCCCTGTTGCATACTGAACTACTTGCACTTAAATGCCACAATATAACTCAGGGGTTTCCAACTAATTACTCGCTGGCCTCATATGGCCCACGTAAGTATTTTTTTATAAAAATTCCTGCATCAGTATCTCTTTTTTGATGAAATTAAAATTTTGTGATAAATTCAGTACAGAACTCGACTTGTAAAGTCGTCTTTATTAATTTATACCCTGCGATCAGCCTTAACCACTTCCATTATAAATGTTTTTGAAAAAAATTGGAAAAAATCATCCTATTTTTTATTTTATTACTAAATACAATGAAATAAAACAAAACAAAATATGTAGGATTTAAGTTGAATTTTTAATTTTTTACGTGTGTAAAAGCATTTAGTTTTAATATTAGTTTACTATCCCGATTTATCTCTGGCAAATGAAAAAAAGTTAAATATTAGTCTTTGTATGATAGTTTTTGAAACAGTGGACAACAAAAAGTGATACCTGACATTCTGCACACTGGTATCTTGTCTCATTTCGTATTGCCTTACCTCTGAAATCGGTTTTTATGGGAGCACAGAGTACACTGTCTCGTTCGATTTGATTTTTTTCCATAGTAGAAATAACATGTGGAAAATGCCTTGAGGTTAACTTGAGTAGTAAAGGAATAATACTGGGTCTTCTTGATAATCTATGGCAGAAAACTTGTCGCTACAATTTTCTGAAATTAGTTTTTTATTCAGTGGAGAACGTGACCAGTTTCTTCAAAAAGACCGCGAAATCAAGAAAACTTTGCAAACTATCTGAGTATTTTCTTTCATTTCTTCCAGACCGAGTAAAACCGTGGTAAAACAAATCGTAGACTAACTCTGATTCGCCCGAGTTTTCTCGGGATAATAACTAACTACAATATTTATGAACCCGAGATAACTCGGGATAATCAGGCATGCGGTTAACAGAGCTACATGTGTGTACTACTTATGGAATTTTACTAAACTTGGCCATTAATGAATATTTGGTCCACGAATCATGATAGATTTTCCAGTGTTACCCACGATGCCTTATAGGTTGGAAACCCCTGTTTTATATAAACTAATCTATTTCGCAAACGTGTTTTACCCACCATATGGATGTAGAGGGAATAGGAGATAGAGCTTCTACATGAGAGTTCCCGAACGAATATGCAAGTTTAAAACTTTTCTCCACTAAAAGGGAAAAATATATTTTGATAATAGCTGTTGGTTCGAGAGTTAGATTAAAATTTAAATAAGGTTAACATTCTTAGATTTGATATTTCACAATTAAGGTTATTTCTTATGCAAATTAACTGTAGCATTGAATCTTCTCTGACTTGTAACTCACCCATTATCCGATTCAGAACATTCAAAAGAACTTTACAGAACTAATCCATCTAATGACCTTGGTTTTTAGAATTATTCAGACAGCACATAGAAAGCTAATATTTGCAGCATATATCCATAATAGAACATTGCTATTGATTCATTAAAATTATAAAACATAGACGTGTTCCTGACAAACAACCTCACACGCCTTTCACGTGCTGATTTTTCTTTCACACTACCTAAAAACACCAATGGCAATATCATAGAGGCATACTCAGTAGCTTTACTCATAGAGTGTGCACCAAGAACCTTCTATGAACCTCATCAAGGATGGTGATTGCAGCTGCAGTCTACAAACATACATCCAAGAATCATTTGTCTGCTGAAATCCATTCCTAACATTAAATTTAACTGTAAATTATTTTCAATAACCAAACTTAAGTCAAATTAACAATAATACTGAAATAATAATCTAACTCTCACAAAATATTAGGAATCAAAATACAAAAAGAACAAAAACAGGATAAAATTAGCTGAATATCTTACTATAATGGATCAAAGAAAAAAAATAATACATACATAATCTTTTCTAACATATGCTCCTTCTAAAGAAAGAAAACCATTAATACACTAAAATAATTCCGATATAATTTTAGTATGGATCACAGTATTCTACGATCAATAGTGTGAAGCGCATGTGTCATATTTTTCCATTAGAAGGCATGACATGGTGCCAGTATTCACCAGTTCTGCTCCCGCACAGCGGGGAAATAGAAATGTCATATTTTCATAGCATCAAACTCCACCGTTGAAACTTGACAGGAGTTGTCAATTAGTAACAAAAATTTGTGAATTGTAATAGTGATGAGTTTGGCGTTCCAAGTATCAGGTTTAATACTTGTGCAGACTTCAAAGGATGGCATTAGCTTCTTGTTCTGTGGCCTTCCCACTATGGACAATTGTTCACCACTCCGGTGCTGGTTCTGATGGTAACATTGCTCACGGGTTGCATACACATACTAGGCACTAAATCAGTCGATCACTTGGATGCGTTCATAGGGTCTACTGCGCATTTTAATTGCCTATCTGGCTGCCTTTGATGTTTGAAAAATGCTTCCGAAGCCATCCTTCACCAAGGTCATTTTATCGTCTGCCATTGTCGACCATCGTAAGCCATATCCACACCCGACGGTGATAATGTCTTTTAAAGGACCATAGTGTGGATAGGGTTTTTAGATAGTAGGCCACGCTTGTTGAGTTTGGTTCAAAGCCAAAACTAATTGTATATTGCTCTCCCTTTGGGATATACAGCCTTTCAAGTCATAAGAAGTAGTATGAGCTTGTATTACTAGAGTATACATCTTGGAAGCATTATACAAGAGTTGTTTTAATGTTTCGAATGTGGTCTAATACAGCTATGGTCAAGGTATCTTTTTTGAGGAACTGTTTAATTGGCTAACTCAGTCAGTGGATATGCCAATTTAGAATAGGTCTTGATATAATCGTAATAATTGCACAATCCCAATAACTTCTTTAACTGAGTCTTCAATTTGGAGAAACTTATCACAATGAGCAGATACATAAGAAAACGCTATGCAGATACCAGAGAGACGCCATATGAGTGAAAACTAAGTCAGACTGAGACTTTTTTGTTAGCATTGTGTAATGCTATTCTGTCCGTCATTCTGTCGTAGCTATGATCCAATGCCTATTTCGTAATTTAATAATACAAACTGTTTCTCTCTATAAATGATTTAAAAAATTAACTACATTTAAACTGTGTCTGCGTCCTTATTATCACAAGTCTTCTAACCAGTGTGTCTCCCACATAAACAGGTATATATATGAGCTATGTTATATTAATAAGCATAATAACTCATTTCCATTTGTCTAGAAATTTTCAGTATAATTATGCAATGGATTAAACACAGTAATATCTGAAAGAAAAATTGTTAAAAATATATATTTTTTTCGCTGATCTCATGCATGGGATTTATATCGCAAATATGATTGCTTAAAGTATTAAAGGGGATTTATTGCTTTAACGACTACTAAAATAAATTAGTGTGGTCGCTTTTTAGTGCCATTTATAAACTTTTAAATTTAAACTTTGATTTGTCAAAAAAAAGTAAAAATAAAAAACAGCAATTGGAAGCCTGGCGAATAATTTAAGAAATATAATTCCAATAATTTAATGCTACTACCTAATACAGTAAAAAAGGATAATAACTTTGTAAAATCTTATAACTCTTTTATTGTTGCCAAATAAGTTTTAAATTAACTTTTTTAAACAAACGTGTAAGTTATTGGTTATGATAATAGAAATATTTTATATTTTGTGAGGGCAAAACCTTTTAAGGTTTTCATAGTACTGATAACTATATAGTAATTTCATCTCATTTGGCAAAAAGGTATTTGAAAAAGTTGGCCAAACATCATCACATATTAGTATTTTGTGTAAAAGAAGACATAATCCAATTATAAATGTGTTGCTTTAACAATTTAATAAAACATGTTAATTAAAATTGTGTTATCAGATTGTATATAATTATAATATTAATGAATAAAATTAACTACATGTAATAACATGTACAAGAGTCTCTTCAACAATATTTACATTTAATATATATCACATTTTTTAAGGTATGTTATGAAAGACATTAACTTACGATTCGAAAAATAATTCAAGAATTAAGAAACTCATCTCTATCAAAAAGAAAGATAAAGTTAATCTATAAAAATCTTTCGGTACTTTCTTTATCTTATTCTAATAATATGGCCTATACATGTTGTCAAAGAAAAATTTTACATTCAAGAATTTATACCATATATGAAACATTTGTTTTCTTCTTATGATGTTTACGTTTAAATAAAAGCATTGTTTGAAATAAAATAAAACGGTCAAATAATTTGAAAATATTAATTAAAAAAATTAAACTTATAAGAATTAAATTTTTACATAAAATTAGTCATTACCTTTTTCTTTGTTCCATTAAGATACTCCTTATAGAGCTCGGATCTCAAATATCGGGCGTAGCTATCGTTCTTCATAAGCAAATACAAGTGTGACTGGAACGAAAAAGGGGGAAATAAAATTCTTTACACTGGATTTTGTAACTCAAAATAAACAGTGTTTCCCATTAGAAGAGTTTGTAAACTATCGTATTATTTAAATACACGTCTAAAAAGGGTAGATATTAAATTATCTACATACTTAAAAAATGAAACATTTCCCACTTTTTAAGGTTTAAAAAGGCAAGCGAAGTTAGAAACTCAATTATAATAATCAGTGTCCAGTTATTGTAAGTTTCTTTTGAGTTTTTTTTTCATTTTAACAATCAAAGAACTGTGTCTTGTCCATTTGAATAATGCTAAACGATAGTGGTTTACACAAGTATCTTCACATCA
>CM063505.1:71541930-71544430 GCA_032207245.1 Pardosa pseudoannulata
ATCGAGGGTGCGTAATAATAAAGGTCCACCACTGTGGTGGAATGGCTCAGAAAATCAGCAGAGACCTCACTCTCGGACCCTCATCTATTCTCATTCTCCTTTTTCCATCGGAGATTCTTTCATACTCTCCTCTTCTTCTCACGTCCAATCGTTCTTGCAATCCAATAAGATTTGTCCATAGCAATAAATATTCGTGTAACCCTTTTTCTATTTGCTATGAGCATTTGAATCCTCCTCCCGATGCATTCCAGGGTCCTATATCACTTTCCCACTTGAACCTCTTCACTTTGCAGGTGCCCACAGGTCTTAACCTCTTGGCCTTAGGTAACCCTTGTCTACTATTTCATCTTAATGGGCCATTAACTTGTTAGTTTGCGACCGTTTCCATAAGCCTCCTATGGAGTCCCTGAATCCAGTCACTCCTTCCCAATCTTAATAGTCACCACCTGCTACATACAGATCTTTGCCTTTTACAGAGTTAATCTGCCAAGATTAACTTACTACACCAGTCATACCTAGAAAAAGTTGACATGTCGTAATAGTACCTTACCTACTAAATTATTTTTACAGAACAAGGTAGCTCGATTTTTAATGTTTTTCTTGAAAATTTTTAGAACAAAAACTGAGAAATAGGTAAAACGTATATGTTTTTTTACACTCCTGATAAAGCATAGTTAAGTTTATTTACAGTTATATATATGTTACTGATCTTATGTAGAAAACTTCTTTAGCTTAATGTTTATGACTATTAACTTTTGTAATGGGCTTGGGTCTGAATAAATATTTAAAAAAGTATATTTTATTGTGTGTAAATGTGCCCCAAATCTGGCAATGAAATGGAATTATTTTTTGGATTACTTAAATACTTAAGCTTCTCTCCAAAATCCTGTTAGACCCTGTACATTTAGTATCCAGTCAGTCAGATAGGAATTTTAAACAGGCTTCATATGGTCTATTGGCAACAATTTACTCATCACTAATTATTTCAATACTTTTAAAAACCAAATCGTAAAAAGGAAATGTTAAGAAATTCTCTGTTGGAGCATTAAGAGAGTGATATAGATAAGATAAGATATTTTGTGTTGTTTGTTTATAAATAGAATAAATATTTGTGTACTGACCTCCATATTTCGTGGACTTTACTTTCAACATCAGAAGCATGAACTTGTTTAAGTTCCTGCACCGCATCGTAGAATCTAGACAATGAAAAGATAAGTGATTGCACGAGAGAAAATAATGAACGAAAGTTATGTTTTTAAGCTGTAAGCAACAGTTTAAGAATTAAGTTACTGTAAATCATCATATGGACCTAACTCACACAAGCACATGTATATGTTGTAAGCATGTACACTCACAGACACACATTTATCTATATGTTTTAAATTAAAAATTTAACCGATACGAGTCTAAATAATTTTTCAATATTTAATCCATTTCGTCATTAAGAAAAGAACTACGGGCACAATCTCTTCCATTCTCCCCTCCATAACATTTTAACTTTGAATTTTTACTCTTATGTCCATATCCAAACTCACAGGTCATGATGCAATGGGACCCAGAAAGCTAATTTGCTAATGGTAAGTATTAAATCTGTTTTAATAAAACTATCTATAAGAAAGAAATTAAATTTGAATCTCGATAGTAATAAGTCCGAAATGTTAGGACAGATTTTTCATCAGACTTATTAACTTTAATGAGAAGTATAGCACTCTGTTTGGCCAACAAGTTTTTCATTTTTCAGAAAGTAGGTATTGACTGTCATTCAAATACGATTACCCAATACAATTTTTTATTTCATAATTAGTTAACTTTGAATGTAAATAATTTTCTTTTATATTTGGCTTAAATAATAGATTAGGTACATATGGGATAGTTTCAAATTTAATCATCGATTATTATTTGTTGAAATGAAAATTGCATCACCCGTATTAACAACAAGTTCTTTTCATAAAATTCTAAGAGTCTATTTCACGAACTAATAACTATCTAGCGTTTAAGTTATATATCTTTGAAAATTAAGAGGTTTGTTCGTTTGTATGCTTGTTTTTTATATATAACCACAAGGTTTGACTAAATGAATTCAACGTAATTCTTACTGTATTCACAGTATCGGTAGACTTCAGAGGAGTATGAAGATAAACAAATTATTGAGTGTGTACCAGATAATTATCAGCTAAAAAACAACCATATTTTACAATTACTTTACAATACTTTACAATTCTGGAAAATTAAAAATTTTACTGACTAAAAATTTTACATCTATTTTCAAATGTTTCTTTTATAAGAAGTACCCTAGTCTTTAAAATATGTTTTAGTTTCGAGTTAGTAGATACTTTTCACTTAACTTCTTAAAATACCCCTTTATATTTATTCCGCAAAGAAAAGAAAACAAATGTGAAATAGAAGGATTCTGTACTTTAAAAGAAAAAATTTCCACAAGATACAGATGAAAAGTTTTCGCTTTATCTTTTTTCCATTCATTCTATAGGATTTAAGTCTG
>CM063505.1:71549430-71594430 GCA_032207245.1 Pardosa pseudoannulata
CTATTCATTCCAGATTTTTAATTAACTGAATTCTTTGATATTTAAAAAAAATCAATGATCTTTATAAATATTAAATTCAAAGATTGAATGATCGTTTTCTTTTAAACTATGGTGTCTACCCAAAATATTTATTTTTATTCATGCATTTCACACGATATAAAATGTTGCTTTCAAACATACCCAATCGAATGACTGTGTATAGAATTGGAATATAAACAAAGAAATAGTATTAATCTAAACAAAAACATTTCAAAAGGGAATGTAATGTCCACTTCTCCGAGAGTTAATCCAATTGTAGTTGAAACGCAATATTTTGAATATTATGTAAATTTTCTGGTTGAAAAAGTAGATTTTTAGCAGAATAACACAAATGAAGTTAAAACTTTTTAAGGATGTTTTACTATAAATGGCAATGAAAATGTTGTTAAATAATTTTAAAACTGTCATCAACTAATTTATTTTGACATTATTTTGTTTTCCCTTTTGTTACAGAAATAAACAAAAATAGTTATTTTTTTGTGTTTTACCTATGTTTTGTGCAGTTAAGACTTGGTACGAAATACAAGATATTACAGTAGCGGAGTCAGATTTTCTGTCTGAAGATGGATAGTATCCTATGTAAACTTTTAAACGAGGATTCTTCAACTTCAAGATTCGATAATTTAAAGGTTTTTGGTACAAAATAGAAGTTAATACCTCACTTAATGGCTGTCTGTTGCTCAGTTGCTCCATACAAAAGATTGTAGGTTTACTTGGTAGAATCCCAATTCCGGGGACCGGGAGCCATGTTTTTGGCTCTATTTTTGTACAAGTGATCGCCAAATTGTCACCAGGTGATGTTTTCAATTTGTACTTCATTTTGTATTAAGTTTATTACTCTCAATTTCAAAGCATATTTTGAACAAAAGAAGGTTTGAAATTTTGTTAAGACGAATGCAAATTTAAATTTAAATTTTTAATATATTTAAAGGCGCTTTTGTATTATTTATTGAACTAAACATTTCTGAATTTTTGCAATAGCTACAAATTAAGCAAAATATAAGAATTAGTTGGTTATATTTAGGCAATTATGCTTATAAAATATTTAGTTATATTTATAAAATACGGTTGTTATTTAATGAAATTATTTTTAAAATATCAAAAGATTAAAAAGTAATAAAGTACGGTAAAAATTACTTCTAGAAAAGATTAGCTTTGTCATCAAGAAGAGCAAGGTTTGCCAGAAAACTGGGTTCTAGAATTTGGCGACATCGCCCACGCTTGGCGTGCCCACTGAACTGGGTTAGGCTGAACTGGGATAAGGATTTAAACAGTTGCTCACTAAAATATGTTAACAGTTAAATACTGGAAATCACTTACAGTGACACTATAGCTAAGAGGTTAATCTGTTTTCATCTTTAGTTTCATGAAACTAACTTAACTATAGATCTTGCATTTGTATTATCAACACAGTAATCAGTTATTCTCATTAAAAGAGTATAAAAAACTTGAAAATTATTTTTTATTTATTTTATTTTTTGTGTGTGTTAGAGTAACTGTGCATTTAACAGATTTAATAAGGACAGACAAAATTGTAATTCCAAGCTTTAGCTTCATTACTAATTTACTACATTACTAGTGTTTGGAAGAGATGATGAACACAATAATTTTAAATTCTATCATGTATAAATTTTTAAAGGAAGAATATACAATAAGCCCGAGGTGAATCAATATTACTTAGGGTATTCCAACTGATTTATAAGATTATCCAGTAAGCTATGAATAGCTTATCAGTGTTTGTTTCTTTAGATGATGAAATGCTATTGTTTGTAGAAATGCTATTAACTATTTCTCTAAATTGTAAATTGGAGTATTTAGCCAAGTTTTTGATTGATAGCTGTTTTAAATGAATTGCTATAAATATTTGTCTTACGTTTGCTTCTCCATATCCCAAGCTTCAGTGCTGTCGGATATCCAGGGATTTGAATGCTCAGGGTTTGTAATGAAAGGATCATATTCTTGGTATTGCTCGTAATAGCTAATGTATCTAAGAAGAGAAGTGATATAAAGAAATAACAAAATCAAAATACATAAAATTTAAAGAACAACACAATTTAATTTTGAAATTGACTATTTCATATGTTGGATAATCATAAGTTTTAGCAATCGTAAGCACATAGGGTTGTTTTCCTTATAATCAATATATCGTTCGTAAACTGCAATACTGGCACAAGTTGAAAAATAAAACTGTTGAAATAAACGTGTTTAAAGTTCTCATTGTTCTTGAAGTTAAGAAATCCCTGGTTAATGAACGGATCAAAGAGCAAATAGTTCTTTATTTCATTTAGCAGTTTAATAAGGTGTGTGGTCAATTCTAACTGTCCCGCATGCAACACAACGATTTTACATATTTGCTATGATATTATGGCGAGCTGGGGTACTTAGAGTTAAGTGTAAGGAGAGATCGTTTCAGTTCTGCAATGGAGTTTGGTGATTACGGAAGAGCTTCAAGTTTTCTAAGTAGCATATCACATTTATGTTCGAAAGGATTAAGTAGAGCAAGCGGTCCACTGCCTTTATTGGTTATCTCCACTTTCATGGAAGTTCGTCCACTAGGACCGTATGTTGACAAGATGTCTTATATCCATGAATATGAATCCAAGTTCCACAAAACCTCGAATCAAGCAAATATAAGGCTCAAATACTTAGCCTCTGTACATTCAGCAGCAACATATACTAGCTGAAAGGTGTAAAGGTCTGGGCGGTCATCCAGCACAATGCCTATCCACTCCATAATCATCTTGAAAAATTACGTCTTTCTGTGATATTTCTGGGTGTAAATATGTTACATATCTGCATATCTGTACTTGTCTCTAAAAATCACATTGGCCCACTGGGCTAAATCTAGCGCTGATGTTTTAAACTTCAGTTTAAATAAGCAGGATTATGCACAAGCATCAGGGGAATGCCAACTGCTGATCCTCTGGCATATAGACTATCAGCATTATTGATTATCCTGTAAACAGCTCACCTCGAAACTTGTAATATTTTATCGTCTGTGAGTGCTGAACTTTAATCTCTGTCACAACTGTGTCTCTGACATCACCAAGGTATTGCCCAATATCGCTGTTGTCGACTAATTCTTGGTTAACCTTGTACTTCTAGTGGAGCAACATCTCCCGCATTTTGAAATCTATGCTACAGTATTGAGATAACACACTGAGATACATCCAGAATCCTAGATACTTCAGTCTGATACAGTCCAGATTCCAGCATTCCGATAATTCATCATTTCAGTCCTGTTGGCAACTTTGTACCATCATACGTCTTTTACGATCGTTTAACACAGAACTGTACAGAATTTGACTCCTCTCCCTATGCTGAGGGAATACATTTTATACTAATTCTGAAGCTTGCAAATGTTTTGTACATGTTGACGTCTACTGTATTTGGTATGTTGACTTATTTGGAAATGCACAATGTTTCACCTTCAAATAATGATTTTTCAAAAGCAACTTTGAATTATGGGACCAACGTTTACTCATATTTCATGACATTTTAAGAATTATGCTTAACTTTTGGACACCAGTTTACACCAAATGAAAAACAAATCTCCCTTACTAGCTAGATAACTTTGGAAACATGCATATTAGAAATTTAATTTCTATATAAAATTGAAGTAAAATATATATTATACTTTGTAAAGTGAACTATCTGACATTATAAAAATAAAAATAAACTGTTAAAAATTAATAAAAAGCCTTGATAAGGTTGTAAAATAACATATATTAACAAAGAAGTGTTGTGTAGTTTCTTAAAGGTTTTTATTTGTCAGTAGCAATCTTAAGTTAGTTCATTTTGGTCGTACATAAAAAGGGTTTTAAGTAGTTTTCGTTGTGTTTAAGATTTAGTTTATTTTTAAGTTAACCCAGATCCTATGAAGAGACTACAAACATAATTATAATAAAAGATTATGTTATTTATTTTGAATGTTTAAAATTTATATTCACTTTAAATGTAAAAACAATAAATGCTTTTTTTGACATCTCTATAATTGATTTAACTTATATTCACTTATTTTGACAGCTTATTTTTCAGGTCAGATTTAGGAGAAAATAATATACGCATATATATTTTTATACTAGGATATAAATGAGGACATGAAATAATTCAAAAGTGGAAACACGCATCTAATTTGTAGATGGGCTCGATGAGGAAAGGTGATGGAATCTTGAGAGGCAAGAAGAGATGTTCAGGTGAGGTGTCACAGAACTAGGAGATTATGATGAGGCTACTTGACATCGATGCCTTAATCTAGAACAGCTGAAGGATGTAACTCACCGTCTAACTCCTTCTGGAGATTTGTTTTCGAAGCTGGTGGCGAGGTATGACTCATCGCACATTCTTTCAAGTTGTCTTTCTCTGTTCTCCTAAACCCCTTATTTTATTTTTACCCACTTTTTATCTCCTGTTCCTTGATACACCTCTCTCCCATGATCAATAGGACCTCTTGAATTATTTTATTGGTGGAATGAGGCCCTTCGATTTCTGATTTGATTATGGTTTCATGTACCACTTTCTGCACCTCGCACGTTTCTAGCCCCTCTAAGAGAATTTTACCTTTAGGTCACCACAAAATTGGCCTTTGGGTACTCATAAATAACAGTACATAGACTCTTTCTTCCTAAACTTCAAACTTGGCGACATTCCTCTTATCAGTCTGGAATCACATCTCAAATTGTACTTGCCTCAATAAAGCTATATTTTAAGTCAGTTCCTCCTAAAGTTTTAAATTCTAATGATGTTCGATTTATATCTCAAAATTTTCATTTCGTTAACTTAATTGAAATTTTAACAATTTTTGGAGAGATCTAAATCACCTCATTACAGGAAGAACGTTGTATTTTACCGGGTGGTATAAAAGAAACTTCCCCTATATATTGTCCCTAGTGGCCGAACCTTTCGACCAATCGGAATGAAAGTTTAGATATAATTATTTGGATGCGGGGGATCCAGATTGTGATGATTTAAACAATAAACCTCTAACAGTTACGATTACAGTGACAAAATTTAGAAATTTTCGAATGACAACACACATTTTTTAGTGTGCAAATTGATCAGAGCATGGGAAAACCTTAATTGGCTTTGGAACGAGACACTTATGACGTAAATTGTCTGCGTAAAACATTTGCAAAGAAGAGCATCTTAAAGAACCAATCACAATAAAAGGAAGGTGTATTTATGCACTTTGGATAATACACTGGGATAGACAGTAGAAGCACCAATCACAGAACACTCTTGCAAATCATTGCTTGTTGTATAAGTAGGAAGATTGTTTCTTCATGTTCGTGCTAATCCGTAGCGTTCCGTGCGAAGAAAATGACACTTTGAGGGAAACAACGAGGTGAATTGCTCTTTTTTGCAAATGTTTTACGTCTCCAGTTTAAGTCATATGTGTCTCGTTCCAATGCCCTTTAAGGTTTCTAAAGATCTGATCAGTTTGCCCACGAAACAAGTGGGTGTTACCATTCGAAAATTTCGAAATTTTGTCCTTGTAACCGTAATTGGGAGAGTTTTATTGTTTAAAACCATCCCAATCTGGATCCCACACATTCAAATAACTACATCTAAACTTTCATTTCGATTTGTTGTACTGTTCGGCTACTAGGAACTCATATATAAGGGAAGTTTCTTTTAGATCCGGTATATTGAATCAAAATTAGTTTATTATAATGAAAACTTTTCAATTCGGAAGGTACTATGTCAGTTTAAATTTCTAAATTTCATTCCGTATTAGTTATAATTTTGCAATATTCCTTTGTATGTATACTAAATACATCATAAAAATGTACACCATACATTCCCAGATATAAAATACTTACGATTCACATACTTTGGACGTCCTGACGTTTCCTCTGTCAATTTTATTTCGTAAAGCTCTGATCTACAAATAATTAACAAAACATTTTTCGATGCATTATATGTTTAAAATATTTTGTTATTATACTATATTTTGTAAATATTATGATAAAGTGAATGTTTTGAATAATGTTTTCACAATTTTGCTACTCTTTTCAAAAGTTGGAAAAACGAACTTAAAATTTATGAAAACTATTAAAAATTTCTGTAATTACATGTTTTAAATAAATTACTCAAAGGTTTGAGTAATTTCATAAAATCTAGTCGCTTTTTACTCAGCCTTCGGTTTGGTGAATATAGGTCGCCAAATGAAAATTGTATTTATTTCAAAATTCAAATTAATTTTTAGATTGTATAACAAAAATAAAAATAAGCAATTTTGAATAAAGAATAACTTATTATCTCAAAACATATACATTTAAATTTAATTTTGATTATGAACTTAAGAAATGCTTAATCTAAAGGAATGAAAGAACTATATTTGGCAATATAAGATGATTTATCATTGCACGGACTAATGGAAAGGTACATCTGTTTTAACCGGATAATTTAAAGGGAACTAATGTATTGCCAAGTAAACATGTTACGTTACATAAAGGTTAAATATTTTTTTCAAACAATTTCGCTGTTTGAAATGGCTGAAAATTGAAAAGATTGATTAAGTATTGGATAAAACATGCATGCAAATTATTTTATATACCGGGTGATCCAAAAGTGAGGACGAACTTTAAAATCGAATAATTGGAAAACGAATGAAGATAAAAATATAGGGTTTGCATCAAAAGGATAGAAAAGAAACCGGATTTTGTGTGTCAACGAAAAATAGTTCTGATGGCTACCAACAGATGGCGCTGTCTAATTTCTGATGTAGGACTATGCACAGCAACAAACGATATAAAACTGAGAAACTGCAGCAGGTAATGGTAGTAGAAGCTTAAATGCATCGAAATGCTGTCCATAGTTAAGAAAGCCCTCTTAGTTAAATTGTATTATTAGAATTCTGAAAGTGACATCACGGCATTGCGCCACATAAAGGGTATGACAGTGTGGTGACTCATCTCACAACTGTACTACTGAATGATGGACAACACATTGAACTTTAACTGTAGTACTAATTAACTGTAATTAAGTTAAGTTGTAAGTTGTCCACATTTTTTTCATTTTAAATCCTCCTTTGGGGCAATAAAACACTGCAGAGCCCTCTGTTGGTCACCAATAGAACTATTATTTTCGTTGACACACGAGATCCGGTATTTCTGCCATCCGTTTGGTGCAAACTGTATATTTGTATCTTTATTAGTTTTTGAATCATTCATTTTTAAAGCTCGTCCTAACTTTTGGATCACCCGGTATTTGGATATGTAAAAAACGAGGAATAAATTTAACGAATTCAGTCACTCAAATTGCAGGGTGGTAACTGTGTAGTGCACCAGCCGATTGGCTGGGGTTCTATTGCCGAATAAAGCTTGGCTGTATTTGTGTTACCCTCACAGGGAACGATGTTGCCCTACATATATAGTGCTCGCATGATAAAAAAGGCAACAAGAATCGGTTGAGAAAGGCAAAAATACCCTACATTCGTAAAAATAAAAATACGCTTTAGGAATTTAAAGTCTTTACTTTTAAGTAATTATTCTTCATAGTAACAGTTAATAATGTCTGATTATCAATTAACATGAAAAGTATAACTGTAAAAGAATTTGAGATAAAAATAAAATTCTTTAATTTTCTCCTGTTTTAATGCCCTGGGACACAATTCATAGTGAAAACATTTTTCAAAGAAACTATGGAATAAACTTAAAAATGTGGTTTTTCTTTCAAACTTTCTTTCTGGAACTTACCTTTTTCTCCAGATATTTTTTTATAAGGCACCTTATGTAGTAAAGAATAATATGTTATTAGTCTCATAATAAAGTATAAAACAAAAATAATTTTATAAGTTTCAGGCAATAATATACATGTTAAAAATCTGATGAATTAGACAGTTTTTTAATTAAAATATTTTTTTAAACCTTCCTTTCCTTAATTTTGTTTTAATTTTTAGATTTAGCTGTAAGAGTTTAAATCATAATTTTATCTTTGAATTTTGTATTTGCTTTCTTAATGAGATCCGTTTGAATGTAGTGACTCGAAATTTGTAGGGAAAAAAAACAGAAAGAATGCTGATGCAAATCAAATGATTAACTCAAATAAATAAAATGAATCAAAAATATGCAGGGCTGTTACATGTATTTATTGTTTGTGACATGCCACTTTTCATTAAAAACGATATTTGTGTTTTTACATTTCAATGTATTTGTTGCTTGTTTGGATCATAAATAGAAATCCCGTTCTTATATTTTAAAAATTTCCAATTTACGTAAAGGAACGAAAATTCTACAAAATGAAATAATTCAATAAAAAATAAGAAATGTTTTTTGTTCTAAAAATGTCAATGTCTAAAAATGTCAGGTAATGAAAGATTTTCAAAGTAAAGATTGTTTTACTTCACTAAAACTAATTTTTGTCGTATATTCTCATATTAAAACTTAAAACCATATTTTATAGTGTAACGTTACTGACTTCAAAATACTCGAGGTTCTTTACATTTTCTTCAGTCTTTGTCAATTTTTTTGACATTGTTTATTGATGTGAAAGGAATGTAGTTTTTTAAAACGCAAAGTGTGTTTGCAGCTTGCAAAAGAACTGAGAACAACAGCTTTATTTTTTATATTAGGGGATAAGACACAATAATGTCTATTAATGTGTTTGGGATAAAAATGGGAAAGCAGTTTTTAAAAACGTAAAGTATATTTGCGACTGGAAATCTGGAAGAAGAACTGGAAACAGTTCTGTTTTTCATATTATGAGATAAGACACAATAATGTCTATTAATGTGTTTGGGATAAAAATGGGAAGGCAGTTTTTGAAAACGTAAAGTATATTTGCGACTGGAAATCTGGAAGAAGAACTGGAAGTTAACAGTTCTGTTTTTCATATTATGGGATAAGACACAATAATGTCTATTAATGTGTTTGGGATAAAAATGGGAAAGTAGTTTTTAAAAACGTAAAGTATATTTGCGACTGGAAATCTGGAAGAAGAACTGGAAACAGTTCTGTTTTTCATATTATGGGATAAGACACAATAATGTCTATTAATGTGTTTGGGATAAAAATGGGAAAGCAGTTTTTAAAAACGTAAAGTATATTTGCGACTGGAAATCTGGAAGAAGAACTGGAAGTTAACAGTTCTGTTTTTCATATTATGGGATAAGACACAATAATGTCTATTAATGTGTTTGGGATAAAATGAGAAGGCAGTTTTTAAAAACGTAAAGTATATTTGCGACTGGAAATCTGGAAGAAGAACTGGAAACAGTTCTGTTTTTCATATTATGGGATAAGACACAATAGTGTCTATTTATGAATTTGGGATAAAAATGGAAAGGCAGTTTTTGAAAACATAAAGTATATTTGCGACTGGAAATCTGGAAGAAGAACTGAAAGTTAACAGTTCTGTTTTTCATATTTTGGGATAAGATACAATAGTTTTTATTAATTTATTTGAGATACAAATGGGAAGGCAGGTTTTGAAAACGTAAAGTATATTTGCGACTGGAAATCTGGAAGAAGAACTGGAAGTTAACAGTTCTGTTTTTTATATTGTGGGATAAGAGACAATAGTGTCTGTTATTGTATTTTAATTTAATTTAATCTCATTTTATTTAAATGTAAATTTAAATTTAATTTAATCTAATCACATTTATGTTTTTGTACATGCAAAGCACACATAATCTTTGAGTTATGCAGTTCAGTGAAGTCCATCAAATATATTTGTAAATACGTTATTAATATTAAAAATATATATCAAGATTTATTTTTTGTAAGTTAAAAAAACAATTTACTATGAAAACGATTTGAGTTGTTTCTTTCTTGCTATTATTTAAGACGATTTTAAGTTTATGCTCTACACATTTAAATTTAGAGTATACAGATACGCTCACACGCAATTGATAAGTGGAGTTGTAATGACTTTATGCGTAGTGGCATCAAGTATTTTTAAAATAATATGTTCTTTATTTTTCCATCAAATCGGTCCAATTTATATTTTATTTAAAAACTTTTTAAAATTTTCGGATTTACAGTGTTAAAACGGGACGACGTCTTTCGGGTCGTCTAGTTTTTTATATATAATTTTATTACAATTTATTTCACATTTATTGGAAATGTATATTTAAAGACATTAAATATATGTAAGAATTAAGAGTACTTTATCAGACATATCTTTTATTATTAGAGTACTTTTTTCTGTATGGATACTTAATAGTAGTAGCCTGATAGCCTTTTATTAGTTCATAGCAAGATTTAAAAACTGTACTTCTGCTTAAAAATTTGAAAACTTTGCTTAAAGTTCGGCGACTTCCAATTTAGATTATAGAATAAATCAATTTAGAGCACCAATTTAGAGTTTCGAGAACCTGAACTGGTTAATTGATTCACATTGTAAACATTGGTGGATAGGAAAGTTTCACCTTGCTTTCTAATGATGCAGAATCCATAGGTGAACATTATTTTTTTAGTCAGAAAACTTGTTTTCAAATTACATTATCATTATATTTTTAGATAGAGATGTAACGAATGAATTGAACTTAAAAAAAAACTATCTCATGAATAAATGAATGGAAATTTAAAATGAAACTTCATTTGTCTGAAGACAAATAGTTGAATTTTTACGACATGTTTCTATGCACAGTGGTAGAAAAATTTCTAGAGTGTGTTAAGTAGAGCGTACAAAGACGAGTTAGACATCTAAACCGTTTTAACACTCATCCTTTGAAGTGTAATTAACTTTGATGAACAATGCTCTGTAATCATGTTTGTAATTCATTTGAAAAGGAACTCAACTGTTTACACTGTTTACTATGTTCTGTCTTTGTAATTACGATCTGATTTAACTTCCTTTTAAACAGAAAAGTTTGCGCCCAAGAAACATGAAATGAATTAAATTAAAATGAAATTAGCAAAATATAAAATCCATTTAAACAAATACTTTTACTAATGAAATTTAATGAGATCTGAATACAACAGTCTTCAAACAATTTATGTTAAACCTCAATCTACATACATTTATAAATTCCAAGTATATATATTTAAATTTATTCTAAATGTTTATTTTCTGCTATAGGTAAGTTAAGTACCGGGTGATCCAAAAGTCAGGACGAACTTTAAAAATAAATAATTCGAAAACGAATGAAGATACAAAGATACGGTTTGTACCTAACGGATAAAAAAGATACCGGATTTTGTGTGGCAACGAAAAATTATAGTTCTTTTGGTAACCAACAGATGGCGCTGTAGTGTTTTATTGCAGCAAAGGATAATTTACAAATGGAAAAATGTGGACAACTTACAAGTTAACTTAATTACAGTTAATTAGTACTACAATAAACGTTCAATATGCTGTCCATCATTGAGTAGTACAGCTGTGAGACGACTCACTACACTGTCATAAACTTTATGTGGCGATATGCTCGCAATGCCGTAATGTCACTTTTAGAATTCTAATAATGCAGTTTAACTAAGAGGGCTTTCTCAACTACGGACAGCATTTTGATGCATACAAGCTTCAACTACCATTACCTGCTGCAGTTTTTCCGTTTTATATCGTTTATTGCTTTGCATAATCCTACATCAGGAATATACAAAACTATTTTTCTTTGACAAACAAAATCCGGTTTGCACCAAACGGATGAAAAAGATCCCGGATTTTGTGTGGCAACGAAAAAAGAATAGTTGTGTTAGAGACGGACAAATGGCGATATATTGTTTTATAGCACCAAAAGATGATTTACAAATGAAGAAATGTTGACAACTTATAAGTCAACTTAATAACAGTTAATTAGTACTACAATAAACGTTCAATATGTTGTCCATCATTGAGTAGTACAGCTGTGACACGAGTCACTACACTGTCATAACCTTTATGTGGCGATATGCTCGCAATGCCGTGATGTCACTTTCAGAAATCTAATAATGCAGTTTAACTAAGAGGGCTTTCTCAACTATGGACATCATTTCGATGCATACAAGCTTCAACTACCATTACCTGCTGCAGTTTTTCCGTTTTATATTGTTTGTTTCTTTGCATAATCCTACATCAGGAATACACAATACTATTTTTCTTTGACAAACAAAATCCAGTTTGCACCAAACGGATGAAAAAGATACCGGATTTTGTGTGGCAACGAAAAAAGAATAGTTCTGTTGTAACCAACAGATGGCGCTGTAGAGTTTTATTGTACCAAAGGATAATTTACAAATGGAAAAATGTGGACAACTTACAAGTTAATTTAATTACAGTGTATTAGTACTACAATAAACGTTCAATATGCTCTCCATCATTGAGTAGTACAGCTGTGAGACGAGTCACTACACTGTCATAGCCTTTATGTGGCGCAATGCTCGCAATGTCACTTTCAGAATTCTAATAATGCAGTTTAACTAAGAGGGCTTTCTCAACTACGGACAGCATTTTGATGCATACAAGCTTCAACTACCATTACCTGCTGCAGTTTTTCCGTTTGATATTGTTTGTTTCTTTGCATAATCCTACATCAGGAATACACAAAACTATTTTTCTTTGACAAACAAAATTCGGTTTGCACCAAACGGATGAAAAAGATACCGGATTTTGTATGGCAACGAAAAAAGAATATTTGTGTTAGCGACGAACAGATGGAGCTATAGTGTTTTATAGCACCAAAAGATGATTTACAAATGAAGAAATGTTGACAACTTACAAGTCAATTTAATTACAGTTAATTAATACTACAGTAAATGTTCAATGTGGTGTCCATAATTCAGATCTACAGCTGTGAGACCAGCAGGGCGGTAACTAGGTCCTTTAGCGCCCGTGGCAAAACGACTAGTCTGCGCCCCTATCGCCAAATATAGGGAGAAAATGCATAAACTGTTTTTTTTATGTCATATATTCAGAATGAATTCAAAATATTTTTTAATTTCTAAAATGTTTCTAGTAGTTTAGTTTTGAATTTTTTTCTATTTGTACCTTATTAATACTTAAAGATATTTTTGAACACTGAAGGTATCCTTTTGTTGATAAACTGAATAATTTATTTCAGGGGAATATTTTTTGTTTAGACATTGAATATTCATAAAAAATTTGGCAAAATTCTAAATTTAAATTTAGTTTTAATAATTTCAATAAATTAAAAATTTAAAAAGAATACCCAAATTTATATTAAAGCATATTAGTAGTGTTTAGTAAACATTTTGTAAGAATCAATAACGAGTTGAGTCTTTCAAAGCATTTTAAAAAATAAGAAAATTAATAAAAAAAGAGCTTTTAAACACATTGTGTTTTATAATTGAAAGAATTATTTTTCGAATATTCCTTATTTCTTCTCAGGGCGATTCTTCCTCTTTCAGATCCCCTTTTCTTTACGGTGCGGCGCCCCTAACAATGATGTTGTTAACTCGCCGAACGGTTTGCGATGTTTCTACTTCCGATTGTAAGTCATACCCTAGTCAATTTGGATATGATTTCGCATAAGGAGCAGGTATGGAGAGGAAAATAATCAGCCTTAGAGGATTAAACTTAACAACGGTTTGATTTATTTAAAACCAGAAAGAAACGTTTAAAGAACAATAAACTCAACTGCTGATATAACATATCGTCCAGAGAGGATATCATTATGCATTCAACCTTCTCTCCTAAAAGTTCAACCGGGAGTCCCCTCCTGTTTCTTCTCTTCCAAAGAGGAAACCTCGGTTTAAGGGGAGATCTACACCCCCTCCCTCTTTGACCTTTGTCCTTGGAGTAGCCTAAACGCCCTTTGGCGCCCAACCGACGCGGTCACACAAAGCACAATTTCTTTTCTCTGTCGGTGCGTTGACAAAACGGCACACTTGACACCTCTAATCGTCCGTGCGTCCAAAAAGACCATTGCTGGTACAATACTGCCGTTTTCAATTGTTCAAAAGAATAAAAGTTCTCCCGACTACCGACAGAGACGGAAGCGACTCTTACAGATGTGCCAGTGGCAAATGCCACCTTTGCCACGCCCTAGTTACTGTCTTGGAGACCAGTCACTACACTGTTCATAGCATTCACTAGCGTTTGTTGCGTTATGGCATACACATTTTGGTACATGGCATCTTTAGTGCTGTTAGTGATGCCAGTCCTACATCAGAAATCCGACCCCTCCATCTGTTGTTCGTCAACGGAACTATTTCCTTTGTATTGCCACATAAATCCCAGCTTCTTTTCCATTTGTTTGGTGCAAAGCACATTTTTGTTTCTTTATTCGTTTTCGAATTATTCATTTTTAAAGTTTGTCCTCCCTTTTGAATCAAACGATATATGCATACATTTGAACGGATTTCTGTGAGAATGTCCTTTCAAGAAGAAGAATGGAAGTTCAAAATAAATAAACATAAAATAATTATTAAAAACTAAAAAAAAAATCAAGAGATATTTAGCTTTCAGATCGGGGTGGTCAGAAGAGTAAAGTAATATAACTAAAGATAATACAATATAAAACAGAACATACGCTAAAAAATATAATGTAAAAGAAAATACTTTAATTTTCGTCTGTTTTAATGCCCCGGGACACAATTCATAGTGAAAACATTTTTCAAAGAAACTTCGGAATAAACTTAAAAATGTGGTTTTTCTTTCAAACTTTTTTTCTGGAACTTACCCTTTTCTCCAGATATTTTTTATTAGGCACCTTATGTAGTAAAGAATAATATGTTATTAGTGTCATAATACCAAGTATAAAACAAAAATACTTTTATAAGTTTCAGGCAAAGATATACCTGTTGTGTTGCCACACAAAATCTGTCTTCTTTTCCATTCGTTTGGTGCAAATCGCATCTGCTTTTCTTTATTCGTTTTCGAATTATTAATTTTTAAAGTTTGTCCTGACTTTTGGATCACCTGATATATGCATATATTTGAACAGATTTCTGTGAGTATGTCCTTTGAAGATGAAGAATGGAAGTTGAAAATAAATAAACATAAAATAATTATTAAAATCTAAAAGAAAATCAAGAGATATTCAGCTTTCAGATCGGGGTAATCAGAAGAGTAAAGTAACATAACTAAAGATAGTACAGTATAAAACAGAACATACGCTAAATAATATAATGTAAAAGAAAATTGTAATTACATCGCTCCCATCTGGGTCCTACCTGGTCATTCACAGGAAAAGCACAATCCTGATCCTATATCACAAAAAGAAACTATCACAACACAGTAGTCTCGAAACAAAACATCTAACAATGCATACAATATGCTATTATTGTGCGACAGTTATATTTATAATATTTGCTTCATACACAAGATCTGTAACTTTAACTATCATTTCAATAATCGAAACAAGTAGGTAAAATTTCCAATATATACTTAATATATATTAACAAAGCTCTCAATAGCACAAAATATATTCAGATATATTATTGAATGCTTTGGGCTTTACAATACACACACACCAAATTGTAGTAATCACAAATTCATACATTTAAGGTATTTTATAATATGTATTTGGCAAAACATACACATTCGTTGCGATTACACTGAAAACTTAATAAAAAATTGTTAAAGTAAGGAAGCCTCTAACCTAGAGCAAAAAACTATTTTGAATGTCGATTTCCAAAATTGAACAATTTTATTCCATTACTAGCATATAACCCGTCATATGACTTGATCGGTAAAATTTTTCTTTTCTTTGCGGTATAAATATAAAAGGGTATTTTAAGAAGTTAAGTGAAAAGTATCTACTAACTTGAAACTAAAACATATTTTAAAGACTAGGGTACTTCTTATAAAAGAAACATTTGAAAATAGATGTTTCTGAATAATGTGCCTTTATATGTGTTACTAGCATTTAGCTCGTCATATAAAAGAAGCAGTAAAATTTTTAATTTTCCAGAATTATAAAGTACCCTATGACGCCTGTGAAAGTATGGTTTATTTTTTGGATGAGCATTATCTGGCAATCGCACAATAATTTGTTTATCTTCATACTCCTCTAAAGTCTCCCGATACTGTGAATGCAGTTTAGAATCACGTTCAATTCATTTAGAAATATAGTTCAAAGTTTTCTTAGCTACGTCGAAATTATCGTTAAGTTCTAAGTAATTTTTTTGCCACAATAATTAATGGAATATAGGAATGAAACTATCATTTTCACTACACCCTAGAGGTAGATACAATTGTAGTTAATACCGGTGATAAAATTTTCATTTCAACAAAAAATAACCGATGATTAGATTTAAAATTATCACATATATACCTCATCTATTATTGAAGCCAAATATAAAAGAAAATTATTTACGTAATATCTAAGTTCACTTATAAAATGTATGAAAATAATAATGCAGACGATATTTAAATCAGTTAAAAGAAATGATTAAATGATAAGGTTAAAAGAATGACGTCATAATGCTAAAAAATGTTGATTTAACCTATTTATTATGTGATAATTTGTGCATTAAATGCTAGACAAAGGGGGAAGGGGGGATTTCGAAAGTTGCTAACTCTAATTCATAAAAAATCCAATATGGATGCCTCTATCCATTCCAGGTACAACCGCTTTATATGTTCGAGGACAGACAGACAGATAACTTAGGCTATTATTATATAGGGGATGGCAACTGCTGAAGAATGGTATTGTTTGGCTGTTATTTACTTCTTCTATGAGTCGATTAATTATCGCTACAAATCCGTAACTATCATATATACGATAATAATCTTTGTAATAGCTGCAGTGCTTTATAAACACCTTTTGCATGTATGTTACTATTATTTCTTTTTCCCAATCATGATGCTACATAAATGCTTGTTAATTTGTCTTTTCATGTTGATATACGAGAAAATCGAAACAATTGGTTGTAAAATAATCATAACATAAAGCAATTTAAAATATTTTTGCAGCAGAAATAACAAATGCAAAAGACAAAAGAAACTGAAAAAAACTATGTATTAATTATAATAAATAAATAATCTAAGACAAAAATTTCGAAAGTTTATTGTTGACTCAAAAAAAAAGTGTGCAACGTTTTTTAACACAGTATATCAACATACAATAACAGCAAAGAACACTGCACTTATAACTCTTTATAACAACTCAATCTAAATTTACAGGAAAATGGGAAAATCCAAATAAACAAGCAAACATTCAAGTTGTCTCGAGGAATGTTTTGTAAATATTTGACAATTAATAATTTTTCACGTTACTTTGAACCATACTATGCCATTTTTACTCTATAATCTTGCTTACAGTTTTTACAGATTATTATGTCTTATACTTGTTAACTGAAATATCTTTTTTTTCCAAGTGTTTGATTAAAAATGTCTGCAACAGGCTTTAGAGATTTGGTTTTCATTAAGATTTCGCACTTTTAATTTCTTTTGGCTATATTTATAATTCTTAAATGCTCTCCTTTTTAAATTACATACTGTTATAGTATTTGGAAGAAATTTCATGGATGTAGTTATCCTTAATATTTTTATTTTGATTGATGTATACTCTGACAGCTTATTAAAGAGTTTGTCTTTGTCCAGTGTAACCTCTAGTAGTTAACCTTTAATTTGGCTAAGTCTGGCCGCTACACCGGACATGTATATTTATAACTACTATATAACTTAATTGTCAGTGTTCGCCACAGCGGACATTAATTATCTCAAAAATGGAAAATGATATATTTTTCTTGTTTATTGTACAGAGATCCTAATGTCTGTACAAACATGGGAAAATAACATAAATTAAAAAATATTTGAAAAAAAAACATCTTGTCAAATTAAGGGTTATGTAAATTTCTAACACCGTATATACTCATGTATAACACTCGTTGTTTAATCAAAGCTATCGAAAAAAATATGAAGGTGTATTTCAAACATGGAATAAGTTTTACTTCTTTTAATAATCGCTCCATATACATATGAATAAAGATATGCATTTAAAAAAGAAAACTAATCTCTTAAAAATCGCATTTTTAAGAAAATACGAAAAAGAGTGTCTATTATTAAAGAAATTCTAAGAAATTTTATATCTAGTTTAAAATACTTCAAACATCTCCAATAGTGGAACAATAGGTGAGTGGTTAGGACGCTGATCTTCTGTGCTGGAGTTCATGGGTTCGAATTCCATTGTGGCATGGATGTTCTTATCCATTCGGAATCGGCTTTAAGCAGTAGGTCCCTGTCTCATTAACCCTCGTGTTGCAAAAATGTAGACCGTAGCCCTCAAAACCAAATTAAACATTCCATATCCAACCGCTTCATAAATTCGAGGACAGACGGACAGATAACTTAGGCTATTATTATATAGGGGAATAAGAAAAAGTGCAAATATCTGTTAACCATTAACCGAAAACAAGTATTTCGTAAGGGAAAAAAAAGTCAAGGTTACATTAACACATAAAAGCCTACTCATTAAAGGAAGCGGAATTATGTTGCATATATTCTAGAATTAATATATTTTTAACTGGAACAACATCGAATGTTAAATCACACAACATATGCAGGTAAATCCCACGGGATTTTAGTATTCTGATTTACAATTTGGTAATAAAGATTCCTTATTCTAAGAAATTTTCAAAAAAGGAGATCGTAGCGTTCCAGACAAAACCAAACATTTCCATTTATATTATCAATGTCATGGTACTGTCATATAGTATGTAAAATTAGAAATACATTTTTTATCCATGTAAAAAAAACAGATTGCTGTTAATCTTTTTATGCATTACTTTTAAACACTCCAGCCCGAAACTATTACGGGCACGGAAAATAGAGGACAAAAACTCATCTTATTTTTGATTCACGGGATAGACGAGGAAAGGGTTAAAAGTTGAAAAACGTATTTAAAGAAGTTAAAGAAATATTGCTGCATCTAAATTCAGTTTCTATTACAATTTTTTATGTACACTGCTGGTAGCATTATTTATTGACTTTACAGCCGAATTTTGTACTTGAACCACTATCTCTGTATATTTCTTGCATATTGCCGTACTCCCAACTTAAAAGTTGCAACATAACTAGGTTTCCAGATTTCCAGACCGTATTTGCATTCTGTCAGAAAACACTTTTTTAATTAAAGAATGAAAATCAATAAAGAAAATACAATCTCACATTTAGCATTCCATTTAAAAAAGTGGTGATCAGTGACGTCTTCAGAAGGCACGGTTATTTTACAATATCCTTCCCTAACGACCTAAGGTTTAGAGTATTACGGTCTACTTTTTTCAACACGAGGGCGAATGATACCCGTACCTGCTGCTTAAAGCCGATTCTAAACGATTACGAACATCCATGTCACAGTGGGTTTCGAATTCTTGAACTCCGTACTGACGGAAACCCCTCTATTCATCCGGCCGTCGTTCGAACTAACGACCTAATAAAACGAATAAGAAGCGGGAAAGATTTCGTTGAAAACAGAGTTATCTTCAGAATGATGTTGAAAGGATGATAAAGTTTGTTTCATTTTGTCTGAATAAATACTACGTCAACAAAATCAACATATTCAGTTTATAATTTTTCCCGGTGAAACATTCACGGATTTTTCTTGTGATAATGAAAAATATGTAACCTATTTATTTTGATTCAGGTTGACGTATGATTATGTTTTTAATCAGTAGGAAATTTTTCTCTATCACGCGAGAAATATGCCAATTCTTCATCTGGCAAACAAATGCTGTTTCTTTTTCAACGTGTACAGATTGACGTGTAATAAAGCCTTAACAATTGGTTTTCAACCTAGAAAGTTATTTGCATATTAAGTTTTAAGTGCGCTTTGTATACAAGACATAATATTTCGTCAATTTCTCTTGTATAAAACAGGGTGAACGTTATACACGAGCAAATACGCAAATAGTATTCATTTTTCAATTTATACAGCAACTTTTTAAAAAAAGAAAACAACACTGTCTTTTATCTTACCAGCTTTTTTAGAGCATCAACTTGACTTTGAACTTCGGATTCGGACAGAATGGGCGCATGGGAAGAGCCCGATTTAGATTGCTGTTAGAAATAAAAACATAGAAAAAAATATGTAAGTCGTAGTATTTATACAATAGGAATATAACTTTTATGGAAAAGTGAATTAAAAATGCCCTTAAGGAACATAAGACCTTTCTACTTTATTATTAATTCATTGTAAACGAAAAAATTCTGCTCCTTGTACAATAAACTTTTCCAACATTTCCATTAACACTAGATCATTCAGAATTTTACTATAGCAAAGATATTAGCCTATATATATATATATATATATATATATATATATATATATATATAGCATATATATACATATGAATATATATATATATATATATATATATATATATATATACATATATACATATATATACATATACATATATATAATATATATATAATATATATATATATATATATATATATATATGCATACATATATACATATATATATATATATATATATATATATATATATATATATATATATATATATATATATATATATATATATATATACATATATACATGAATATATACATACATATATAAACACACACATACATACATACATACATATATATATATATATATATAAATATATATATATATATATATTATATATATATTATATATATGTATATATATACATATATATATATATATATGCATATATATACATATATATACATATATACATACATATATATATATGTATACATACATACATATATATATATATACACATGAATATATACATACATATATAAACACACACATACATACATATATATATATATATATATATACATATGTACATAAATATATACATACATATATAAACACACGCATACATACATACATACATACATATATATACACTCATGTCCATAAATTAAGGATAATGAAGTTCAGGCAATGAAAGAGACAAAAGCAAAACAAATTTGACTTATTTGTAAAGTCTATTTATTAAACAAAAGGTAAAGAGCAAAAAAGATGCTATATGTTTGACATAATTAATAAAAATTGCGATTTTTACTCCCTGGAGCAAATTTAAAAAAAGAATCTATTTACAGAAAACAGTATAACATGGTTAGTATGATGGTTAATACGGAGTATGTCTCCCGGACGATGCAATACAAGCGTTACAACGCCTACGCATGCTGAGTATCAGATTATCAATCTGATCTTGGGGAAAATTACACCACTCATCAAGCAATGGCCTCCGAAGTTCCGATAGACAGTTGGGAGGGGGTTGACGGGCTGCAATTCGTCGGCCAAGCATGTCCCACACATGCTCTATTGGATTCAAGTCCGGTGAGTATGCTGGCCAATCCATACGGGTGATATCCTCCGATTGAAGGCATTCGTCTACAATGATTGCACGGTGAGGGTTCATCCATATACAGAAATTCAGGACCCATGGCGCCCCAAAACAAACGAACATGTTGTTCCAGAATGACATCCCGATAGATGTGGCCTGTCATCGTTACACTCTGAAAATGCAGGTCAATTCTGGAACCAAGAATAATTCCTCCCCAAACGAGCCATCCTGCACCACCGTAACGGTGTCGTTCAATGGTGTTCTCTTGGTGGTAACGGGTACCTGGCGCTCTCCGTATGAAAGTCCGGCGAGAATCAGAATGTAAACTGAACCTGGACTCGTCGGAAAACATCACACAAGACCACTGTTGCGGTGTCCACAATGCATGCTCTCTAGCCCAGCATAATCGCAGGCGACAGTGAGTTGCGGTAAGGGGAACACATCTGACAGGCCTACGAGCATATAGACCAATGTTCCCTAAGCGTCTGTACACGGTCTGCCTTGAAACTGTAGTACCGGTAGCTGAAGAGAGCTGACGAGACAGGTCTGATGCTGTGCTCCGTCTGTTTCTTTTGGCAGTAACTGCCAAATACCGGTCATCATTCGGCGTAGTAACTCGGGGGCGACCTGTGCTGTAACATCTACTCACATTACCATCATGTTTGAATCGTTTCCAAAGCATGGAGATGTCACTCTGGGCGATTCCAATTTCCTCGGATACTTCCAGCTGGGTACGTCCACATTCCAGTCGTCCGATAATTTTACCACGTAAAAAATCATCCAAATGCTTCCTTTGTGCCATAACTATGCGGTTATTGCACTAAAAGTCTTTTAAAGCGCTTGTGAACAATTTTACTTCTTTGTTACCAATCCTTATATACCCCTTTCAAACACTCTCGTCATTGTGACGTACTATCCGCGCCATCTGGTGGTTTCCTGCAATTTGCATATTCTTCTTCAAGATGTGTGTGATAATTCTACAGGTGAAATTTTTATTTTAGAGCTCAATTTCTGTGTGATTCTGAATTATCCTTAATTTATGGACATGAGTGTATATATATATATATATATATATATATATATATATATATATATATATATATATATATATATATATATATATATATATATATATATATATATATATACATATATATATATATATCCATATATATACATATATACATACATATAAACCCATATATATATATATACATATATATATATATATATATATATATATATATATATATATATATATATATCTATATATGTCTGTGGTGGTGAGGCCGACATAGCGTCAAGGCCGGCCGTGAGTCTAGTGGTAATTTAAATAAAACTAACTCTTTCTGCTGAATTTTGTTTATTATAATATTAATAAAGATGTGACTGGCATATGCTATGTAACATGGTATTTGGGCTATGATGCAAAAAGAACCACACTAGGTTGAAGATCTATCAAAATGGCGTCTTAGGAGAAAATGGTGCTCGAAACTCTTTCTGAAGATCCCAAGCTCCAAGCTTCTTCCTCTGAGCTTTCCTGTAACTCCTTTGTTACAATGTCTTCATGTGTAGGTGTGCAATCTCTCTCTCTCCGTGCGTGTATGCATATATATATCTTATATATATGGAAATGTGTATAAATATGTGTATGGGTGTGCATATGTGTATATGTATACATAAAATATTTTTATAATGTATTTATCTCTCACCCTATGTATATAAATCCACATATATATAAACACACACACACACACACACACACATATATATATATATATACACACACACACAAATATATATTTCAAGAAGTAAGTAGCATTACTTGGAGTGGAAATATCTTCCTTCTAGTGTTAAGAAGCGTCAAACTTTATGAAAAATATTTAGTGTTGTTTAATGAATCACTACATTTTTGAGAAACATAAAATATATACAAGTGGAAGAAAGTATTCCACTTTCTTGCAAAATTACTTTTGAAGTAAGTCAATTAGAAACTATTTTTTAATATTTAATATAAGCTAAGTACCTTATTTATTTTGTTAATTTCAACTATATTAATATGGGGAATACATTACATTTTATTTTATAGGATGATAAAGTGAATTTATTATATAAGGCTCCAAGACCCCATTTCAATGTCTCACAAGAATCAGTCACAGTGCCTGTTTCAAAGGTATGGAGGATTTTACGGCCATCAAACATGATGTCTGCCCAGACCATTAAACCTCTAACTCCTTATTGGTCGATTTCATGGACAATGGAGAGCAGGTAATGGGTTTCTGGTTCTCTCCAAACGAACGTATCGGGAAAATCGGTGGTTAGGCTGAACCGGAACTCATCATTAAAGATAACAGTCACCCATTGATCCGTACTCCAAACTCTATGCTTTCTGCAGCATGCTAAACAGACTCTCCTGGTCGTAGAAGTGTGTGGGACGTAAATAGCAGGTCTTTTTGTAAGCAATCCTCTCTTCTGAAGTCTTCTGGGAACAATCACCCTTGAAATTGGGGTTTCTGTGGCCGTATAAAACTCAGGACAGAGTTGAAAAGCCGTAGCACCCCTGTTAAGCCTCTATATAATGGATGAATGGTGACCTTCTCTTAAAATCGTGGCTCTTGGAGGACCTTACCCAGGGTAGGGTTTTTTACGAAGAATCTGGTATCATGGAACTGTTTCCACAAGTTGCATACGACCCTGGTTGTTAAATTTAACTCTCTATAAATCTAGATTTGAGACTGGCTTGCTTTTAACCTCCTCACAATGCACCACCTTATTCCATCCTCTAAACATTGGTGGTTACTCATATTTACTGTTAGAATTTTAATTTAACTGATTGCTTCAAAAAACATCTAGAAATTTGGCAAGCTGGGTTATCTCACAAAATCCGTGTTTTGTCACACCAACTAATAACGCCTGTCCCTCTATTAGCTCCACATACACATCTACGTTTACGTATTCAGCTTACAAGATTTGCATCCTTGTTTCAAAGAAGTGATTTTACCTTTCGTTCAGTTTTTTTCATGAATTTCTACAAAATATTTTAATACTCTTAACTTTGAACATGAGAGTATTTAACGTCGTTTTAAATTAGCGTGTTTACATTAGTGTATTTATAAATGACATCCTGTGATGTTTAAAATTACAGCCTGTATACTAATGATGACAGGCTGTAATTTTAATCATTTACGCTCCAGATTAATTTTCCTCATTCCCAGTAGTCTGGTCTAAATTAATGCTTGAGTTATATCAATTTATTGGCGACTTAGCAATTTTAATTGAGTTAAACAAGTGTGAACAATAATTTTTAAATTTGAAAATGATGTACTGTCGACGTTGTATTTGCTGTAGAAGAAAGAAGATGTTGATTAAGACTCGATATTGGAGCACAAAGGGCAAAAAATTTCAATTTTCAATTTGTTATGGAAGTGCATGATATTTAGAATTAAAATATTCATTAATACATATATTAAGTAAAAAGTATTACTCCGTTACTGAGTTATTAGATAATATGAAATATACCTCTTTAATCATATGTACTAAGAGAATAATGTGAAAAATTGAATAAAAATGATGTAATAAAACACAAGTATGATGTTTTTAAAGAGCATTCAGTGTCTGCTTTTGAAAGGTAATTTTCGGAATAAAATGTAGAAGTTTGAACGATAAGCTAATAGCAATTTAGTTACCTGAACAACTTATTTTACATACGTCAATTATTTCTTTCAAATATACAATCTCTTTGACAGAAACGTATTAAGAAAATTTACCCGATACAATTATTTCCATGCTTTATTTTAAAGAACATTCTTTTTCGCTTAAAGGTTAAAGTAATTATTTGAAACTTAATGAATCCTGTAATAAATCATATGATATAAACTATCAGAAATGTCTGGATTCAAAGAATTGCTAGATATTTTTTAAATAAATTACAGATATGGATATTCATATATGTAAATTATACACTTTTAAAAATTACTTTTATCAATTAGGAGTTTATTTGGTTTGGTTTGGAGTGCTACATTCTACTTTTTTGAAACATGAGGGCTAATGAGACCGGGACCTACAGAGTAAAGCCAATTCCGAACGGCTACGTATAGCCATGCCACAGAAGGATCAATTAAGAATTTAAGGGATAAGGAACGTTAACTTACATTTTTTAAAATCTTCGAAATTTCAACAATATTTTTATAATGAGAATATTGCCGCATAAAGAAGCTGTGCCATCAAGCTCAGCGGCCGAATGGTCAGAGCACGAGATTGAGACCCAAAGTTTACGGGTTCGGTGCTCGCCATGGCGGTTGATCCAAAGTATGAATTTTTGATTTTAAAATGTTATTTATTGTTGCTTCATGTTCTCTAACATTCTAGATCTTTCTTTATTATCAAAATTAGCTATTTCTCGAATATTCTGTTCTGGTATAAAAGCTGATACCCACTAGTTGTAGGCAACTTCTCGATCTTGTAAAGTTGCGAGTTGCTAATTTGCTTCAATACATTCGTCTGTTAGGCTAAACGGTGTGTTCATTCGAATCTTCATGACAATATATTAAATGATTACAGGAGTAATTTAACTCCTTCCTGGTTTTTCCCGAGCTGAACTCGGCAGGCGAAATGTACCATCCTGCCTCATCCCGAGTGTAGCTCGAGCATTGTGAAATTTTACACTGTTCAACCAGTCTTTCCCGAATTATCTCACATGTGCTTTTTATGGTTTCGAAAGCTTTTCTTTACTTTTCTGGCTACTAGATTATTTGCTGCTCAAAGAGAGACAGCAGAAGAAGAAGGTAAGGAGAGAAACAAGGTTCTACTGTCCAGATTGAGATGTTGGACTCTGTGTAGTACGGTGTTTTCGATTGTATCATTCACGACCAAATTTTGCTTAATAATTTCATAATCATTTATGTAAATGCATAAGATATAAATAAAATTTAATTCCAGATAAAATCTAGGTATTCTAAGCTTTATATTTATAGTTAGTGGGAAATGACTCCAAAATCTAATGATTTCTGCCGTACAGAAAGCCAACTACACAGGTAAGTTACTCATTTCTTTAAATTGATTTTTTTACATTAATTTTTAGAAAATTTTGTATGCGAATGATGTTATGTTTAAAAAGCTATGTATGTATTAAAAAGCATAAAAAGTTGACATTTTTGACCCATAATCTCGAAATAAAATGAACCTGGAAGGGTATAAAGCACAAGTCTATTGGGAAAGAATTTTTGATTAAAATAAGAGCCTATTTCATATAAATCATAGTCGTTCAACAATATTGTTAAAAATGTTTCTAGAGCACAGCATATTATCGATTATTATCCATTATCCAGTTTATTTTTTTCTGTAGAAACCAAACTGGGTATCAATTTCACTTACAGTAAATCCCATTTATAAGACAATTATTTAAAATTACAGAATGTTTTAACAACTGTTTTTTGCACGGTATTAAATCTTTTGTAATTTAATAAAATACTTTGCGATTTTTAACCGCTTCCCTTAGAAATGTTTTTGAAAAAAAATGTCAAAAATCATCACATTTTTTTAAAATTTTATTATTAAATACAAGGAAATGAAGCAAAATAAAATATGTAGGTTTTAAGTTAACTTTTCAATTTTTCACACGTGTAAAAGCATTTATATTTAATATTAGTTTACTATCCCGAGTTATCTCGGGCAAATAAAAAAAGTTAAATATTAGTCTTTGTATGATAGTTTTTGAAACAAGCAGAGCCGTAGCCAGAAATTGTTTCCCCGGGGGGTGGGGCAAAAGAGGAAAGACATTGTTATTTGTGAATGATGATTCAATAAAACAAAATTAAGGTATTAAGGCATGTATGAGGTATGACAGTTATCCAATTTTAACTCAAACAATTAAACAGATTTGATGACATTGTTATCTTTCTAATGAAAAAAGGCAAACTATACAGAATATAGCGAAAATGTTAAATTTTCGGCCAGCGGCTCGACAAAACTCTTTATAGCCAAAGTGGGTTTTTTTTAAAGGAGCATGTTCTTATACAGCTAGGAAGATGGCTACTACACTCATGTGGGACATTTTCTTTTGACGAAACGGTGTTCTAGAATATCGGGAGGGTTCCGGTCCCCCCAATCCTCCTCCTTGCCTACGGCCTTGGAAACAAGGGACAACATAAAGTGATACCCGACATTCTGTACTCTGATATTTGGTCTTTTTAATTACTGGTTTGCCTCTGGAATATGTTTTACGGGAGCACAGAGTACACTGCCTCGTTAGATTTTATTTTTTTCTTCAGTATCAGGAATAACATCTGGAAAATGCCTTGAGGTTAACCTGAGTGATAAAGGACTAATGCTGGGTGTTCCTGGTGCGGTAGAAAACTCGTCACGGTGATTTTCTGAAATTTGTTTTTCAATCACTGGAAAACACGTGACCAGTCCCGCAAAAGAACCGTGAAACCAACAAAACTTTGCAAACTGCCAATCAAAGCTGAATATTTCCTCAGGCCGAGTAAAACCGCGATAAAACAAATCGTACTGACAAATTTTGCTTCTTCCGAGTTTTTTTCGGGATAATAATTAACTGCCACGTATACGAACCCGAAATAACTCGGGATAATCAGGAAAGCGGTTAAAAAAACATACCCAGTTCAATAACAAACACATGTAATGGAGAATCTACAAGAGGTTGAATTATATATACATAAAAATAATGTACCTATAACATTTTAAGGTTACTAATTTTTTAAAAATGCGCAACAGCCCCTAGGGGGCCAAGGCTTACGGTGCCAATCTCCGTTTGCGTGACCAAAGGCCCTGGGGTGCGAAGTTCCGGTTAGGTGGTCAATCTCACGCGGAACCCCCAGTGTTTAGTTCCCAAGCATGCTTGGTCCTCAATTTCTCTACCCACTGAAGGGATGAAAGGCTGAGTCAACCTTGCGTAGCCCGGGGATCGAACCTCGGACCTCTGTCGTGGGAGGGGGAAGCGCTACCGCAACGCCACTGGGCTTCAAGGTTACTAATTCAATACAAAAATTGTCAAATTGGAAAATATCACTTTGAAAATTTGAAAATAAGAGTGTAGGACAAAAACAGGCTTCAGTACAGTAAAATAGTCATATTAGTCAAAAAATGTCTTCTGATAATAAAGTGTAAACATATCAACAAAAAATCATTTCACATTTTTGATCAAAATCTGTTACAGATCCCTTATCCCGTTATAGCAATAATAAATTTCAAAACTAAAAATAGAATATATTACCACAGGTTCTAGACTGTGATAAGTATCTGAGTTTAAATAAATACCAAATGAAAAAGGTTCGACTTGATTAATCTAGCTTTTACTGCATTAGAGATAGACGGATATCTCTCCTGAGCACTCACTGTACTATCAAGATAATTTTCGGGCACCCAACGCTAATAACATTTCTGTGAAAAAGAAATACGTGCCGTCGGCGCAGTTTACCTCTGTTAATGGGAATACATTTGCGTATCTCGATCATTTCATGATCTGAAATACAGCTTCAATAATTGACGTGGAATGAAATCCAATCATTTAGAAAATTTAGGTCACCGCATTTTGACGAAGTAGTAAACTATAAATATATACTAGTTAATGATATTAGACTGACTGTTGAATCATACTGGTTAACTAGAGATATAAATAAAGTTTCTAATAATTTAGTAGTTTTACCCTGTCAGCTATGTGTTAGACAAGGCATTTTAATGTATAAAAACATACCCAGACATACATAAGAAGAAGTTTAATGAGACACACCATTTTTACCTCTTTAAAGGACACTCTTCGGTACATATCGACGTTCTCCCCACCCCATACGCGTAGTGGTTGTATCCAGCACACCCTTTTCTTCTCTTTTTGTACTGTAACCAGTGTGAGCAGTGTTGCCAAATAGTTGCCAGCAGTGTTGTCGATACGATAATTATCGTATATGTACGATAACTTAGGACTCTGTACGATGAAAAATAATCTCAAAATTATGTGACATAATTCTGAAAAACTGAACGATAATTTCCTGATTTGTACGATAAAACAACATTAGACTAATGGAGAATTAAAAGAACGTGTAATTTAACTGTAACTCTATAAAAAGATCAACAACAAAAAATAGAGAATGTCTAATTAATTTTTTTATCCCTTTTTCCCATCAAATAATTGTTGTAGATTTTAGAGCAGCCTAAGGAGCATGTTTTGAGGTGCTTCTTCATTAAATGAAAGTAAATAATCCTGACACAGGGGTTGAGAAAGCCCATATGTACTGTCTAATAAAAGAAAGGAAAGTGTCAATTATAAAAAAAAATGTATATTTGTGAAATTGAATATGACCTAAGTACTAATATTTGATATTTTTTGAAACGAATATAAAATAAAGAATTTTAAAAATTGTTATGTCCAGTGTTTTTATCTGTTAACTATTTCAAATTATTTAAATCAGTCAAAAACATAAAATTGTTAAATGCAAAATTACTGAATATTCACAATTATACTGGAGATATTTCTTTAATGATTACATAATTATGGATAATTAAAAGTAATTTTGCATTTTACTTGTTCTATCGCAGTTTTCACTAAAATATGGTATTTTTAGTAATTAAACCAATTATTAAATAATAATCGGTTTTATTACTGAATATTTCATATTTAAAATAACCACAGTAAATAATAAATTATGACATTATTAAAAAGTGTATATATATATATATATATATATATATATATATATATATATATATATATATATATATATATATATATATATATATACAATTTTATTCTTAGATCAGTAAAGAAAAATCACATGTCTGGTGTTTCATTTAAAGTAAAATACGGGATGATAGAAAAATATTTAATGAATCATATTAAAATATTTACATATTTTTTGCCCCCCCCCCAAAAAAAATAAATAAAAGTGTGTAGGGGGAGAGAAAAATATATCGTACAAGCGCCATCTATTAACACTATTTTTAACTATTACAAAAATGTACGATAATTTATAAGCCAATGCCATAATTTTAGGACCTAGAATACATAATTTTGCCTTTGAAGGTTGGCAACACTGGTACTGTAACCAGTGTGAGGTTTCGGACCCCCTTTAGGAATGTCGAACCATTGTGCGCGTCTCCCATGAGAACGCTTGTTAGAGCCCATTGCTCTTATGTTCTACATGACCGTAGTTTAAAATGCTAATGTGAAAAATTAAAAATAATGAAAGAGTACAGATTATGAATTATAATCAATTAGATTTAAAATCTCAGATACCTTTGAATATCTTGGCGTTGTATTGACTTTGAAGGCTTTTTTCAGGTCAATTTCTGTAGTATTTACACATCCAGGCTACAAAGAGAAAAACACAATTATAATGAGGTTATTATGTAACAACCATCTCATTAAGTACATAAAACTCATTTCAAAATGAAGAAATGCAACTTAAACCTGAAAACCAAATAACGTGTGCTAGTGTATGCAATGCATGTTTAACTCTTTCACTTCAAATTTACACACATACACTACTCCATCAATTTATTGAAAGGTATGGTTATTAAAATCCAATATGAATAGAATGACTAAAAATGCAATAAATAAGAGTCTGTTACGAGAAAAGGAAGAAACAGCAATTGGCAAGGATCCAGGTTAATGGTTAAAAAGTATTTTCTAACAGATATGAAGAGACTCTCTAGGAAAGAACGTGATTTACTCTGTCATCGTTTAAATTAAAGTGCACTGTTTTAATAATTTAACGAATAGAGGCAAAATTAATTTCCTCAAAAGAGGAAACTCTCTGATACGTATCAACGTGCTTCTTGTTTAATTTATGAAAACATCGCGACAAAATTTAAATCCTTGTGAAAAGTAATTAATTTCGTGAGGTATTCTTTGAACTTAATAAAATTTCCCAACTACCTCGAGAAATAAAAATTTTTATTCCGTAATAAATGAATTTCTAATGAAGAGAATCATGCCTGAGAGGATACGAACAAAGCAGTTTCATTTACATGTGTCTTTCCTATGCATTTATCGTATGTGACAGCCTATTGGCGCCCTCTTGCGTTAAATAAAAGAACTCTGATGATTTATCCATCTTAACTCAAAGGACATCATTTTTTGATTGCAGGCGTAATTGCTATTTAATACTGAACAGATATGAGTTTGAGTTGAGAGCTATTATTGTAATCATTGACTCAAAAATTTTCAAAATGGGGTTTTCATATTTTGACATATCTCACAAATGATACAAAATGAAGGAAAATAAAACATTCCTACGTAGTTACATGTACATAAAAATTTATTGTCCCTAAGGTTCTTTAAGGTTTTTGAAAATAAGATTTTTATATTTTGACATATCTCACAAATGATACAAAATGAAGGAAAATAAAACATTAAGTAGTTACGTAGTTAAATGTGAAGTTACATGTACATAAAAAGTTATTGTCCCTAAGGTTCTTTAAAATTCTCCCAATTCACGTTCTAATTTTCTTGTTGCAGGCATAATTGCTATTCAATATTGAACACATGTGAGTTTGAGCTGATAGCTATTATTGTAATCATTGACTCAAAAATTTTCAAAATAGGATTTTCAAATTTTAACATATCTCATAAATGATACAAAAGGAAGGAAAATAAAACATTCTTACGTAGATACATGTGAAGTTACATGTACATAAAAAGTTATTGTTCCTAAGGTTCTTTAAAATTCTCCCAATTTACGTTCTGATTTTCTGATTGCAGGTGTAATTGCTATTAAATATTTAACAGATATGAGTTTGAGGAGAGCTATTATTATAATCAATGACTCAAAAATTTTCAAAGTAGGGTTTTCATATTTTAACATATCTCACAAATGATACAAAATGAAGGAAAATAAAACATTCCTACGTAGTTACATGTACATAAAAATTTATTATCCCTAAGGTTCTTTAAAATTCTTCCAATTCATGTTCTGATTTTCTGATTGCAGGCGTAATCGCTATTCAATATTGAACAGTTATGAGTTTGAGGAGAACTATTATTGTAATCGTTGACTCAAAAATACCCAGTGGTTAATTTTCTCAGGAAAAACAGAAGACAGTTAAAATTTTAAGGCAGTTTTTTATGTTTTAACCAATAATGTTTTAACAAGCCATAAAAGAAATGATATAGCATATCTTATGAGAAATCATCAGCTTGATTTTCCCCTCCTCTGGATAAAAAACAGATTCACGTTTGTCTTTGTCTATGTTAAACGCGTCTGTCAACTCTCTATCATTAATACAAAAATAAAGGATTTTCATTAAATATTTCACTTGTTCTTGAGTTCTGAGTGAGAGCCATTCTCGCCACGATGACTGCATTTGAGTTACATTACTAAGGAAGCCCTGCCACTAAACAATTATTGGCTATTTCTCCCTTGTAATTGGTGAAGATTAATTGGGAATTACAAATTTGAAACTGTTAGCAAATTTAAATATTTAGGATCAAAAGTTAATACTCTCAATGATTTAATGCCCGAGATCCGTAGTACAGTTACAGATGCTAATCGTTGTTTTTTCGGATTCAAAAAATACTTGAAGTCTAACTTCAAGTATTTTTTGAGTTAACGAAAGTCAAGTATTTTTTGAGTGGTAGAAAAACGAAGGTCCAATTTTACAAAAGCTTAATCAGACTCATTCTTACTTATTCTGCTGAGACCTGGGCACTGACAGAAAAAGCAAAAAATATCATTTCTGTTTTTGAAAGAAACATTTTGAGAAGTATTTTTGATGGCATAAAACATAATAATATCTGGAGATGAAGAGCTAACTCTGAACTCTATAAATCTTTTAAAGATCTAGATATAGTATACTATATAAGGATTCAGATAATTAAATGGGCAGGACATCTATGCAGAATGGACGAAGATCGTTTAACAAAAAATATCTTTTAGACCAGAACATTTGGCACCCAAAAAAGAGGGAGATCTAAACTTAGGTGGCTCGACTGTTTGGAACCAGACTTAAGACTTTTACAAAAATTACTAACTGGATGTCAATGGCCAGGAACAGAAGAGCTTGGAATTCGATTCTGAGGAAGGCAGGGGCCCATCCTGGGCTGTCTGGCCATTGAAGAAGAAGAGGAATTGGTGAAGATTATTTTTACCGGTTATATACATATATACATAACCCAATACACACACGTATGCATGCATATAATCACTATTCCCCTGAATACATTTAGGAAAATTATTATTTAATCAATAAATCTACTGTTTCAAAATATGTAAATACCTTTTAATATGGAATTTTCTGTAAAATAAAATTAATATTTAGGTATCAAAATTAATTTAATATTTTAACTATCAATGTAATTACCTAAAGAAAGCAATTTATCTGAAGAATAGAATTTGAAAATGAGTTTTTGGTTTTACTTTTTATAAGATTACATGCAACGAATTATTTATTTTTGTGCTTGCAATTAATTAAAATAGTTAATAGTTGGAAGCATATAAACTGGAGTTCCAAGTACATTTTATTTATTCCATTTTAAAATAATTTCTCATCATTTACGTCATTAACCCTCTAAGCGGTTCACACGTACAATTCCGCCAAACCGATGATGACTTCAAAACGTACAATTTTTGACCTCCAAAAACGCTCAGAAAATGGATGTAGTGTACATTTTTGCCACTGTTTTCCCCCCAATGGAGTTTTGAGGTAGGAGGGTCATGTCTATTGTTTAGGAACTGCACCCCTCTTTCACTGACATTTCTTGAGGGATGCAACCCTACCCCCTGAAACACAAAGACGCTGATAGCTTTCCATGGCTTTGTAAATCTCTATTTCGAAGTATTTCGTTTGCGGTAACAATATGTAATTTCACCCCTTTTAATATCTTGGATGATTTTCGTAAAATAAAATATAGATATTTAGGTATCAAAATTATTTTTATTTTTAACTTTTAGAATCCATTATTTCTTATGGGATAATATTTGAGACTTGGCGAGCATTATGTGTATTAAAAATTAACAATCTTTAATATATATTTATTATCTATTTATAACCGGATTACATGCAACGAATAACGAGTTTGGGTTTTCCAATTAATTAAAATTAGTTGACAAAGGTGTGAAATATAAACTGGAGTTCCAAGTACATTTTATTTATTCCATTTTAATATAATTTCTCATCATTTACGTCATTAACAAGGCTAAATGCTACAATTACCACTTTTATATAAATTAGGTCGATATATAGATGGCTGTTTGTAGTTTTTGGAAATGATTTTAAAATTGACATTTGATTTTAAAGAGCGTATTTCTTGAAGTTTTTTGAGTCTGTCTGATAGCCTTGTGTAAAAATAAGTTACATTCGGTGTTGCAATGTTGTTTTACTCTTCACATAAGCCTTCGTCAAAGACATAGAGAACAGGACCGGTTTGAACTAGGAAGAAACTTCGAACTTCTCCCAACCAATAGAAGGGTCCGTTGGTTAGGCGGGATTCTGACCCCTCCGTCCTTGAGTGGACCCCTGTTTTTTCTCCGATGGGGCAGTCTGATTTTTTTGAGCATGAGGTTGTTACCAGAGGAAAGAAGTAGGTGCACGCTGCGGACATCCGCTGCTTGCGGGATAGACATTTTGTTCAAGCGACACTAGAAAAAAGAAAAGTGACACCATTTTTTTTCCGAGACGCCGAGTCCAGAGGAGTCTTTCCCATCTGCAAGCGATAAGTTGTATTCCTGATGCATTCCTTAGTCATTTAATTATCAGGGCATAAAATCATTTAATCAAGAAGTATTAGGTGTGTTTTTAATGAGTTTTAATTTCTTATTCTTAAACACTAAATCAACGTAACATTATTTTCGCACCTTGATTTTATACTAACTCCGTAACTACTAATTCTATATACTAACTGTACCGTACAGCAGCGGTTCTTAACCTATGGGTCGCGACCCAAAATTGGGTCGCGAAGCATATTTCTTGGGTCGCGCTGAGTCGAACCAAAAAAGTTAGTAATACACCAAATAATAAGTAATACCAACACCTCCTAGAAGAGTTATTCCCTAATACAATGCTCCGGTAGTGACACCTTTTGGTGAAAATTGAAAGCGCTACCGATCAGCTACTTTTACTTTCACTTCTAAGAAACCAGGGATTCCCCGTTGTTTGTAAACATGTAAGCAGAGAATAACAGATTTTACTCGTGTGAATAAAGAGGTAATAACGAAAAGCTTTTTTGTCTTATTATTAATAGTGGAGTGATCAAGCTGCAGTGCGTATTGTAAAATTGTAATCACCCTAATAATGCCAAAACGTGAATACAAGGAAGCATTTTTAGAATTAGGTTTTACTTGCATTTATGATGGAGGAGTGAACAAGCCGCAATGCGTGTTGTGCAGTGAAATATTAAGTAATGAATCCTGAGTTACAAGTTAAATCCTGAAATAGATATAAGGTGCTCCTTGACAAGCATTCAACCGAGGTTTGAAGATCTTTCAAAATGTATTCAAGCACAAGGTTCTCATTAAAACTGTATGACTTGCATTTAAAATTTAAAAGACTTAACATATGTATTGATATTTCTTTTTTTTTTAGGAATAAGTTAAAATGTCAATTATTTTCAAAAAGTTATAAATATATTTTAATTTGGTCAATAAAAATTATTAAAAACACTTGATTATTAATTAAATTTTCCTTGGATCGAAAAGTACTTTTGTTTATCTTTATTATTAAAAAAATAAATAAAAAATTTGTAAGTTAAAAAAAATCATCATCGTAGGATTGAAGATTTTTTAAAAATACGCTCTAAAATAATTTTTTTGGGTCGCGACATGAACATATTTCTCAAATTTGGGTCGCGGTTTAAAAAGGTTAAGAACCACTGCTGTACCGTATACCTGCGTATATACTAACCGTATATGCTTTTTACTAACCCCGTCATGTAAACTTTCTCTCATTTCTGTTAAGGCAATTTTCCGAAGTCTATTTAGTAATCTCAAATGCTGCTTAACAAAGTTAAAGCATAAGATTATGCAGGAGAAGCGCCAGCTGACTTTTCAAGTGTATCCTTAAATAAGATAGATGTTATTCAAGTTTTTGATTCCTTTTCTAAATACGAGGGGTGATTACAAAAAGGGTTGCAAGTCGAATAAAGAAATATTTATTAACAATAGACAGAAAATACAAAAGCGAATTAAGAGGCATAAATGTCTATCACTTTTCGACATAATCACCAAGTCTATTTAAGCATTTATCAGAAAGCAGAAGTAGAAACGAAATAGATTAACGAAGCATTTATCAGAATGAAGAAGAACCGAAATAGATTAAAAAATTGTACATTTTTTTATATTTTATATCTATATATATTGAAGAGTTGGAATAAGAACTTTTTCTTTCTAGAAATAATTTTTATATAGAATTTTACAGTGATAAACTAATTTGTCAGAAAAAACTAATTTCAGATGTTATCACCAAAAATTATTTTTAAAAATAAATTTCAATTGAATCATAGTTAATTTATATTTATTACAAAATATAATTATAATTTATATTATCTAATATAACTATAGTTATATTCATATTATCTTATATTCATATATTATATCATATATTATATCTATATATTATGTCTATATATTATATCTATATTATATCTATATATTCATATTATCAATATATTAACTATAGTTATATATAATTATAATTATATTATCTAATATAAACTATAGTTATATTCATATTATCTATATATTATATCTATATCATATCTATATATTATATCTATATCTATATTATATCTATATATTCATATTATCTATATATTAACTATAGTTATATTCATTTGTTAGAATTCATTTTGTTTATAAGAGCAGAATCGCGAATTTGTAAATTTTCTTTAGTTTTGCAATTTTTCGGTTTTTTTTCCGAAATATACCTAAATAACTACTCCGTTTTCTGATGAAACATGGATTAATGCATATCAGCGTGTAGGTGTCTTAAAGACGAAAATATTTATACCATATTTGTTGTAATTCATTTCTTTTATAAAAGCAGAATTTTAAGTACATAATTAGACGTCTAATACTGTATATAATTTATTTCACTAGTTAAATGGTGAAAAAGTGGGATGAGCTCCTGAAAAAAGAAAGAAAAGCACATGCCCCCGAAAATCGCGGGATGGGCAGATTTTGCTACATTTCAGTTGGCCGTGGAAATTGCGGGATGAGCAGCCAGAGGGTTAACCCGTCTTGGTAGAAATTGGGTTTCCTGTCCATTGAGATAGGTATTGGCGGATGTTTTCACATCACTGTCTGAAGAGAATCGACTGCTCCTTCAACTTCAGAAGTGCGCCTCCGACTTCAGTTATATAGGATCCGTAGCTTTATTGGTACTCTTACCATACAGGGCTCTAATTTCTTTAAAAACTGGTACTCAAATATTTTGTTCACAGAACAGTAAAATAATTTTAGCTTAACTTTCTGAGTTTTTTTTGGGCTTAAATTTATTGTTACTTAATTTCCTCAACTTTTATAAATTCCTTCGTGTACTTTCTTGTGCAATGAAAGAATGCATAGGAAGGTAATTCCTATGTTTTTTTCGAGACGTATGTAATTGATCTTTCATTGCATTCACTTCAGTATAACTATACCTTTTCTTGTGTTACCAAAGATTTCTATTTAGCAGCAGGTAGATGGTTTTCATGTGATATTATACCATTCGTTTTTTACCGTAGTGTGCTTTAACAAAAGTAGGTTAACTTTGGGTTTTAGCATCTTTTTATCTTCAAATATTTGAATGATTTTACATCTTGTGCCAGAATTTACCCTCAGTTTAGATGTAGTGTACTTCTGAATAAGTGTCTTTTATTTTAGGATCAGAAACAATTTCATAACATTTAACCAAGTTCAAAATAGTCTCATGATTGAGCTTAGAGGCTATTTTTTAGTTTTATTTTCAGTTAGATGCCTTTTCTTTTTCAAGTGCAGTAGATAAAAAAGCTTTTTGTGAAATCCATAACTTTGATTTTTACACACTGTTACAGTTTTTTGAGTCAAAAATTTTCTATTGAAAAGTGCACTGAAGTAACGTTCGAGTCATTTATGAAATTTGTAAAATAAATCTCTTATTTTTCTTTCCAGTTAAGGAAAACAATAACAGATGATTTCAAATCTTTATTTCAAAAACATTGTGGTGAGGCGATATAGATCAGTAATATAATTGATTAATTAATAAGAGCATTAAATGCTAGGGATCTAAATCTGACCACATCACATTTTTTTGTAAAGGAGAGAGGAGCTATAAAAATTAATTCAATGGATTTTTTCGTTGTGTGCAGGATTCTCGGGCGGGGTTGTGATCCCAGTCCCAGATTAGAATCACGTCTTCGTACATGACGCTAAATAAGATTGTACTTTTGTAGAGTTATTTATGAAAACTCTACAAATTGGGCAATTGGGCACTGTCCCTAAGAGACAGTGCCCAATTTGAATGGATGAGGGTTTTCCATGTTTGCGGTTTCAAGGCGGGGTAAAAGGGACCAATTGGATTTTCACATCTCTCCTGATAGGACGAAGAGAGGAAGACACAAATGAAAATATATAAAATAAAGAAAGACAAGAAAGGGGGTGTACGAGAGTCGAGTAGAGAAGTCGGACTGTCATAGGTCAGAAATCGGAGGAGATGATTGTGAGAGTGAGACTTCGGGAGGTCAAGAGAACAGCTTTAGTTTGACAGAGACTCCGGAAACGTTGGAACCTCTCGCGGCTAACAGCAGTGTTCCTGTGTCAAATATTACGGCCGCACCCCGAATACTCAGAAGGACGCCTCTGACCAGAGTTACGGAAGATTGAAAATTACTACCACACATACCCAGTCCCAGTCCAGCTGTGTTCCTGACAAAACAAATAGATCCACAAAGGTACTCATTATAAATATTTGAATTTGAGATTGCGTCTTCTCTCTCATATATATATAGCTACCTAAGTGATAAAAAATTATTATTGTCAAATCTTAATTAGCGTGGCACCTAATTAAACGTGTTAAAAAAGTAAATCTTATAAAACTTGATAAAATTTTGTATATTAGACATGTATATATCATTATAATAAATTTGCTTATTTTTATTTTAACTTGATTTCAGTTACTCTTAATTTAGCTTATTAGTTTATTTTTTATTTTAAGTCTGTAGTCTCTCAGAACCTGTGGTTGCATTTAAACATAAATAATCTACACAACACAACACAAATAATATTTAGTCTTTGTGTTTAACAAAATAAATAACCACTATAAATTTGATCATAGTTAAATACCTTAATTTAAACGAGAGCTACACGACAAACATTACGAGAGAAATAAATATAAAGTACGAAATTTCGAATAACTCTTTGTGAATTTGAGAGCAAAATTAAGCAGTTATTATTATTTAGATACCTACAGTTATTTATCGACTTGACAATTAATAACTATATAAGTTTCATGGTACATTTTTTCAGACCATTAGTTTTTCTAATTTCATTTGTTAACTTCGGATATTTTTTATTATTTTATTGGGAAATCCCATAAAGACCAAGGATTTTCAATTCAGGTTTATGTCCCCTCTGAGGCAACACAAGGATATATCAAAGGGCTACAGTAAAAATACGTAAAATGAGGCATGCCCGGAGATTAGTGGTGTACAGAGTGAAGTGAAAAGCAAAGAAACAAATGAATGAAGAAAAATGAAAGAAATGCAACGACTATGTTTTTTTAGTGGAGAATATCTAAGTGCCCTCTGTAGCAGCAACAACTTCAATCCTCCTCAAAGTTCCAGAAAAAATTACATTCATCCGAGAGGAGATCCAATTTCGGATCGAGAGTACAAAATAATAGAAAGTATCTAAAACATTGGAAGCAGGTAAAATTGATTTTCATTGCATTACTTCCTTGGTATTTGATAGAACTAGGATAAAATTGAATGAATTATTTATACTCTGAGTGAATTATTTATCCTTCCGTTAATAGAGAATTGGACTCTTCCGTTATTTGTCACAGATAACGAAATAAAATAGAAAGCAGTTTGCTACCGATCGAAAAGGGGAAGGATCGCATTAATCGAAAAAAATATTAAGTGTTAATTTTTTCAAGTTGCGCGTTTAATATTAATCGTGAATTGATAAAATACTTTCAAACTATTATAAAATATATTTTGCTTGTGAGCAAAGCCTTTAAAAGCACTTCTTCTAGGGATAATATTGAGTGGAAATCCTTTTTGTGTAGAGGCCGAGTAACCATGGTATAAGTGATCTAAATTACTTCATAAAAATACGAAGTAAACACACCCAAGCCTTATTTATGATTTTAATATAATAGAAACTTTTGGGCTCTAATCAATTTGTAATATACGTGGTAAGTTAACACATTGTGAGTGGGTACGTTTCGTAACGGAATTGTAGCGGAAGCGGACGTTTTGCGCGTAAATTTAGTTATTCAGTTAAATTTCAATAGATCGAAAATTACTTAAATTTTTAACCAACTTTTCATATTTTGTGTTGAAATATATAAACAAATTTATAAATAGACAAATAAACCAATATATATATATACATACAAATATATATATATATATATATATATATATATATATATATATATATATATATATATATATATATATATATATAATATATAAATATACATATATATAATATCATTTTCGCAAGGATAAATAAAAAGTTAATTTTAAATCTAAATTGATTTTTTTAATCAACCTTCCCGTTCTGTGGTACCGCATCGACGGATGTAAAAACTAGTTTTTATTTGTCTAAATTTTTCCAGAATCTATGTACTAGAGAAGAACATTCGGCTTCGTTTTCCTGTATATACCGTTATTTTTGTACCCACAAACAATGTTCTTACCCTAACCCGTACTAGTACGTGATCTGCGCTCAAGTATCAATCGTCAGAAAACGTACTAGTACGTGTCCCCCGCTCAAGCATCAATCTTCAGAAAACGTACTAGTACGTGTTTTACATACAATGTGTTAAGAAGAATGAATACAGTCACAAGCACACACACATATACGTCTTCATGTGCACATATGTAACATTTAAAAACTAGAGCTGAAATGGGCCAGAGAGGGGATTTCATGTAAGTGGAGATAGCATTATATAGTACAGTCACGATATCTAAGCGTTATAAGAATGTGATACGTTAAAAATATATCTTATTTAGAAATTATTTCTAAGATGTAAATGAAATAACTCGTACGATGAATTAGGATACATAAAAGAAATGGTGATCCGTTATGGTTAGTACCATGTGACATGGATAAAAAAATATATACACACCGAGAAGCAAACTTTTTTAAAAATTTCTTAAATACCTGAAGATTTTTTCTTTAACTTTGAATATATAAAATCTCATTTTTCAGTGGGGTTACGACTTGTATGTTATCCATTTCAAATTACGCACAAATTTACAGAAGAGGTGCAGTTTTGAAAGAGAAATTAAATAACACTGAAATAAGTTAAAAATTTCATTTAAAAATATAAAGATATTGTTCTCATTTTTTTTGGGTCTTTACCTTTAAAACTACTTAAAATGTACACTCTCATTTTTTATATATATATAAATATATAAAATTTATATAGATATTATTGAAAATATAATATATAAATTTATATTTATTTTTTTTAAGAATTAGAAATTATTTTAATATTATTTGTTTGATATCTGTAAAATTTCAATATATTATGTTTATATATTTTTTTGAAAATAATTGATTCACCTAATATTCTTTTATTAGAACATGTTATATTATGTTTCTTTTTTCTTTTTTCAGTTTTTCTTATTTCAGTTTTCATAATAAACGAAAAAGTATAGTTTCGAAAATAATGTTTTCTTCTGCTCTATTTTTTCAAACTTGTATTTGGATATGAAAATGCTTGATTAATCCTTTTTGATTTTTATATATTTTGTTTTTTTTTTTTATTTAATTTTTGATAATATGTTGCAAATAAATGTGTGTGTCATCTCTTTTTTTTTTTTTGGTTATGCATCCCAGAAAATACTGCAGACCTGTATACCTAAATATTGCGATATACACCAAGTATAGCGCCCCAGAACAGTGTGTTACTACAACTTGGCCCCGAAGTGGGGTGCCTTTTACAGGTTCTTCACCTTTAAAACTGCATTCAAATGTACACACACACACACACACACACACACACACACACATATATATATATATATATATATGTATATAGTGTGCGTTTGTGTATGTTTATATGCATGTAGGTATGCATGAGTGTGTGTTTGAATTTAGTCTACAAGCATTTTAAATTTGAAATTATTATTCTAGCAAACATTTTATACTTGAACTTATTCTTCTAAGGCAGTACAACCCATTACAAGCCTTGGCTTCCCAATAAGTCTCTGCCATCTGGTTCTATTGTTGCAATTCGATTTTTAAATCATTTTTTTTAGAATCAAGCCATTTAATTGGTGGTTTTCCCACTTCCTATTTACCATAGGTTTGGTAAATGTGATATTTCTTTACTGCTTAGTATTATCAGCTATAAATAAATGTGACTACCTGAGACTAGCAACAAGTGGCTTCTTATAATTTTAACGTTGTCTGGCAGTCTATATTTTTGGTAGATATCAAGGTTAAATATTGATTTCCAAATATCGTTTTCATAAGTTTCGCAGTTAGTATCTTACGCTCAAAGTTCAATAGTTTGCTTCTTATATATTCTATACATTTATTCATTGCACAGCATTAACAGCCAGAAAACATCACAGATTTAATAGGGTAAATCTGAAATTAATTTAGAACAAACATTATTTTTAATAGATAACAAAGTGCTTAAAGAAATATTTTCAGTTAACTACATCTTCCTCCCTTTTCATCATATCCATTTTTTTATAAAATAGATTCGCTTAAATATATTTTAGAATCCAGATTTTAAATAAACATTGCTATGAAAAGGTGGAAAGTACTTTAAAGAAATTCAATTTTGACGTATTTCAAAAATCAAGTTTTGCTGTTTTCTCGCCAGAATAGAGATGGATGGATTTTAAAACAGAACAATATATTCCAAAATTATATTTATAGCTTTTCTATAATTTTATTAACTACAAATTACATTAATAGTTAACTACGTTTATAGTTTGCTAGAGCTTAAAAAATGTTCCAATATGTTTGCAATGATTTTTCATGACCTTAATTGCTTTTTAAATACAGTAAACATTGAGTTCTAGTAATTATGTATTTTTATTAATAGAGCCTATTTTTGTTGTTATATAAAAAAAAGCAATTCCTTGTTGTATTCTCTATATATTTTTCTGTATCAAGTAGACATATTACTTCAAATATCGACAAAAAACCGAATTTGTTTTCACTGGCCAAAAGCTATTGTTATGTATATATATATATATATATATATATATATATATATATATATATATATATATATATATATATATATATATATATATATATATATATATATATATATATATATATATATATATATATATATATATGTATATATATATATATATGTATATATATATATGTATATATATATATGTATATATATATGTATATATATATATGTATATATATATATATATATATATGTATATATATATATGTATATATATATATATGTATATATATATATGTATATATATATATATATATATATGTATATATATATGTATATATATATATATATATATATATATATATATATGTATGTATATATATATATATATATATATATATATATATATATATATATATATATATCTTCGATGACGTATTATCAGATGTTTCGTGTAATAGTGACATTGAAAGTGAAGATTTCTTCACTTTCGTTATTATTTATATATTTCTATTTATATATTTGTTTATATATTTCAATACAAAATACGAAAAGTTGGTTAAAAAATTAAATAATTTTCGATCTATTGAGATTTAACGGAATAACTAAATTTACGCCCAAAACGCCCGCTCCCGGTACAATTCCGCTGCGAAATGTACCCGCACACAATGTGTTAACAGCGATTAAAACTAAGAAATTTGTTTTTTACACCAAAACTAATAAACCCTTTCTTAAATCATTTTTGATATTCTCAAAAAGAGTAAAATGATCAGAAATAGGGATCCACTGAAGTGCATATGAGCATACTAAAAATGAAAATATACTGAAATGATAAACGAGTGGAATGGGCAGAAGCTTAATAAAGACGATTTAAAGTAAAATTTCTTAAAAGATTAGCAATTTGTACATTTTGTTGAATTTTACTAATATTTAAAAAAGTTTATAAATGAAGACTTTAAGTTTTCAGAAAATTAAAGAACTAATTTTTAAGAGTGTAATACAGATTGAAAATTTAAAAGCCTTATCACACACACATATATTAAGACATAAATAAACAATGTACTATTCATTGATTTAAATAAATTACTCACTCAAAAATGGTCATATCAAATAGAATTACAAAGTTTAAGATATATATTGAAATAAAAGTGCTCCATATCACAAGATAACACTTTCGGGGGAAATATATTAGTCTGCCTATTTATATTTATTGAAGTCTAAATGTATTCTAGAATACTTCCGGTATTCTCGAATATTTCATAATCAAAGTTTGCGACTTTGATTATGAAAAGTACATGAGATTTAATAGAAGTCGTATGGGAATAGGAAATCGAAAATACATATTGTAACCTTTGTAGCGTTTTAATGTAACATCTAGCTGCTTCGCACCCAGCCTTCGGTCTGGGTAGCAAAAATTTTAGTAATAAAGGTTTAAATTAACTACTATGGGTAAACAAATTTATAAAATT
>CM063505.1:71601930-71619430 GCA_032207245.1 Pardosa pseudoannulata
GTTTGGTACTGTCTGTTTGTACGTGTATAAACAGGAGCGCTCAAAAACACAACGAATTTCATTTGATACGCAACAGAGTAAAACATCTATTTGTTTTCGCTTCTTGGTGAACTGATCTAATCACCACGGTTAATTGATTTACCTTGTAGTTTTAATGAAGTTAATTGGAAATTAGTTTTAGGTGAATTATAAGAAAAACAATAATCTTCTTTACACAATGATACATTGAAACCAATATTGAATTAAATACTATAAATAATAGTGGCGGTTAAATTAATCACATTTTTAAACAAAAATGGCAACAGTTTGAAGTTATACGTTAACTCCAGACACACAAATGCTAAGCATTTGGAACTCAAATATTGTCACGAAGATTCGAATGAACACACCATTTAGCCTAAAAGACGAATTTATTGAAGCAAACTAACAACTCGCATCTTTACAAGATCGAGAAGTTGCCTACAACTAGTGGGTATCAGCTTTTATGCCAGAACAGAATATTCGAGAAATAACTACTTTTCATATTAAAAAAAGATCTAGAATGTTGGAGAACATAAGACAACAATAAATAATATATTAAAATTAAAAATCCATACTTTGGATCAACCAACATGACGAGCATCGAACCCACAAGCTTTGGGTCTGGATTTCGTGTTCCGACCAATCGAACACTGAGCTCGTTGACAAAGTGTCTTTATGCGATAGTATATATCTTTAATAAAATTATACTTAAACAAAAGAAGTTTAACTAATTAAAAAATTTAATGCATGAATTTGGACGAATACGTAGAGGTGAATGCATTGTTTACAACTGAGAGATATTCTGAATTTTTATGTAAAAATTGCTTAGGAAATAATAAAATTATGCAGACAGTGATAATTTATAAGAATATTAATTTCCAGAATCTTTATAAAAATGTGACATTCAAGCAGTTTTTATAAATCTTGTATTAATAAGAAAGAATATAAAATATTTAAACAAATTAATTATTATAAGATTACCAAAAGTTAATCGACACATACCATAGTCAGTGTTTTCTGGCTCCCAGCAGTTGGATGGCCAAAAATAAGGAGTCTAGAGAGAGTTAGATAAAATATAAAAGACATGGATAATCAATAGATTAAGATTAAAAAGATACATTGAAATGTATTTCCATGACTCTCCAGTTTTTCAAATTATGAATTTAAAAGTCAGGTTTTTTTACAGTATTAGCTGGCAACTAAGTTGCATCTAAGTTGTACAGTATGATTAAAGTGTGGCTCCTTAAAAATGTTTTCTCAAGAATAAATAATCAGTGAGATTATAAAAGTTGTTAAAACTATTGGGTTGGAAACTAAGTTCCTTCAATTTTTCTTAACTTTAACATTCCTTGTGTTATTAAATATTTTTGGCATGTATTTTATGATAGACTCAGAGAGGATGTTTCTTTCTACTATATCCCAAATCTATTATGATTATTTGTTAGAAACTGAATTTGTACCTCAGTCTGAAGATCACTAAATGAGACTGTCACAGAGAAATCTTGCAAAATGAACGAAGTACTTGTATATAAACATAAAATATGATTTAATTTGAATCCTAACAAACTTTTGGCGTTATGAAATTCTCTGTAACGACAGAGAGATTAAGGGAATTTAATGTGCAACACAATATTTCCTCGCAGGTTAATTCGGAGACTTTCTGAAACGGCTGTGTTAAAGATGAAATTATTATGAAATAGTATACAAAAGCTTGGATTTAGAAATAATATTCAATTTTGTTGATAATCAGTCTACTACTCATCACATTTTTTAATTTTTGAGAATCAATATTAATATATATGAACAAAAAATATGAAAACTGTATCCTAAAAATGTAGAGTTGATAATTGAACCAACAACGTTATGAAATTTTCAGTAAAGACAACGAGATTAAGGTAATGCAACGTATAAGAGCGGAATACTTCAACGAAGCCAAATAAAGAGACTTTTTCGAAATACAGTTTTGAAACCTTTTGAAATCGGCACCACATCAGCAGAAGATTACCGACTATTTGTGTGTGAAAACAGTAAGCAGCAATTAAAAGTATAATTATTTTCATTTTTAGTTCATTTAAATCTATCCTATTATTATAAAAGACAATTGATCTGTTTCATTTAATCGATTTCAGTCAGTTTTTCATTAAAGATTTTTTTAGTAGATGTTTATAATATTTCCATTCCCATCTCTACTGAATACACTTAAAGACTAATAAGTTATATATTTAGAGAAATCTTGTATTTTTATAATTTTTATTTGGATAATCAATCAATTGCTTATAATCAATCTACTACTCATCATATTTCTTAATTTTTGAACATCAATATTTATATATATGAACAAAAAATATGAAAACCGTATCCTAAAAATGTAGAGCTGATAATTGAACTAACAACGTTATGAAAATTTCAGTAAAGACAACGAGATTAAGGTAATTCAACGGGTAAGAGCGGAATGTTTCAACGAAACCAAATAAAGAGACTTTTCGAAAGACGGTTTTGAAACCTTTAAGAAGTTAAAGTTCTTATATGGGAACATGTAATTTAAAATTCAATTAAAATCAAAGCTTCACTTAAACTGCGTTGTATTTTTTTACAGAATAATTGTATTATGGAAATAAATTCTTCATGCGTACTCAATTTCCTAAATACAGCTGTTTTTAGCACTTTTAACATAGTATTGTTTAAAATTTCTCAAAATATACAATGTCAAATCAAATTTATTTAAATAGCATATGTTGATATTATAAACTTTACTTAAATGATTACTTATTGATTGGATTATAGAGAAAAAATTTTTTTAATGAAAACAAACATGAATGTTCCCTAAATACCATATTAGCGTGTTTTATTGTTTAAAATTATATGTATTCATTTAACCTAGCGTAAAAATCCAATCTTCTTATACGGAATATACTAGCTTTCTGCTGTATTAAACTGACAACTAAGTTGCAACTTATGTACAGTATGATTAAAGTGTGGCTCCTTAAAACTGTATAAATAATCAGTGAGATTTAAAAAGTTGTTAAAACTATTGGGTTGGAAACAAAGTTCCTGCCATTTTGCTTAACTTTAACATTCCTCATGTTATTAAATATTTTTGGCATGTATTTTATGATAGACCCAAAGAGGATGTTTCTTTCTATCATATCCCAAATCTATTATGATTATTTGTTAGAAATTGAATTTGTACCTCAGTCTGGAGATCACTGAATGAGACTGTCATAGAGAAATCTTACAAAACGAAGCCAGCACTTGTATATAAGCATAAAACATGATTTAATTTGAATTGTAACAAAATTTTGGCGTTATGAAATTATCTGTAACGACAGAGAGATTAAGGGAATTTAATGTTCAATACAATATTTCATCGTACGCTAACTCGGAGATTTTCGGAAACGGTTGTGTTAAAGATGAAATCATTATGAAATAGTATACAAAGAATTGAATTTAGAAATAATTTTATTCAATGTTGATAATAACCAATCTACTACTTATCATATTTCTTAATTTTTGAGCATCAATATTAATATATATGAACAAAAACATGAAAACCGTATCCTAAAAATGTAGAGTTGTTAATTGAACCAACGACGTTATGAAATTTTCAGCAAAGACAACGAGATTAAGGTAATTCAACGGGTAACAGCGGAATATTTCAACGAAGCCAAATAAATAGATTTTTTCAAAAGACAGTTTTAAAACCTTTAAGAACTTAAAGTTCTTATATGGGAACATAAAATATGATTTAATTCAAATTCTAACAAACTTTTCGCGTTATGAAATTCTCTGTAAAGACAGAGATATTAAGAGAATTTAATGTGTAACACAATATTTCATAACAGGTTAACTCAGAGACTTTCTGAAACGGCTGCTTTAAAAATGAAATTATTATGAAATAGTATACAAAAGCTTGAATTTAGAAATAATGTTATTCAATTTTGTTGATAATCAATTTACTACTTATCATATTTCTTAATTTTTGAGCATCAATATTCATATATACGAACAAAAAATATGAAAATAGTATCCTAAAAATGTAGAGCTGATAATTGAACATACAACGTTATGAAATTTTCAGTAAGACAACGATTAAGGTAATTCAACGGGTAACAGCGGAATGTTTCAACAAATCCTAACAAAGAGACGTTTTCAAAAAACTGTTTTGAAACCTTTAAGAAGTTAAAGTTCTCATATGGGAACATGAGCCGAACGATGGCCGATTGGTTAGGGTGCTAGCCTTCAGTACCGGAGTTCGTGGGTTCGAATCCCACTGTGGCATGGATGTTCGTAGCCGTTTGGAACCGGCTTTAAGCTGTAGGTCCCGGTCTCATTAGCCCTCGTGTTGCAAAAAGTAGACCGTAGCACTCCAAACCAAACCAAACCATATGGGAACATGTAATTTAAAATTCAATTAAAAACAAAGTTTTACTAAAGCTGCGTTGTATTTTTTACAGAATAATTGTATTATGGAAATAAATTCTTCATGCGTAAGCAATTTCATAAATGTAGCTTTTTTAACACTTTTCCCATAATATTCTTTGAAATTTCTCAAAATGTACAAAATCAAATCAGATTTATTTAAATAGAATATGCTGATATCATAAACTTTACTTAAATGATAAAAAAATCAGGGATTGGATTATAGAGAAAAATGCTTTTTTATGGAAACAAATCTGAATGTTCCCTAAATAGCACATTAGCATGTTTTATTGTTTAAAATTACACGTATACATTTAATCTAGCGTAAAAAGATCTCATATACTAGCAATCTTCTCATATACTAGCAATTCCAGTTGTTTTTTAGGGGGATTTTCTTTAATACTGTCATTATAAATGTATTTAAGTGAAGTTTTAATGAATAAATAATACTTCTAAACATCAATCAAAATGCACAGAAAGTCAAAGCTAAAACAAACATGAAATGGTGGGATAAAAGGGAATGCAAAATTAATAATGTTTTTCTCATTCATTTTTGTTGCTAAGCAATCTACCGTTCATCACCTTGGTTGATTTCTGTTAGCTATCTGTTCTGACTTTGGGTGCGTCCTAATTGTAGATGGTTTTACCTCTTCTTATCTGCGCTAAGACAGAGAGAACTTTATGATTCCAGGTCTCCACCCTCATGCATTCGCAAATTAGACCCTTTCTAGGCTTTTTTTTATGAATTATCACTTTTATATGACAGATGGTAAATATCCTTTATGAATGAACAATCTCCTTCCTTGCTGTACAACAAACAAAAACTTTATCTTAATTGGAATTATATTGGCGTGTATAATCGTATTAAAGTACTCTAATTTAATTTTCATAATATGTTTTATCTTTATGGCTACCGTAATTAATTATCCACGCTTAATTCAAACCTAGTTTTATCGAATTCAGTATGTAACAAATTTCCGGATATAAAGAATGATAGCCTTAGTTCAACTATTTTCTGTATCCTTCTATATGTATCCTTCTATAGTGAACTACAGAAGTCAAAGAAATCGGATATCAAGAACTATTTTATTACTCACTGATTATTTTTCCAATTTTATTTTACTTTTGAAAACTTTTCTTAGTGGTGAAAACAGTATTTAATTACTAATTTCAGAACAAAGTGTGGCAGTTTTTGGTCACACAAACAGTGAAAGGAAAAGTGATGTAGTCTTTTGTATTATTAGATAATTTATCTCAAAATTGGCACCACATAAGGAGAAGATTACTGTTTTTATGTGTATGAAAACAGTAAGCAACAATTAAAAGTATAATTATTTGTCATTGGGTTTCATTTTTAGTTTATTTAAATTTTTCCTATTAGTATAACAGACAATTGATCTATTTCATTTAATCGATTTCAGTCAGTTTTTCATTAAAAATTCTTTTTAGTAGATGCTTATAATTTTTTCATTCACTTTTCTACTGAATACACTTAACGACTAATAAGTTATATATTTAGAAAAATCTTGTATTTTTGTGATTTGTATTAGGATAATCAATCAATTGCTGATAATCAATCTACTACTCATCATATTTCTTAATTTTTGAGCATCAATATTTATATAAATGAACAAAAAATAAGAAATACTTTTTTATGGAAACAAATATGAATGTCCCTAAATAGAAGAATGGCGTGTTTTACTGTTTAAAATTACACGTATTCATTAAATCTAGCGTAACAAGCCAATCTTCGCATATGGAATATACTAACAATTCCTGTTGTTTTTTTGGATATTTTCTTTAATGCTGTCATTATATATACATTTAAGAGAAGTTTTATTGAATAAATATTACTTCTAAACACCAATCAAAATGCAGTGTAGAGAAAGTCAAAGCTAAAACAAACATGAAATGGTGGGATAAAAAGAAATGCAAAATTAATAATGTTTTTCTCATTCATTTTTGTTGCTAAGCAATCTACCGTTCATCACCTTGGTTGATTTCTGTTAGCTATCTGTTCTGACTTTGGGCGCGTTCTAATTGTAGATGGTTTTACCTTTCCTTATCTGCACTAAGACAGAGAGAACTTTATAATTCCGGGTCTCCACCCTCATGCATTCGCTAATTAGATCTTTTCTAAGCTTTTTTTTATGAATTATCACTTTTATATGACAGATGGTAAATATTCTCTATTTATGAACAATCTCCTTCCTATCTGTACATCAAACAAAAACTTTATCTTAATTGGAATTATATTGGCGTGTATAATCGTATTAAAGTACTCTAATTTAATTTTCATGATATGTTTTATCTTTCTGGCTACCGTAATTATTCATTAACACTTAATACAAACCTAGTTTTAGCGAACTCAGTATGTAACAAATTTCCGGATGTAAAGAATAAAAGCCTTAGTTCAATTATTTTTCTGTTGCTTTTAATGCTAATGTATCCTTCTATAGTCAACTACAGAAGTCGAAGAAATCGGATATCACGAACTATTTTCTGACTCACCCATTGGTTATTTTTCCAATTTTATTTTATTTTTGAAACCTTTTCCTTAGTAGCGTAAACAGTATTTAGTTATTAATTTCCGAACAAAGTGTGGGGTTTTTTGGTTACACAAATAGCGAAAGGAAAAGTGATGTAGTCTTTTGGTAGTATTAGGCAATTTATCTCAAAATTGGCACCCCATCAGTAGAAGATTACCTACTATTTGTGTATGAAAACAGTAAGCAACAATTAAAAGTATAATTATTTTTCATTGGGTTTCATTTTTCTTCTTCTTCTATTGCACTACAGCCTTCTCCAGGCCAAGGCTCTCTCTAAAAGTTTCTTCCATCTGGAACCATCCACCACCACAGTTTTGCACTGGTTGACTCCAATTTCATGCAGCTTTTCTCAACCACCTGGTGATTGGTCTACCTCTTTTCCTTTTTCCATCAACTTTTTGAAATGTAACTTTTTTGTTGGGTTTAAATCATTGCATCTATAAATGTGTCCCAGCCACCTTAATTGATACATCTTTATAGTTTTCACAATATTTGGTTGTTCGAATTTAGAGTATAATTCATGATTATAACGGATTCTCCATACATTATTTTTTTTAACAGCACCAAATATTTTTCTTAGTATTTTTCGTTCAAATATTAATAGCTTATTTTCCTCAGATTTGTCCATAGTCCAACACTCATTTCCATACATAATTATTGGCTTTACTAAAGTTTTAGTTTAAAGATTAATTTTTGTTTTTATGCCTAAGTGTTTTGATTTAAAGTGACTCAGTGCGCAATAACATTTATTTTCTATATTTAACCTGTTCCTAATTTCAATTTTAGTATAATTATTTTTTGTTATAATTAAGCCTAGATATTTCAGCTGTTCAACATTTTCAAAGCTGTAATCTCAACTTTCATTGGTTGTACATCAAGTCTGTTATGTGTTACTGCCATAAATTTTGTTTTTTCTATGTTTATTGTTAGTACACTATTTTTAGCTGTAGATTCGAGGGCGGAAAAAGCTTCACTCACTGATTTCCGGATTCTGCCAATTATGTCAATATCATCTGCATATGCTAAAATTTATATAGATTTTTGAAAAATGGTGGATTGTGTCTGAATATCTCAGTCTCTTATAGCTTTTTCCAATGTTATATTAAATAATAGACATGACAGGAAAACAGCCCTTTTTCTGTAAAAAAGCATTCAGATAGGTTGGTGCCAACTTTAATTTTACATTTAACTGTATTAAGAGTCATTTTAGTAAGATTTACTAGTTTCTCGGGTATTTCTAATTCAATCATTGTTCAATCTTTCATTTTTAGTTCATTTAAATCTTCCCTATCAGTATAATAGACAATTGATCTATTTCATTTAATCCATTTCAGTCAGTTTTTTTATAGAAGATTCTTTTTAATAGATGCTTATAACTTTTTCACTCCCATCTCTATTGAATAAACTTAACAACTAATAAGTTATATATTTAGAGATATTTTGTCTCTTAAAGTTAATTTTAGTGGTATTTTAGTTTATTTCTTAACCCTCTGACTGCTCATCCCGTGATTTCTACGGGCAATTCAAATGTAGCAAAATTTGCTCGTCCCACGATTTTCGCGGGCATGTATTTTTCTTTCTTTACTAAGCACATTCCGCCTTTTCAATGTTTAACCAGTGGAATACATTATATACAGTATTAGACATTTAATTAGGTAATAAATAGAATTATATGACTATAACTATAGTTATATTAGATATTAGAATTATAGATACAATCCAATAAATAGTAATTAACTGTATTTCAATTGAAATTTATTAAAAAATAAATTTTTTATGGGATAGCATCTGAAATGAGTTTTTCTGAAAGCTTAGTTTCTAAAGATAAAAGTCAATATAAAAAAATCTTTTCTAGAAAAGAAAACTTAGTATTTCAATTCTCCAAATTATATGTATATATATGTATATATATGTATATATATATATATGTATATATATATATATATATATATATATATATATATATATGTATATATATATATATATATATATATATATATATATATATATATATATGTATATATATATATATATATATATATATGTATATATATATATATATATATATATATATATATATATATATATATATATATATATATATATATATATATATATATATATATATATATATATATATATATATATATACTTAAACTATGCAACAAAAAATACACAATTTTTAAAGAGATCGCGGTATACAAATTGAGCAGTAAGAGGGTAAAGACTAATATTTTCATTGAAGAACTCTATGATTTTTATAACCCACTCAATATTCGGAAGAATTTTGTTTCTCATGTTTTAAACGTATTTTATAAAATTGCGTAAAATATTTACAAAATTAATAATACATGGTTTAAGAGGAGATTTTCCGTAATGTGTAAATACATTTGAAGCTTATTCTACGAGATGAATGATAAACCAGGCATTAAAATCCTCTTCCTCCCCAAGAGAAAAACAAGATTCTCAAAGAAATACCGGTTTGTAATGGTTAAATATCACTCAATATTGACTTAGTAATCCATATATATTAGATTGGTAGAAGTTATATTAAGATAAGAGAATTCTAGCAGGTAAAATATCATTATTCCTGCACAAAAGGACTTTAAAAGGAATCATTTAATCTGTATAATAGATGTCTGAGTCTACAACGTGAAAACTAAGTACACATAACGTCTGCATTCAATTACGGATCGTTAGAAATATGTTAAAAGTCTTTAGAGAAGGAGCTATTCACGAAAAATAGAGAAAGAAATATTACTTTGATATATAACGACAAAATAAAGCCCTCTTTAAAATTTTAGTATTGAGATAATTTGTATGCTGCGTTGTTACAGATTTTAAAGGTAAATGTCATGCATAATAAAAATTACACTTTTACAGTATTTTTTGCTTACCTTTTGTAGGCCAGATATTTCTTTCTTTAGAAAACCTTTAACATGTAAATTTGGTATTTTGAAGCAGATAAAATGCTTAGAAATATATCAAATGCTAGTAAAAGAACTCCAATAAAATTAAATTACTTCACGTTAGCAAACCAATTTACTATTATTGTCTACATGTGCTTCTGTGTATCTGTCTATCCAACCATTTATCTATACAACTATTCATCTATCCACACAAACGGTCCTGCTCAAACAATTTTGTGCTCATGGAAACTTCCATTTACTCTGTCGCTTAATGTCAACTCTTAGTGATTTATTACCCTTGTCAATAAGCGATAGATGGCAGAATATGATTATCATTTTCCCATTTACCACAGAAATAAATGTTAGTTATATACGCATACCCACATGTATATATGAATATATATGTATATATATATATATATATATATATATATATATATATATATATATATATATATATATATATATATATATATATATATATATATATATATATATATATATATATATATATATATATATATATATATATATATATATATATATATATATATATATGCTGAGACGTATTTAGTAAGGTAGGCGAGGCCGTCTAAGATACAGGCTGACATCTATTTACTGTTAAGTAAATGCTTTATTCATGGGAATAATTATATACATTTATGTACAGGATTCAGTAAATTCCATTACATCGGGGATCTCGTGCTGAGATAAATGCTAAAAATATACTAGTGTATAAGTGGGTATGTAAATATAAGTGGGTACAGTGAAGCTAGTAACACAGGAACAGTTCGATAATGAGTGCCGGTGAGGCACTCGAACATTATAATCTACCGGTCTGAAAATACGAACAGTTGAACTTCTACACTGAGGGTTGAAATGCTCAAAATACGTATCTCGCTAGAGTTCGTGGAGAATCGAAAGATGCAGGATGATCCAAAAATGAGAGCAAGTGTCACTCTCAGCGACCTTCTTCAAAGCACAAAGTAAAAAAAAGGTATTACAGGTATTATTATAGCAATGAGAGCCCTAAGTCGGAGGTCGCCTTCTTAGTAGAAAGCAGAGATGTTGGCGGTCTCTGGAAGAAAGCAAGCTCCGGCAAGTCGGAGAGAAAGTGGACTCTTCTCGAGCTCCACCCAAAACAAAAAACTCCTCCAAATTCCTCTATCTTGGCTCAGCGAATCTCTTTATATAGGGGTCCCGGTTGCCCGATCCCTGGTTGCATGATTCTTCCGGAACCTTCTAGAACCAGGGTAACGCAATCTTGCGGTCAACCGACCCGACAGGTTCAACTGATGCGTTTCCAGATGTGGCCGAAGTTCTTCTTTAAGTTAACCGACCTAAATCCATTAGCGGCACCATTGCTTGGTCCAAATTCAGACCCACCGTCACTCGATTTGTAATCATTATCAGAGTCGTTTGACGGCAATACACATCATAAAGACGTAGACACACTGGCTCCAGCGTACTGACAGTTTTAATTTACCTCAACTTATGCGACTGCCTCTGCTTTGTGTCGGAAACCTTGTACAAAAATGACTTTCTTCGGACCACGCGTGTCTACCTACCGCTAACCATAATTGTCCGCTGCGAAAGGTCACCTTGCGTTCTTCCTTCGCTCGGGTCATGTAACGAATCGTTACAATGCATATATATGTGTGTGCATATGCTTAAAATATAAAACTATAAATCTTGCATGTAAGATCAGGTATATCAGCTAGAAATATGTATTTCGCAATTCATTATTTCAAAATATAGATTCTTTATTTTTATACCAGACTATACTAACTTCAAATATTCGTTGGATAACATTAGATCATAAAGGAAGGATAACTAAATTCAAGAATAATTCAATCTTTATCCTTTTTTATAAGAAGCTAATATTTTCTAAAGGATAGACGTATTCTTTATTTCCTGCAAGTGGTTCTATATAATTGGTAGCTATAGAGAGTTTGGGAGATGTTTTAGAAATCGATCTTTTATCTCTTATACACACAAGGAAAACCAGTGAAACCTCATTCACTTCATCTGATTGATTCAACCAAAGGAACGAATTAGTTCCCAGACGTAATAGAAATGTGTTTACTTCGTTTAATCAGGAGCCTTATGAGCAGGATTGGAATGATTTAAGTCAGTTGATTTAAATCATGATTTAAATCAGTTGATTTTTTAAAATCATTGATTTAAATAATTTTTCCTTCTTTTAAAACCTATATTCCTAAGACAGGAGAATTGGGAATCAGTCAGCACAATAAATAAGTAAATAAGTAATAAGTAATTAAATGTAAATAGATAGCCTGAGCTTTCCAAGAATTTCAGGGTTTTTATCAGAAAGTATGTAGTAGGGGTAGTACAATGATTGATTTTGACTGGTGGAATTTATTTTATGTAATGGGAGGTAAAGAGAGTATTACAGAACTTGAAATCCAGTTTGTCTACCAAATAACAAGAGCCGTGGCCTCATATGCTGGAATGGTATGTCTGTTTTCTTCTTTTGGTATTGTTCATTCTAGCCTTCATAACCAATTAATAGTATATAAAGCTAGTGTTTTTATTGAAACAATTAAATCCATAATTCGGTGCTTAAAATATATTGAAATTGCGATTTGTTTTTTTAAATAAATAGTTTGCATTAAAAGAATATTTAATTTGTTCTTTAAATTTACATCTTATTTAGTTTGCACTATCCAATTACAAAATAATGGAATGTATTTAGATTAAAATTTATATACAGTAGAACCTCCATAAGTTGACCACCCAAGGGACTGTAACTAAGTGGTCAATATACGGAGGTGGTCAACTTAGGGAATTTTTAAAAAATATTTACTATGGTACAATATTAGAAAAAAGTAAGCTTTTTTAGTATTTTTTAAGGAAAAATTTAGAAAAAAATTAGCACTTACTCATTTTTATTTTTACTGAAGGTACAGCACATTTTTACAAATTTTGAAAAATGATTCAATTTTTGTTTGAGTCCTCTTTTTGTTCATTTGGTAATTACAGAAAGCAATTTCACATTTTACAAGTCCATTAAGCAGTCTTGGGCATATTTCTTCATTTCACACCAAATTTTTCTGCTGTCTTTCTTTGGCGGCTGCTTTCCAGAAAATTAAGAAGATTCACTTTCTCCTTTAAGTTCTCTTAGAGCTTTTCTTTGCACCATTTTTAATGAAAATTCGCAAATAAATTACTGGTACTGCCACGACGCGATGTCCAGAAAAAAAAGAACAGAACGTGTTTCATATGTGAGCGATACACGTTGTTTTCCAATTCTGCGTAGTTCGTTCAATGCTACACCGCTACACACATACCCCACTCTCCTGACCTTTTTAAAAAGATTTCAGCAATTACAGCCAATCCAAGAAATGAAAGTATGCAAAGGGCTAGAATATCATTTCTCCTTAACAAAAGGCTGGGTAACCTCTGGTATTTTCCTTCCATAGTACCATACTGGAAGCGAACAATGAATGAAGCACCAAGGAGGGGGGATTGCGAGTGTTGCTCAGATAATCCGAATGACTGATAAAGAAATTCCTGGAAACCAGGTGGAGAATAGTAGGAGGAAAAATTTAATTCAAGAAAACATCAGTGGTCAAGTTACAGAGAGTAAAACCTACTAAAAATTGGTCAACATACAACTTACGGAGGTGGTCAACATAGAGAGGTAAATCGCCATTGAAAATGCGTTTGGACCATTCAAACTAATAAATTTCGGTCAACATAGAGAGGTGGTCAACGTAGAGAGGTGGTCAACTTTGGAGGTTCTACTGTATTTACATTAAAATTTACATATTTAATTTTAGGTAATCAGTGTGTAGAATATACTAGATAGATAAGATGTTACTTCTTATAACAAAATATTCTATGTATATTGCAAAAAAACATAAAAACATCAATTAAAATTAGTATTCAGAAAAATATCAAAGAAATCCGATATAAATAAAAAAAATCTGTTTTAAATCAAATAAATCTGATTTAAATCAAATAAATCTGATTTTTTTATTAAAAAAATCATGATTTTTTCCAGCCCTGCTTATGAGTACTATTTACCCATACAATATATAATTCGTCTGAAAACTTCTGCTAAAATTTAATGGAAAGAATGCAATAATCTATGACATGATCGGGGCTCTGGTATGGAGTTTTACTGGTGTTATGGTTGTTTTGAATATCACTTTGATGCTTGTTAGAATGTTATTAAAGAAAAAAAAAATTGTAATTTTAGACTAACTATTGTCATGTATTGAAGGTTTTATCACATGAAGTTGAGTAGAACAGTGTATGAAAACAATAGTAGCTACTTAAATTTTAATTCAGTTCAATATATTTTTAACGCTTTAACGTTCTCGTGAAAGATAAAATCTGAATTATAACCTTCAGCACTTCTTTTTTCTTCATCTATCTATTTTTTTTTCTTTTCTACCCAAAAATCTTTTCAAAATTCCGAAATTGTCATCTTTATACTATCATCAAATCACAATGAAATAAAAAGAAATCGACCGTTTAAATCATTTTTTAGAGATTTCTTTTCTTTTCTTTGTACATTACCGAAAAAAAATATTTTGTTTTCTTCTAAAAATTGATATTTTTTTTCGTAGAATTCATTCTTTTTATTTGAATACTCCGATTTTCTGCGAACAATCACATTTCCATAATTGTGAGCATAATTTTTTTTTTAAAGCGGAATTGAAAAGCGGATCAAGTTAAATGCTTTTGACAACAGAAATGCAACGTAATCAAAAGGATTTCTCTTTTATCAGATGTAATTTTCACACGATTTTGAGAATCTGGTTTGAAGATGAAAACGGCATTTGATTTGCAGGCAAATACGTCGTGCTAGAAATGTTACCACATGGGATATAGTGTTATGACTTTTTTTAGATATTGTTCTATTGATTAAAAAGTATTTGCATCGAAAGACGTATGAATTTAAATTTATATTGTCTTGAAGTAAAATATCAGTTTGGGGGAAATGACTGCAATATATATTTAAATAAGAATGGTTTCATCTGAGACGGAATGTTTAAATGTACCCGTATTAAAAGGCATATTCGTTGAAATATTATTTTTTTGCCTGCCATAGTTATTAAAGATTTCGTTTAAAATGTAGGAGGGGATTTTTTTAATTTAGTACGTTTTGTAATTAAAAAACACATGAAGGCTCATTTTTATTAATTTTGTTTTTACATGAATACCTGTACTTTAATTTACATTGAACAAAATTTCCATCAATACCTATACTTGTAGCGTTCTAAAAATGTGCCACCACGTTACAGATTGGGTGAAACGTTTCATTTTGTGTTTTTCACTCAAAAGCTTTAGACCCCAGTATGAGAGAACCATGCGATAATTTAACCCTCCGAGTGGAACACACCAAGGAAAAAAAGTCTCCAAAAATATTTAAGTTTTATTGTGTCAGTGACCAAAGTTTTCTATGATTTTTTACCTCACCCTTTGTCGACTAGATTGGAATACAGGAAACCCACCCTCGTTATTGTCCCTTGACTTCCGGTTATAAACAGATATATAAATAAACATTATAGATTGTTAATTTTTAATACACATAAAGCTCGTCAAGTCTCGAAGATCATCCCATAAGAAATAATGGATTCTAAAAGTACAAATAAAAATATTCTTTAAGAGAATGATTTGTATTTTTAACAAAAGTCATCCAAGCTATTTAAGTGGTGCAATTAGAGATATACCTGTTACCGCAAACAAAATACTTTGAAATAGAGATTTACAAAGCCATGAAAAATTATCAGCGTCTTTGTGCCTCATGGAGTAGGGGTGCAGTTCTTAAACAATCGACCTGAACATCCTACCTCAAAACTCCATGGGGGAAAACACTGGCAGAGATGTACAATACATCCATTTTTGGAACGTTTTTGGAAGTCGAAAATTGTACGTGATAACCGTTTTGAAGACATAATCGGTTTGGCGGAATTGTACTTGCGAACCGCTTAGAGGGTTAAGTGTCGTTCCAAAATTCTATTGAGACACATTTTGAAACTTGAGAAAACTTATTTAGTAAAGATGAACTCGTGAAGTGTATATTCATTCAAACATTCCCATCATCTTTCGTAATCAAGAATTTTCAACTGACTAGGGCAATTTTATATACCCCAAAACATACTTAACTATCAATTTCTTCTACAATGCTGTCTGTGCAGATGAAGGTACTCATTGTGTTACCACTTAAAAGCCTCCTCAGCGCTGCAGCTACCGAAATTCAAAAGGGTACTTAAAATTTCTATTAATTTGCATTTCATGGGATGTGACGGCACTGAATAGATTTTATCATTATTCCAAACTGAGAAATAAGTATCAGTATAAATCATGAGTATAAAATGAGACATAAAAGATTCTGTTTACGTCTCGTAAGTAATCTCGTAAGACCTCAAGATTCTGGGTGTTCCAGACACCCAGTTATAAATCTAGCTTGGCTTAAAATACTTTAAATTTTGATCCTGTTTAATAGCATAGACTTTACTTTGATTTTGTGCTTCTTTCCTTCATGCTAACCGAGAAGATGTTTGGATCCACATATTACTCAAAAGATACTTTGATTATACTGTCTTTTTCAGCACCTGAAAGATTTAATCTTTGATATGAAGCGAATGCTTAATATTTTCTTAGAGGATTCATTTGCCAGCACTCTATGCACATCAATGGGATGTATAGTGCAGGCAAAATGTTAGACCCTGATTTATTGTCCGAATGACTCCAAACATTGATGTCAACAGTAGACATTAAATCCAATTATTCCTACCAAGCAGTACCTACTCTTTGCCATTAGATTATCCTGTCATGAAGTTATCGCATCTAGAAAAATGCAAAAGTGATAATGAAACTGGAAAAAAAAACTTGTATTATTATTGATACCGTTACCTATAATACTAAACTTTAGTTTAAGAGCTGAAAACAACCTGTTCATTTATCCTACAGTAACAATAAGTTACATTCGGTTCAGCTCTTTTTACCTCTTCCCGTGAGTCATCGTCAAGACATACCAGAAAAGGACCGGTTATTTTTGCATCTACCCATCTTTACCATCGTACAAGTGATTGTGACTTGTAGCATCAAGCCATCGTAATCATCTTAAGACAATATAGCATACATTTTTCCTATATGTTTATCCTTCGTATCGTAACAATATACAGTTTTAATTTCTATTTATCTTTCTAGGTTATCATTTTGCTCAATTTCATACATTATGAAATTCAACTTAACACTTTGACTGCCATGGCTATCATATGTGATATCCAGTCATATTTCCGTTGAGACACTGGCTATCCGATATGATAGCCATGGTGTTTTAACACTTCAGGCCATGGCTATCAAAGATGTTATCAGTTACATGAAAATCGTATTGGAGTTTGATTGTTGGGCTCCCTACGATGTGTTAGGTATACGTGGTTTGCGCAAATTGGTATATGTGACGATTTTATGAGCTAAGTTTTATGAAAAATTAAATATTTGGAACATGCAACAAAAAAGGGAATATATATAAATAGAGAGAGTTTGTTTTAAAATATTGTTTGTTTTGAAATATTGTTTTTATATATAGTTTTATGTTGAAAAAATACAAATTACACACAA
>CM063505.1:71634430-71641930 GCA_032207245.1 Pardosa pseudoannulata
ACAAAATATAGCTGTAATCTAGAATAGGTTTATCAGATTTATATCACCTATTTTACACATAGATTTTTATATTCATATATATTTTTTTCCAAACTTCATCTGTACAACATTATTTATACCTAAGCATTTTAATCACAATATTTAATAAATCAAAATTATTGTACATTTATGTATATATTATTTTTTACAGTATTTATTGCAGTACTTTGTAATTAAGACAATTTTTTATTTTTGTATCTACATTGTTGTAATATCTACTCTTGCAGCTCTCTTACTGATTGCGATCCTAACTCAAAGAAAAATCACAATATAATGAATAGTAACGTTACCGCTCACTGTCAAATAGCAGTATTTGAGGTTTTCAACAATACAGAAAAAATACAGACGTATTTACATGGTGTTGCAACAATGTTATCTATGAAAGATTGTAAATAAGTTCATTTTTAAAAACAAAAATAAAAATCTATGATTTTGAATTTTTGTTGGTTTATTATTTTCTTCAACGAAGTAATGAAAGCAATGTACTTTTTGGTTTACAGTGTTCCTTCGTCACTTCGCGCTTCATGTTTTGCGGTTTCAGTGCTTCATGGGTTTTCCCAAAATATTCATATATTTGTGTTATATGTATAAGTATGTTATATATATACATATATATATATATATATATATATATATATATATATATATATATATATATATATATATACATATATATATACATATATATATACATATATATACATACATATATATATACATATATAATATATATATATATATATATATATATATATATATATATATATATATATACATATATATATATATATATATACATATATATATATACATATATATTACATACATATATATACATATATACATATACATATATACATATATATATATATATATATATATATATATATATATATATATATATATATATATATATATATATATATATATATATATATATATATATATATATATATATATATATATATATATATATATATAACAAATCGAATGGTTCTGGGTGTTCTATTGTTAAAGATAACATGTTGAATTCTTACTCATAACTTTGAGGATATTCTCGTCAATGAAATATTGAATTCGCTTATTACAGAATAGAAGCAGATTAGAGCTATACATTATTTCAAATATGTTAGAGAAGGATACATTATCAAACGACTTATTTAGACCCAAGTCAGTAGCTGTCTGAAGATTTAGAGCGTTGGATTAATTAGAGAAGGGAATTAATTCCTAACGTGGAACTATGATGCAAATTATTTGACACTTGTGAATTACCAAGAATCGGAAAGGCTGGTTATTGTTTGAATGAAAAAGCATTTTTATTTTAAGAAGGTTCTACAAGAAATTTCTTGTAAGACGATAAGAATCGCACCTTGTGTTTTGTTGTTTTAGGAAGACCTAAAAATATCTTATGTGGAAATGACTTGGCTTTCTTTTACAGCTCTTAAATTATACATAGTTTTTTTTTAAATTTTGGTTGATGAAAGCAATGTACCTTTTGGTTTACAGTGTTCCTTCGTCACGTCGCGCTTCATGTTTTGCGGCTTCAGTGCTTCACGGGTTTTTCCAAAATATTCATCAAAAAATGAAAATGAAAAAATGGTAAAAATATATTTGAGGGTGCCCCCTTGGCGAAATTGACGATTTTTGTTTGGTGCCAATCCAAAATTAACCTTACCAGCCCACATCCAACGCAGAACTAACTGACCTCTAAAATTACATATACCGTTAAACATTCAAAAATAAAGCTAAAATCGAAACCAATCAGAATCACGATTGGGTTTAAAAAAAAACTGTAGACTTTCCCATAAATAAAACAACATCGATTAGCTTGGCGATCAACCGAGATCTCAACTTGGCGAGAATCAAGGGGCACCCTCAAATATAGGCTAACCAAAAAAATACACCCATGTTGGCAGCCACACTGCGTTGGCTACCGATATGGTTGTAGCGTTGTTTCATGTTGATGCACCAGAGCGAAGGATCCCTGCATGCCAAACAAAGAGATGAGCTGACTCAAAATATATACCACGGGCTGGTGAGATGAAAAAATCCTCAAATGAGGAAGAAAATAAAGATGGCGAACTGAAAAACGGGGACTTACCCTGGAGAATCTGTAACAACTGTGCAACATGGCAAGAATTTGCTCAAGACATTGACGGCAATATGGTTCGAGCTGTCGAGATCAGCAACAGCGTTGATGGGGTTATGTCCTTGTGCAAGGGAATTTTGAAGGAAAAGTAAAAACAAAGACAACAACTACCCATCACCATGTTTCTCTCCAAGGTAAAGCTCCCTGGCTCTACCGTCAGCGGTTTCAACAAAATTCTCCGAGGAAGCCTAAAATTTCTACAAGTCAAGTGAGAGTCTCTCCTCCGCCGCCAACACAAGGGTCTTCACTTCTCTCAGAAAGCAATATTGATTAATATTTATTACTCTATAAGGTTTTGTAATTGACTTTATTAATTAGCACTGACACGTGTAAGTAATTACTTATACTGTTGTAATTTTTATCTTAAATGTGTAAAGTATAAATACTGTTTACGTATTTAAAACATTCGTGTGCCCGCATACACGAAAATTCCTAGGCGCAAATGCTACTTCGCGGGTTTTTCAGCTTTCATGGAAGGTTTCGGTTCCCATTAACCTCGAAAAACGATGTGTCACTGTATAATGAAATAGACTATACTCAGAGAACATGGACTATACCATGAGAAACGGTGTTTCCTGACTTTAATCTCATAAGGAAATGTGTAAATGATAATTTTGATTTTACATCTTACACTGAAATGTAAAATAATTAGAATTTAGTACGGAGCCTTATGACGTCCAAATCAATTTTTTATAGTTTGCAATTCGAAGATTAAAAAAAAACCAAAACAATCGTTTTCTAGTCTTTGCAATTACTGCAAAACCAAATATTTGCTATACTAAAACAAAAGTCACTTAAGAGTTTAATTAATGTTTTTCACATCTCTCTACCAACTGTATCCATAAAAAGCTACCAAAGTATCTCTAGATTAAAGTAAAAGAACCTTTTACAAACTATACATCAATGACGTAAAAAAGAGGAAAGAAGGGAGAAAGTCATTTTTACTGACACTTGTTTCTGTGTGATTTATAGCAAAGGAAGCTAATAGAAACAACTTTGCAATTACTGCAAAACCAAATATTTGCTATACTAAAACAAAAGTCACTTAAGAGTTTAATTAATGTTTGTCAGATCTCTCTACCAACTGTATCCATAAAAAGCTACCAAAGTATCTCTAGATTAAAGTAAAAGAACCTTTTACAAACTATACATCAATGACGTAAAAAAGAGGAAAGAAGGGAGAAAGTCATTTTTACTGACACTTGCTTCTGTGTGATTTATAGCAAAGGAAGCTAATAGAAACAAAAGGACTGAATGTAAAAAATGTCAAATATGAAAAATGTAGATTAAACAGGGAGCAGTTATAGGTTTTCAATATTAATTGTTTATCTTTATGGCTATTAGAAATTCGGTTTGTACATGACGCTTTAATATACATCATTCATCATTCTCAAATATCCCAACAATTCATATTAGGAACATGATTAATATAAAAGTTATTCATGAAGTTGCGCAAATCTACAGAGAGGAATTTAATGTCTGCAATTACGAATTGTGCAATTATAAATTCTATTGGTATTTAAGGAGACATAATACCTTTCTAAATTTAAAATCATCATCCGATAATCATGAAACAAAAATTATTTTTTAATAGTTTTAAAATGTGTTTGATTCTTTTTTTTAATCTGTAAAAAGAAATTTCTAAATATATCTGACATTTTAAAGTAAAAACATTTAAGAAATTAAAGAGTTTAAAAAGTCTTTTTTCATGCTATAAATAAAAACATATCGCGTGCATATGTATATAATTGAAGTTCACAGAATGACGAGGTAATTTGTTTCTATTTAGTACAAAAAAATTAGTTACTATTTTAAAAGTATCAAGAGTTATTTTGGGAGTCAGGGGATTTATTAAAATTTTTTCAGTTGTTTATATAGTTTATGTTTTTAAAAAAAAAAGATAATTTTGTACTAATCATAACAAATTAAATCCTTTTTATAAAAGTAAATTCTAGTAGAGATTTTATTCAAAATAGAGCAGAGTTTTTTTTTTAATTTTTTATTTTGTCAACAATAGGCTGTTATAGTGCAGACCCGAAAATTCTATAACCCCTTATCCACATTTTCAATTGACGAAATTTAATTTTAAATTTACGTAAATAACTACTACATAAAGAAAGTAAATGTGTTAAAAACTTAAAGAGGGTTGTCCAGTGCATACAGTTCTTTAACACATATTCACAAAAGTGTAATAAGTAAAGCAATATCGAAAAACGTCTCCAAACAGACGTTTAGAGCTTTGATTTAACCGTTTGAGTGCTGAAGAGTTTTCTTATATATATGCTAATAGTGCGGAATGAAATGCGTAGTAATTTTTTGGAGAACAATAGAAATGGTTATAATTAACACTAATTATTATGTAACAAGTAATTTTTACCAACAAAAATATTCTTTATTCTCACTTATTACAAGAATGTTTTGCTGCACAAATTCCATGAATTCCTTTTTTACATATAGCTCAAATTAAGTTGGATCGTCTAATTCCATTACCATTTTTTTACTGCATACATCACATTGTCGCAAGTTTCGCCCAGGCAATTTTTCTAAAGAAAACTTTGTACTTATTGGTAGTCTTCCTGTGGCATTTTTGCTTGCTAACCATTCCTCCTCTATAGCATCAATAATGATCAGTATAACACTTGTTGAGAAAGTGAAAACAGTTTCTAATTTCTATACAACAACGAAAAGTTTTTTACTATAAATAAATAAATAAATAAATAAATAAATAAATAAATAAATAAATAAATAAATAAATAAATAAATAAATAAATAAATAAATAAATAAATAAATAAATAAATAAAACACGCTCATTTTGTCTACCGTACCACAATCCACGGCTCTACTGCATTACTACTTACCACTGTATTTTATTTTAATTCTTATATTATTAAAAATCACAATTGAGTAAAATGAATACAAACTGCGATTGATATGAATTCAACTGCTCTCAATCGATGCGAAAATTATACTAACCAACAGCATCGTCTCTGGTTTTCGGTACAAAACAAGAGAAAGCATTTTTGGCACATAACAAGCGAAGCGTGATAGTGCTTCGCCGCACTCAAACGGTTAAAGAGCTAGGATTGAATTTTTTTTCTAACTAATGGGCGAAATAAATCGTTCTACTGCTTAAAATCTATACCAAACAGTTAGAAAAATCCACTGATTTGTAGATTGTACTATTTGAAGACAAGAAAATTTCACGTATTTAATATTTAATTTATTATATGTAAAAAATAAATATTTCTCACATAAATATAAATAAATAGGATAAAGAACTTAATTATTAATTATAATAAAATTAATCTTAATTTAAATAACTTTGTAAAATTTAATTTGTATAAATTAAAAAAAAATTCAAAATTTAAATTAAAAAACCTTATTTAACAATACAATGTCCCGAATCTTGCATTTTTTCTGCAATATAACATATATGTATATATTATATATATATATATATATATATGTATATGTATATATATGATATATTAAATAAGTATTTAGTTAAACAGATACAAAATAATCACAATAATCCATGCTATTACTATCAATGTGCAATACATAGTCATAGGATATTATATTAATAAAATATTTTAAATTAAGCACAGCTGACTATATTAATAATAGACTTTTATAATATAAATGATAAAATATAAATGGATTGAAATGATGCCATCAATGCCCAAGGGGAGTTGGACTCCAATTAAACAAGTTTAGCATCATTTGAATCCATTTATATTTTATAATTTATATTATATAGATCTATTATTAATATAGTGAGCTGTTCTTAATTTAAAATATTTTTATTAATATATATATATATATATGTGTGTGTATATATATGTATATAAAAATGTATATGTATGATATATGTTTTGTAAAAATATCTATATAAATATATATATATATATATATATATATGTATAAGATATATGTTATATTATATATAGTATATAAATATATGCATGTAAATGTATATATTTCACACACACATATATATAAATATGCATGTATATTTAATATGTATATATATATGTATATGTATACATATGTAAATATATATGAAATGTATATATATATGTAAATATATGTATAAAATATATGCATGTAATGTATATATATATATGTATATATATGTATAGTATATATAAACACACAACATAAAGATATATAATATATATAAATTAATATAAATATATCATGTATATGTATAATATATATATGTATATATATGTCTCTCTCTCTAAAATATATATACATATGTATATATACATACATATATTATATACATATATATAAATAATATATATATATATATATATATATATTATATATATATATAAATATATATAAAGTATATGTATATATATATGTATATATGTATATATATATTATTGTATAAAAATTTATATATATATGTATAAATATATATAAAAATATATATGTATATATTTAATATATATATATATGTATATGTAAATGAAATATGATATGATAAAATATGTATATATATGAAGAAAAATAATATATATATATATATATATATATATATATATATATATAAGATCTTTATCTATACATTGATATATAATTATATATATCTATATAAATAAATATATATAAATATATATACATAAATAATATATATATATGCATATATGTATATATATGTATATATATATATATATATATATATATATATATATGTATACATATGTATTTATACATGTACATATATATAAACATATATATATTTATACTTATACATATATATAAATATATATATGCATATATATGTATATATATACATATATATACATATAAATAAATATATATAATGAAACTCCGATTGATTTTAATTAAATTCAATTGATTTTATAAATCAATATTATAACCAACCGTAGTTTATACTCATTTTGTAGGCTTGCCCCAGTAACAGAACACTTTCAGCATTGGCTCTCTAAATTTATTCCGTTATTTTTCACTTTGTTAAAAATGACTTTGATCGTTAACAGTTTACAGAAAAAGAAATATTCAGGTCCATATCCGTAGCAGTTTGAACCAAGGTTTAATTCGTTCATTAAGTGAAATGCGTGACAGAGTAAATTAACTTTAGAAAGAGGTAAAATTATTTTCAAAAAAATGTCCTTAATGAAAGCCATAAATTTGAGAAATTTTTATCGGATTAAAAATCTTCCCCTTTTTTTCATCAGACAAGAAATAATGTTAGTAGAGATCCATAGCATCAGTGTAGATGATTGGCTTCTTTCTGCTTCATATCTTTTTTATGTTTGCTAGTTTTGATTCAAAG
>CM063505.1:71646930-71684430 GCA_032207245.1 Pardosa pseudoannulata
AAGAATTCAAGGTAAAAGCTGGAAAGCTTTAATAATCTGACATCCTACTGCAGTGTTCCATGCATTTAAACTTCTGACGAGAGATAACTTAGTTGCGAAAGACACCATCCATGATGGTTCCGGCCAAATAGAATGAATATTTGAATACGGATGTTTCCTTTTTTAAACAATAATCAACGGTTATTTGTAGCGGGAGAGTTCTAAAAGCAAGTTAGCTCAGGCGAACATGAAATGAGTGTCATGGGGGACATTTTTAATCTTTCCCAGTGAACCATTAAGGAAACTTTCAGTCAAAGTTTAAATTGGTGGTGAATATGCAGAATTTTAGAGTATAATCGATGACTAGAGGATTAAGTCGAAGGGAGAGTTGTCTGTGGAAAACTTTTAATTTAAGCCATTTATAATTGCGATGCAAGCTTATCGATAATTCTGAAAATTTTCATGATTTATGTTGTCTGATGTGAACCGTATATTTCCTTTTAACAAAATTGAAACATAAGTAATAGAAAAGGATTATGATATATTTTAAAAATGAGATTTATGTGGTTTTTGGAATGCAGGGATATATAATAATCCCATGTAAATTAACCAATATGTCATATGATCTTTAGTGTGTGAATCACAGTTATGAAGAAGTATTAGATAATAAAAAGTATTTCGCTGATTCAGAATCAGTTTAAAATACTAACACACATGCATACATGTTCAATATGTAACCGGAGTATTATTCTTTACCTATCATGCATCAAGTTTTAGCCCACATTTCTAACTCGTTAAGGTTTACTTGACAACGGAACTTAACTGTAATCATCTCGGGGAAGGCAAGTAGTTCAGACACTAAGATCAGGTGTAAAAATAAAACTGAGCAAATATTCTTTATTTTCTTCTCGAAATCAGAGAACTGATAAACGTACATTCAAGGACGTATGAGAATGTAGTCTTGAGAAGTGAAGAATCCCGTGGTAACCTAAAGAGGATAAAGAATTTTAGCCTGTGAGGACTAATGCCAAGCCTCAGAGTCCCTAGCTTTAAACATTCCACACAGAATCGCCCAACAGAAATATACTTCCTAAATTTTAAGCAGGCCTTCTAGAACCCCAATAGCATACATTTCCTTAATTTTCGCTGAACATTTTAATCTGAAAGAGATACTTTTATTCGGTCTCTCCAGAGACCCAGTGCATGTGCATGCACTTTTGCATTTTAATTTAGTGTTTGCGGTCGAAGGAGAGATTGGGTTCAAAATACATCATTATTTGATTAAAACGATGAAATATAGAGATGAAATAAAAATATGTGATTTAAAGTTTTTAACTTGTGTGTCTTATGGTTTTGCTTTCGGAATGCGAATAAAAAAGGTCCAAAATACTTTTAAAAATTAGTATTTTGAATAATTCGAAATATATTTTAAACTCTTATTAAAGTATACTTGACAATACAAATTTTTTTGTTCAACATCAAAAACAATTTTAATGGTACTTTGCTCAGAAAAGTTGCACCGGGCCTCCGAGGCCCGGCATGCGTTCTCCCGTAACTCCCGGTAAGCGTGCGTCCTCGAAGGTTAAATTAGAGTTTCTTTAGTGGTATGTTAAAATATTCGTGGCGGGACATTTGCATACATTGGCATAAAGATTGCAAGAATCTGTGGTATTTTCGAAGAATTGATAGCTGGATTTGAAAAGGAAAAGGAAGGGTCCCACGCAGCCATTATTAATTTAAGATTTAGTTTTCAGAACTGTGAACGTAATGCAATCTAAATTAATAATGTGTTTCATTCAATTTGTGTGACTAAGAAAATTAAGATTAAGAAAAATAAAACGTAAATCGGGAGAATTTTAAAGAACTTAAGGACAATAAATTTTAATAGATTACACACAGATACGTTTATGTATATAAAGGGTGAGCGAAAGAAATTACTAGCTTAAATCAAAATAGAATTGCAATGCATAAAATTAATGATTTATGCATTGCATATGGATGACTGATTCAGAACAACAGTCCAGCCAACTTGCAATGCTTAATGAACAGACGGACTAAAAATGAATTTTTGTGTATAGATTGCCCCATGCACAATCAGTGCATGAGGCTTCTGCAAGATGTTAAAGTTAATTCATTTTAGTAACACTTTTTCTTCTTTCTTTTAACTTTAAATAGATATATTTTAAATTTTATTCAAGTTACACGTCTTTGATACGGTACAAATATTCCATGATGTGCTGTCTTTTTGATAGTGTTGGGAGTTTTGATTATAAGAGAAATGTTTTAAAATACTTATGGAAACAAAAGATGATCCTTAAAAGACCATTCAACTTTAATAACTATCAAAAATATTACAAAACGAAGACAGAAATTTATTAAAAATATTTCTTCAGTCAAATTGTAATGCTTGGTTTGGAGTTTACGGTCTACTGTTTTGCAACACAAGGGCTAATGAGACCGGTACCTACAGCTTAAAGCCGATTCCGAACGGCTACGAACATCCATGCCACAGTGGGATTCGAACCCACGAACTCTGGTACCGAAGGTCAGCACCCTAACTAATCGGCCATCTTTCGGCCAAATTGAAAGGAAAGATTTTTAAAGGGAGGGTGAACGCAACAAAGCGTTTTGGTAAATTATTAAATTAAAATTGTCAAAGTTTCATGAAATGCATTGAAGTTAAGCTAAATTAATTGCATTATTTTAAAAAATTAGAACTTTTTTCAAATTTTCGTATTTTTGAAATTGTTTTGGAACACTGGATATGCGTTCTGTGATATATTTACCTAATCATAGATTTTTACAAAGTTTTGACCTGAATCCTTATGTAAAATAATGGATTGACTACGCAATGGTTTAACTACGCAACCATTTTAAGTTTAAATTTAATTTAAATCATTGCATTTTATTTTGTTTCATGAAAATTTTAAATTGAGCTGAAAGTTTGCGTACAGACATAAAAAAAAATCATATCATAAAATTTTATTGTAAACTCGTCATCAAAATAATCCCCTATATCTCTACGTCTGCCTTCGAATTTATGAAACGGTTGAACCTGGAATGGGTAGAAGCCTCCATATTGGATTCTTGATGAGGTAGGGTTAGAAAAATACAGAGAAAGTTTTTAAAACGTTCAAAGCGAGTTCAAAAACGTTCGAAATCCACTCCTTCCTCCCTTTTCGATCATTTAATGCCATTATTTCAAGCCCTATTTTCCCCGGTTTAGAGCAGGTGATGATTGAATTCATCAATTTATCACATTATAAGTAACATAAAATAACATTTTTTCTAGCCTTATAAAGTCATTCCTTTAACCATCTCATTTAATCCTTTCTTATTTTGAATTATTTAAATATCGTCTGCATTATTTTCATACTTTTTATCACGGAAATTACATATTACGTAAATATTTTTCTTTTATTTTTGGCTTAAATAATAGATTAGGTATATATATGATAATTTTAAATTTTTTCATCGATTATTTTTGTTGCAATGAATATTTATCACCAGTATTAACAACAAATTCTTTTCATAAAAGTCTAGGAGTCTATTTAACGGACTAATAAATATCTACCGTTTAAGTTATATATCTTTAAAAATGAAAAAGTTTGTTCATTTGTGTGTTTTTTTATACATAACTACATGGTTTAACTAAATGAATTCAACGTGACGCTAAACTGCATTCACAATATTGGGAGACTTTAGAGGAGTATGAATATAAACAAATTATTGAGCGTGTACCAGATAATTCTCAACCATAAAACAAACCATTTTTTTACCTACCCAATAGGGTACTTTACAATTCTGGAAAATTAAAAATTTTACTAATCCCGTCATATCACGCGATATATGCTAGTTACTTTAAAACACTGAGTAATATATTTTACCAGGTCCAACTTATAATGCTTTTAGATAAAACCTACTTTCCTGAAGGTGTTATGACTCTCCTCATTACTTATAAAACTTAAACATTCTGTAGTATGTTTTACAAGATTCTAATGTTAATGCTTGACTTGAAATTATGCCTAAAGCTACTACGACGGGTTATATTCTATGACGGGTTATATGCTAGTACTTAAATATATTTTAAATGAAAATTAGATTAAAAAAAACCTTGATTACTTTATGAGATCATAAGATAGTTTTAAAAATATTAATATAATAATTTAAAAATAAACTTAAAAATTATCAATACTTTTATAATTTATTTCAGCAAAGTTTGAATATGAACAACTATACACATGAATAAAACTTAGCTGCCCATCTCAACGTGAATGGAGACAGAAATTTATCAACTTATATAGGCCACTCTCCTAACTCAATTTAAATGAATTTTATTTCCGCTTTCAGTTTTGGCACAAACATTTTATCATCTCATATGAACAATATTATATTTCAATTTACATAAATAGTAAATTAAAAGTTTTTCTGCTTGAATATCATATGACTGAACATTACTGCCAACTTAATTTAAAAAGAAAAAACTGCCTTCTATGAAATTTAGAAAATTTAAAAATGTTTTTCTTTCTGATTTAAGTTTGACCCACGAAAAGTTTTTAAATCTGTAATTTAGACTGTTTTACAAAAAACTAAATGTTTTTTAGTTTGATCCCTTTTTCACTCTAAAAGGATTAATAAAGTAATGAATTTCCAGTTATTGATACATAATAAATTTGATATGAAAATATCAAGTTCTGATTAAGTGTATTCAGACCTGACATTTAATCCATAATTTTTCCGCAGAACACAAGTGATATTCAGCCATTATGCGTTGTAAATTAAAAATAAATCACCGCTTATTCGGTAAAGCTTGGCTGCAAACCTAACGTAAAATACCCACCACTTACGAAAATTATCTGCGTGTTATATCACAAGTGATCCTAAGTGCATCAAAATACACAGACCATGTCCAGTAATTATAAGTGATCTAGAGGCATGTCATTATGTCTAAGCGTACGTGCTCAATTTTGTTTAATAGTTATCTTGCAAGAAGAAAAAAACCAATTCACGAATCATGCTTGTTACTTCATGTTACTTCAAGGACCTTAGATAAAAAAAAATACGAGGAAATGTAAATATCTGTGAATATCGGTAAATGACATTACAAACAAAAGATACGGTTTTTATTAATGTTTCTCAGATTAGCTACTACAGGTATGATAATATATTTCTGATTTATATTTATTGATGTAACTATTTGTACCTATAATTATCTTTTCTAATGTTTGATTTTGATTCCATGCCTGATTGGGGAATTCCGATTTTTTTCTGTAAATATATTTCATAAAATGTATTAATGATTAACATATGACTCAAAATAGTATTGAGATTGGTTACAAAAATCCTCACCGTACAGATTTGAACATTAATTTTTTTTTCTCTCTCTTCTATCACAGCATTTAATAAGATTCTAAAATCGTGCTTGTTACAGTATTTTATTTCAAGGACCTTAAATAAAAAAAGCAAAAATGTTAAATATAGGTAAATGACATTAAAAAATATAATGGTCTTATCGAGTTTCTGAGATTAGCTATCAGAGTATAATACACTGCAGATTTGTATTTAGCGATGTATAAATTTTTACCTAGTATTATTTTTATCTTTTCTAATTTACTCTACTAATTTAATTCCTAACTGGGGATATACGTTTGGAAAAAAAAGGGTTTTATGAATAATTCTCAGATTAGTTACTACAAGTTTGATAACATATTGCTGATTTCTATTTATCAACGTAACTATTTGTAGCTATAATTATATTTTTTAATGTTTGATTCTAATTCCATGCCTAATTGGGAAATTCTGATTTTTGTTGTAAATACATTTCATAAAATGTATTACTAATTAATATATGCCTCAAAATAGTATTCAAACTGGATCTGAAAATCTTTACCGTATAAATTACACATTTGAACTTTAAAAAAAATTATTTTCTCTCTTCTATCACAGCATTTAGTAAGATTCTAGAATCGTGCTTGTTAAAATGTTTTATTTCAAGGACCTTAAATAAAAATGCGAAAATGTTAAATATAGGTAAATGACATTAAAAAATATAATGTTTTTATCGAGTTTCTGAGATTAGCTATTACAGTATGATATACTGCAGATTTGTATTTAGCGATGTATAAATTTTTACCTAGTATTATTTTTATATTTTCTAATTCTCTCTACCTATTTAATGCCTAACTGGGGATATACGTTTGGAAAAAAAAGGGTTTTATGAATAATTCTCAGATTAGCTACTACAAGTTTGATAATATATTGCTAATTTCAATTTATCAATGTACCTATTTGTACCTATAATTATCTTTTCTAATATTTGATTCTAATTCCATGCGTAACTGAGAAATTCTGATTTTTTGCTGTAAATACATTTCATAAAATGTATTAATTAACATATGCCTCAAAATAGTATTGAAACTGGATCTGAAAATCTTCACCGTATAAATTACACATTTGAACATTTAAAAAATTTTTTCTCTCTCTTCTATCACAGCATTTATTAAGATTCTAAAATCGTGCTTGTTACAATATTTTATTTCAAGGAACTTAAATAAAAAAGGGAAAATGTTAAATATAGGTAAATGGCATTAAAAAATATAATGTTTTTATCGAGTGTCTGAGATTAGCTATTACAGTATGATATACTGCAGATTTGTATTTAGCGATGTATAAATTTTTAACTAGTATTATTTTTATCTTTTCTAATTTACTGTACTAATTTAATGTCAAACTGGGGATATACGTTTGGAAAAAAAACGATACGGTTCTGAAAATCCATGCCGTACACATTTTAACATTAAAAATTTTTTTCTCTCTCCTATCACAGCATTTAATAAGATTCTAAAATCGTGCTTGTTACATTATTTTTGTAACAAGGACGTTTGTATTAATATTTCACATATGCCTCAAAATAGTATTGAGACTGATTCTGAAAATCCTCACCGTACTCATTTTAACATTAAATTTTTTTTTTCTCTCTTCTATCACAGCATTTAATAAGATTCTAAAATCGTGCTTGTTACAATATTTTATTTCAAGGACCTTAATAAAAAAGCGAAAATGTTAAATATAGGTAAATGACATTAAAAAATATAATGTTTTTATCGAGTTTCTGAGATTAGCTATTACAGTATGATATACTGAAGATTTGTATTTAGCAATGTATAAATTTTTACCTAGTATTATTTTTATCTTTTCTAATTCACTCTACTTATTTAATGCCTAACTGGGGATATAAGTTTGGAAAAAAAAGGTTTTATGAATAATTCTCAGATTAGTTACTACAAGTTTGATAATATATTGCTGATTTCTATTTATCAACGTAACTATTTGTAGCTATAATTATATTTTTTAATGTTTGTTTCTAATTCCATGCCTAATTGGGAAATTCTGATTTTTTGCTGTAAATACATTTCATAAGATATATTAATAATTATTATATGCCTCAAAATAGTATTCAGACTGGTTCTGAAAATCTTTACCGTATAAATTACACATTTGAACTTTAAAAAAATTATTTTCTCTCTTCTATCACAGCATTTAGTAAGATTCTAGAATCGTGCTTGTTACAATATTTTATTTTAAGGACCTTAAATAAAAAAGGGGAAATGTTAAATATAGGTAAATGACATTAAATATATTATATTTTTATCGGGTTTTTGAGATTAGCTATTACAGTATGATATACTGCAGATTTGTATTTAGCGATGTATAAATTTTTACCTAGTATTATTTTTCTCTTTTCTAATTCTCCCTACTAATTTAATGCCTAACTGGGGATATACGTTTGGAAAACATATATTAATACTAAAATAGGTTTTCACAGTCTGGAAATAACTATATATCTGTGTGTTTGTGTGTATGACCAATATATATAAATATATACGTGTGTGTACATGTGTATGAGTAATAGATGCATACATGCGTATAATATGTACAATTTATATTATATTCATGCATACGCATATACATATGTATATATATTTATATAACATGTGTGTATAAATATCCACATATAAAAATAACGAGAAGCTAGGTTCCAAGCGTTCTAGCATTTGTAATTCCTGAATTATTGATGTAGAAACAATTTACAAGAAATGTTGACGCTTAATATATATTTCAAAATTGTATGTGTAGTGATTTTGAAAAACTGCGCAGTATAAATTAGTGAATTGAGCACTTTCAAGAAACAATTTTTTTTTCTTGCTGTACTATGACAGTAGTAAGATTCTAAAAACTGTGTTACTAACAAGCATCAACACATCAATAAAGAAGAGTAAGAAAAAAGTGTAAAGTTTTCCAAAGGTGTTTATAAATATAACGTGTATATAACATGTGTGGATAAATAGCCACATATGACAATAGCTAGTAGCTAGGTTCCAGGCGTGCTAGATATGTAACCCCTGAATTATTAGTGTAGAACAATTTAGAAGAAATATTGATACAAAATATGTCTCAAAATTGTATGTAGAATAATTTTCAAAAACTGCGCAGTATAAATCACTCTATTGAACACTTTTAAGAAACATTTGTTTTCCTTACTCTACTATCACAGTATGAAGATTCGAAAAACTGTGCTACTAACAAGTATCAAAACAAACACATAAATAAGGAAAAGTAAGAAAAACTCGTAAGTTTTCCAAACCTGCATTGCATGACACTTTAACTCTGATAGGAAATTAACTTGTTTTCATACTTCATACAGTAAATAAATTATGGAATAACTTTTACTCAGAACTAAAGTTTCTTATTTTCGGATCTCAACAAAGATTAAAATATTCTATAAAGAAGTGGCTCTATGAAGTGCTCTTTTGCGCTACTTCCATCACCTCCTTTGCAAGCAATAGACATATTAAAACTCTGGAAATATTCCAAATTAAAAATCTCAAGCGAATACTTTTGTTTTCGAGTATATGAAATAACATTATTTTGAGGAACTTCGATCTCAGTTACTTTTTTGGACACAAAAATGTATTCCTCAAAGACAATAATTTTCTTAATTGTCATAATGAAATTACTGCTGAGGTCTCACGCTAGAGTTATTCCGATTCTGGTCACATTTAACTCCCTGGAGAATATCATTTACTTAGTTGCGATGGGTTTTTAACTCTACTGCATCAGACCCTTTATTTCCCCTGTGAACTTGTCAATAATTTCAATAGAAACATTTGTAATTTTATTTCTGTTGGCTTTCCTTATTTCTTTAAAATTCTGTTAATATCAATTTGATTTGATATCTTTTGAACATAAGGGTCGTAATTTATATATTTTATATTTCTTTACTCCATTTATTACCGAGGGATTCACTAATTACCTTGTACGTTAGTTCGGTATTACGTCACTTGCTTCCAGGTGATTTGCTTTCGAGTTATCTACCTTACTTCACTGAGGATATATGAAGAATTAAAATTTTGTATAATTCTGATGGGTGTATTGATATTTTTTAAACAGTTACAAGCATGTTGATGTTAGTTCATAAACGACTCAAATCGTTATTAAAAAATTATCAAAGTTATTTCAGTTTTAGGCACTACATTTTATTCGACTTTTTATGGCATCGTATTTGAGTTACCAGTATGACGATTAACATCTTCTTTTTAAATTGTACTATCCTATTTAACCCTTTAGTGGACAGTGGTTTCACAGCGAAACCTCTTGTTAAACATTTTTTCTCTCAATTCTGGAAAAAATATGAATGGTTTTTTCGATTTTTTTTATGTTTTTGACATTTAAAACTTACAATAGATGATAGTATTGCATTTAATTTATTTTTATTTTTCCTGCATTTAATCTATTTTTCTTTTGTATTTATACTTGGTGTACCTGTAAAGTTAGTAATTCGATTTTTTTTCACTTATGACCCCAAACAAAAATATCTATTCAAACAACGCTTATAAATTGTTGAACTATTTATTTATTGTACTTTTTTAAGAACACTTATTTATTGTTTTTCCAATATAATTAAAATTTTAAAAAGTATTGTGTTCAAGCTGTACTAGGGGTTAGGTAGTTAACCCCTCTCAATACCTTCTATGGTATCCTCTAAGGCAAACACTCTAAAAATTGTAAAAAAAAAAAAATGCTAAACATTTTGCAATTATAAGGTTCATAGATAATATTTATAAACTAATTTTGTTAAATTCGAAAGAATTTATGTTGGTGACCTTTAAAGATTAATAAGATATGTGGTTACCCTAGACCAGGGGTAGGCAACGCGGCGACCGCGGGTGCCATGGCGCCCCCGATCGATTTTTAATGCGCCCTCGCTGGACTAATGTAAATGTATGAGAGCCAGAGCGATTTACTTACTCTTGTCAAACGGCGATATACAGCAAGTAGTCAGTTGATTTTAGGACATTCAAAGGCAAGTTAGTGTTGTTGAAATTCCATCTATTGAAAAAATCATTATCACATATCCTAAATATAAAATATACTGTTGAAAGTTTAAATTTGAATAACGAAAATTTTACTGCTACATCATATTTATAAATTATAGATAAGCTAATAGAAGAGTTTTCTTCTAGATTTGACGATTTTGCAGCATTAGAACCCATTCTAAGATTTTTCATAAATCCATTCAATGTTACTGAAGATGATGTCCTTGAATTAGTTCCAGTGTATTTCGAACTTCATAATATCGAAGACCTAGAATTAGAAATAATAAACTTGCAAAGTGATATTATTTTAAAAGCGCATAGTAATGATAAAATGTTTTGGAACTTAGTCGATGAAAATAAGTACCTATTTTAAGGAAATGTGCGCTAAAAATTTATTCATACTGTGCAACATACAATTGCGAGTCTTTGTTCTCAAATATGAAAAATTTGAAATCAAAATACCGAACAAAGCTTAATGACTCACATTTAGATAATTGTTTAAGGACCGGGAACTCTAAATATATCCCCAATTATAAGAAATTAGCTGAAAATATGGACACCCAAGTTTCACACTGAACTATATGTATCATTATGTATGACACCAACAAAATAAAGTTATAAAAAAATCTGTTTTTTTAATGCCTATTTATACCTGTTGATTATGTGTAAAATATACGCCCTCGGTGATTTTCAAATTTAGTATTGCGCCCTTAAGAACAAACAGGTTGCCGACCCCTGCCCTAGACCAAAATATAATCTGCATTGAGCCACGGTATCTCATTCGGTAAAGGTAGCAATCTCGTAACTGAGTGGTTGCAATTTCGGAACCCGAGCCGGTCTAAGATCCGCCGTGTTCCTTAAAGGTGTCGAAATATAAACTTTTATTACAACTGCATGTAGAATCCTTTAAATTAGAATTTAAATCATCACTCACATGCAGCTCTTTTCACAAGTTCTGAAAAGGTGTGCTCAAAAATTTGTATATTTTTTCATTGATGAATTTCATTGAACTACGTTATAACGTTGGCTGAGGGTTATCAACCATTTACCTTTTATTCAAGTTTAGTATTTTTTGTGGTTGTTCCTTTAATATTTGTCGCCAGTGTACCATACTTTATAGATTTTATATAAATTTTAGTTTTTTATTAAGACTAGCATATAGTCTGTCATATGACGGGATCATTAAAATTTTTAATTTTATTACCCTATGAGGCAAGTAAAAATTAGTTTGTTTTTTAGATGAGAATTCTCTGGTACAGGCTCAATAATTTGTTTATCTTTACTGACCGCTTGTTAGTTGCCAACCTTAATTTATCTTGCCATATTACGTGATAGGATGGACAGCAGAGGTTTTAATATTAACAGTGATTATTTGGCGGTATATATGATTGATGTTCAAACTAGCGAATCGATTGTAAACCGTGTGGTTATGTATAAAACACAAACACACAAATGAACAAATTTCCTAATACTCAAAGATATATAACTTAAACGCTAGATATTTATTAGTCAGGGATATTGAATCCTAGACTTTTATGAAAAGAATTTGTAGTTAATACCGGTGATAAAATTTTCATTGCAACAAAAGATAATCGATGATTAATTTTAAAATTATAACTTATTCACCTATTCTATTATTTACTCCAAATATAAAAGAAAATTATTTGCATAATATGTAAGTTCCGTGATAAAACGTATGAAAATAATGCAGACGATATTTGAATAATTTAAAATAAGAAATGATTAAACGAGATGGTTAAATGAATGACGTCATAATGCTAGAAAAAAATGTTATTTTATGTTACTTATAGGCCCTTACTCCAGACGTTGCAGTTCGGTTCGAGCCTTCGTTGTAACGTCACTTTGACGTCAGCTTGAGGTCAGCTTTGGAGGAAACAATGCAGGTGACGTCACAAAGGACGTTCTAACTCACACGCAACGTCCAGAGTGAGCCTAATAATGTGATAAATTGATGAATTTAATCATCGCCTGCTCTTAACCGGGTAAAATAGGGCTTGAAATAATGCCATTAAACGATCTAAAAGGAAAGGGGGAAAGAGTGGATTTCGAACGCTTTTGAACTCACTTTGAATTTTGCTAACCTTAACTCATCAAGAATCCAATATGGATGCCATTCCAGGTCCAACCGCTTCATAAATTCGAGGACAGATGGACAGATAACTTAGGCTATTAATATATAGGGGATAGAAGACTGAACTTTATTGTATATAAAATATCATGGTAAACATCATAATTTAAATTATAAATAAATAAACTTATCTGATACACCTTAGATATAAGATGAGCATTTAACCCTTTCTTGGGCCATTTATTTCTCTCACAAAGTTTTCAAGCTCTTAAAGCAGAAGCGCTAATTATATTCGATTGATGATACAATAGACGCAAAACTGAAGTGGGAATCAGTCTTCCCATCTTTATAATAGCAAGACCAATATATTTTAATGGGTTTTGCGCTTCTCACAGGTGTATTTTGTAAGATCATGTAAGTGGGAAGTATTCTTTCCACGGCCTTCGAAAGGGTTAAGTAAGAATGAAATCTTAGCATAAGGCTGCTAGATATATTTATTAGATAAATGATCTCAATTGTTTGTCAATTTTGCACTTATTACTTATTTAAGCACCATTTGTCTACTAGATAAAAAACATTAAGTAAATTATATCCATTTTTAGAGTCCACTGAATCAATAATTTCGTCATTAATGGGCACCCAAGATATAATCTTAAAAATACGAACTACTTTATGGAATTCATTCATGTTCCTTTTTTAATCAGAATATTAAAGTAATAAATCCAAAAATATACATTTGGCAATACCTCCTTTCAATAATAATCATCAAATAAAATAAAATTCCCTGTTGAAAAAATACATTATCTATCGAAATTTTTAATTTTCGCATTTTAATTACAAACCATCAAAACTAAAATTTGATCTTGAAGCATTAACAGTAAGTCTCGAATTTCCTACTTCAAATAATGAACAACTTTACTTTTTATTAACATTTTAAGTAATTAATTGATTCCATTAACGCTCCAACAACTGCTTAATTGGGCAGTAATAAGATATGGGATGCAGAAAATATTAAAAGATAATTTCTGTTTCTTTTAAATTTCTTAGTACGAAAAATGCATTCTACTATTACTCAAATATGAGATTAAGAAAGCAAAGATGATAAATTACGTAATGATATTATTTACTTGACTTTTTTTGGCCAAATGAGTGTGGTATATTCATTAAATAAAATGTTCACTTTTGTGTCAGGGGATTTGTACAATATAATCCATTTCAAGGAATGTATTTAGTCATTAATCTCAATAGATATATCTATAAAATTCATAAAAGAACCAAACATGCAATGCATTGAGAAATCTTTTATAAATTTTTAGATTTTTTAAATTTTTGAGTTTTATACAAAATTTAAAATAAATATCACGTTTTTTATGTAATGGAAATATTTTTAGCTATTTCAGTTTAATACAAACAATCGTTTTATAAGTAAAATTCAATATCACATTCCAGTTTTTTTTTTTGAATAATTTATAATCCATTTCAAGGAATGTATTTAGTCATTAATCTCAATAGATATATCTATAAAATTCATAAAAGAACCAAACATGCAATGCATTGAGAAATCTTTTATAAATTTTTAGGTTTATTAAATTTTTGAGTTTTATACAAAATTTGAAATAAATATCACGTTCTTTATGTAATGGAAATATCTTTAGCTATTTCAGTTAAATACAAACCATCGTCTTATAAGTAAAATTCAATATCACATTCCAGTTTTTTTTTTTGAATAATTTATAATCCATTTCAAGTAATGTATTTAGTCATTAATCTCAATAGATACATCTATAAAATTCATAAAAGAACCAAACATGCGATGTATTGAGAAGTCTTTTATAAATTTTTAGGTTTTTTAAATTTTTGAGTTTTATACAAAATTTAAAATAAATATCACGTTCTTTATGTAATGGAAATATTTTTAGCTATTTCAGTTTAATACAAACAATCGTTTTATAAGTAAAATTCAATATTACCTTCCAGTTATTTTTTAATAATTTATAATCCATTTCAAGTAATGTATTTAGTCATTAATCTCAATAGATACATCTATAAAATTCATAAAAGAACCAAACATGCAATGCATTGAGAAATCTTTTATAAATTTTTGAGTTTTATACAAAAAGTAAAATAAATATCACGTTCTTTATGTAATGGAAATATCTTTAGCTATTTCAGTTAAATACAAACCATCGTCTTATAAGTAAAATTCAATATCACATTCCAGTTTTTTTTTTTTGAATAATTTATAATCCATTTCAAGTAATGTATTTAGTCATTAATCTCAATAGATACATCTATAAAATTCATAAAAGAACCAAACATGCGATGTATTGAGAAGTCTTTTATAAATTTTTAGGTTTTTTAAATTTTTGAGTTTTATACAAAATTTAAAATAATGGAAATATATTTTAGCTATTTCAGTTTAATACAAACAATCGTTTTATAAGTAAAATTCAATATCACATTCCAGTTTTTTTTTTTGAATAATTTATAATCCATTTCAAGTAATGTATTTAGTCATTAATCTCAATAGATACATCTATAAAATTCATAAAAGAACCAAACATGCGATGTATTGAGAAGTCTTTTATAAATTTTTAGGTTTTTTTAAATTTTTTTGAGTTTTATACAAAATTTGAAATAAATATCACGTTCTTTATGTAATGGAAATATCTTTAGCTATTTCAGTTAAATACAAACCATCGTCTTATAAGTAAAATTCAATATCACATTCCAGTTTTTTTTTTTGAATAATTTATAATCCATTTCAAGGAATGTATTTAGTCATTAATCTCAATAGATATATCTATAAAATTCATAAAAGAACCAAACATGCAATGCATTGAGAAATCTTTTATAAATTTTTAGATTTTTTAAATTTTTGAGTTTTATACAAAATTTAAAATAAATATCACGTTTTTTATGTAATGGAAATATCTTTAGCTATTTCAGTTAAATACAAACCATCGTCTTATAAGTAAAATTCAATATCACATTCCAGTTTTTTTTTTTGAATAATTTATAATCCATTTCAAGTAATGTATTTAGTCATTAATCTCAATAGATACATCTATAAAATTCATAAAAGAACCAAACATGCGATGCATTGAGAAATCTTTTATAAATTTTTAGATTTTTTAAATTTTTGAGTTTTATACAAAATTTAAAATAAATATCACGTTTTTTATGTAATGGAAATATTTTTAGCTATTTCAGTTTAATACAAACCATCGTCTTATAAGTAAAATTCAATATCACATTCCAGTTTTTTTTTTTGAATAATTTATAATCCATTTCAAGTAATGTATTTAGTCATTAATCTCAATAGATATATCTATAAAATTCATAAAAGAACCAAACATGCGATGTATTGAGAAATCTTTTATAAATTTTTAGATTTTTTAAATTTTTGAGTTTTATACAAAATTTAAAATAAATATCACGTTCTTTATGTAATGGAAATATTTTTAGCTATTTCAGTTTAATACAAACAATCGTTTTATAAGTAAAATTCAATATTACCTTCCAGTTATTTTTTTTTCGTATTGGAATTTACCCCTAGGAATAACTGAAACATTATTTATCTTAACCAAACTAAATAGTCAATTATAGGTTCGTGGATTCTTTACTTTACTAGCATATAGCCCGTCATATGACCGTATCAGTAACATTTTTAATTTTCCATAATTGTAAAGTACAATATGAGCGAGGTAAAAAAATGGTTTGTTTTTTGGTTGAGAATCATAGGTACAAATAGGTACATCGATAAATAGAAATCAGCAATATATTATCAAACTTGTAGTAGATAATCTGAGAAGCATTAATAAAAACCGTATCTTTTTTTGTAATGTCATTTACCGATATTCACAGATATTAAACTTTCCACAGATATTAAAATATGCACACACACGTATATATTTATACATATTGGTCATACACACAAGCACACATATATATAATTATTTCCAGACTATTAAAAACTATTTAAGTATTAATATATAAATTTTCCAAACGTATATCCCCAGTTAGGCATTAAATTAGTACAGTGAATTAGAAAAGATAAAAACAATACTAGGTAAAAATTTATTCATCCCTAAATACAAATCTGCAGTATATCATACTGTAATAGCTAATCTCAGAAACTCGACAAAATAATTATATTTTTTAATGCCATTTACCTATATTTAACATTTCCGCTTTTTTATTTAAGGTCCTTGAAATAAAATATTGTAACAAGCACGATTCTAGAATCTTACTAAATGCTGTGATAGAAGAGAGAGAAATTTTTTTTAAATGTTCAAATGTGTAATTTATACGGTGAAGATTTTCAGATCCAGTTTGAATACTATTTTGAGGCATATGTTAATTATTAATACATTTTATGAAATGTATTTATAGAAAATATCAGAATTTCCCAATTACGCATGTAATTAGAATCAAACATTAGAAAAGATAATTATAGGTACAAATAGGTACATCGATAAATATATATCAGCAATATATTATCAAACTTGTAGTAGCTAATCTGAGAAGCATTCATAAAAACCGTATCTTTTATCCAAACGTATATCCCCAGTTAGGTATTAAATTAGTAGAGAGAATTAGATAAGATAAAAATAATACTAGGTAAAATTTATACATCGCTAAATACAAATCTGCAATATATGCTACTGTTATAAGTAATATCAGAATATCGATAAAAACATTACATTTTTAATGTTATTTACCAATATTTAACATTTCCGCTTTTTATTTAAGGTCCTTGAAATAAGATATTGTAACAAGCAAGATTCTAGAATCTTACGAAATGCTGTGATAGAAGAGAGAAAAAAAATTTTAATGTTAAAATGTGTACGGTGAGGATTTTCAGAACCAATTTCAATACTATTTTGAGGCATATGTTAATCATTAATACATCTTATGAAATATATTTACAGAAAAAATCAGAATTCCCCAATCAGGTATGGAATCAAAATCAAACATTAGAAAAGATAATTATCGGTACAAATAGTTACATCGATAAATATAAATTAGCAATATATTATCATACCTGTAGTAGCTAATCTGAGAAACATTAATTAAAACCGTATCGCTTTTTGTAATGTCATTTACCGATATTCACAGATATTAACATTTCCTCGTTTTCTTTTTATCTAAGGTCCTTGAAGTAACATGAAGTAACAAGCATGATTCGTGAATTGCTTTTTTTTTTCTTGTAAGATAACTATTAAACAAAATTGAGCACGTACGCTTAGACATAATGACATGCCTCTAGATCACTTATAATTACTGGACATGGTCTGTGTATTTTGATGCACTTAGGATCACTTGTGATATAACACTCAGATAATTTTCGTAAGTGGTGGGTATTTTACGTTAAGTTTGCAGCCAAGCTTTACCGAATAAGCGGTGATTTATTTTTAATTCATAACGCATACTGCCTAAATATCACTTGTGTTCTGCGAAAAAATTAGGAATTAAATGTCAGGTCTGAATACACTTAATCAGAACTTGCTATTTTCATATCACATTTTTTCATATGTCAATAAATGGAAATGCATTACTTTTTTAATCCTTTTATTGAGAAAAAGGGCTCAAACTAAAAAAACATTTCATTTTTGTAAAACAGTTTAAATTACAGTTTTAAAGACTTTTCGTGAGTCAAACTTAAATCAGAAATAAAAACATTTTTAAATTTCCCAGATTTTATAAACGGCATCTTTTTCTTAAACATTAAGTTGTCAGTAAGGTTCAGTCAAATAATTTTCACGCAACAAAAAGCAAAATTTCTTATTTATGTAAATTGAAATATAAGATTGTTCATAGAAGATGATAAAATATATGTGCCAGAGCTGAAATTGGAAATAAAATTCATTTAAATTGAATTAGGAGAGTGGACTATGTAAGGTGATAAATTTCTGTCTCCATTCACGGTGAGATGTTCAGCTAAGTTTTTTTGCATGTGTATAGTTGTTCATATTCAAACTTTGCTGAAATAAATTATAAAAGTATTGATAATTTTTAAATTTGTTTTTAAATTATTATGTTAATATTTTTAAAACTATCTTATGATCTCATCAAGTAATCAAGTTTTTTTTTTATCTAATTTTCATTTAAAATATTTTTAAGTACTAGCATATAACCCGTCATAGAACGGGATTAATAAAACTTTTAATTTTCCAGAATCGTAAAGTACCCTCTCGGCAGGTAAAAATGGTTTGTTTTATGGCTGAAAATTATCTGTACACACTCAATAATCTTCATACTCCTCTAAAGTCACCCGATATTGTGAATGCAGTTTAGAATCACGTTGAATTCATTTAGTCAAATCACGTGGTTATGTATAAAAAACAAACACACAAACGAACAAGCTTCTTAATTTTCAAGATATATATCTTAAAAGCTACATATTTATGATTCCGTGAAATAGACTCCTAGATTTTTATGAAAATAATGTATTGCTAATACAGTTGATAAAATTATCATTCCAACAAAAAATAACCGATGATTCAATTTAAAATTATCACAAATGTGCCTAATCTATTATTTAAGCGAAATATAAAAGAAAATTATTTACGTAATATGGAAGTTCAGTGATAAGACGGGCTAAAATAATGCAAGCAATATTTAAATAATTTAAAATAAGAAGGATGGTGAAAGGAATAATGTCATAATGCTAGAAAATAAATGTTATTTTTACCTATTTGTTATGAGATAAATGTAATCGCCTGTTTATAACCGGGGAAAATGGGCTTTGAAATGATGGTATTAAAAGCTCGAAATGAGAGGAAGGGGTAGATTTCGAACGTCTTACTCTCTTTGAATTTTGCTAACCCTAACTCATCAAGAATCCAATATGGATGCCTCTATCCATTCCAGGTCCAATCGCTTCATAAATTCGAGGACAGATAACATAGGCTATTAATATACAGGAGATTTACCTAAAATCATGTAGGGGATATTACACCATATGAGAGAAAGTACACTTATTTTCTGCTCAGTAAAAGAATGTTAATAAATTTGACACTTCTCACCGAAAATGTAAGGTATTTTCACCTATAATACGAAAATATTTCTAACCTGTAATCAAAACATACCCTCAGAGGGAAAGCTGAATATTTTAATACTTAATCCCAAACTCATATATACAGGTAAGGCAGCAAGGATTATGTATCATTGTGTATTAAAATGAACTAATATATCTATACCAATACAAAATTATAATTTATTTAAGCATTGTTATCGATACATTTATAAGAAAAATTTTTCAGCTTAAATGGACACCGTGAATTTAACGAATAATCAGTTATATGATGTACACTCATGTCCATAAATTAAGGATAATGAAGTTCAGGCAATGAAAGAGACAAAAGCAAAACAAATTTGACTTATTTGTAAAGTCTATTTATTAAACAAATGATAAAGAGCAAAAAAGATGCTATATGTTTGACATAATTAATAAAAATTGTGATTTTTACTCCCTGGAGCAAATTTCAAAAAAGAACCTATTTACAGAAAACAGTATAACATGGTTAGTATGATGGTTAATACGGAGTATGTCTCCCGGACGATGCAATACAAGCGTTACAACGCCTACGCATGCTGAGTATCAGATTATCAATCTGATCTTGGGAAAAATTACACCACTCATCAAGCAATGCCCTCCGAAGTTCCGATAGACAGTTGGAAGGGGGTTGACGGGCTGCAATTCGTCGGCCAAGCATGTTCCACACATGCTCTATTGGATTCAAGTCCGGTGAGTATGCTGGCCAATCCATACGGGTGATATCCTCCGATTGAAGGCATTCGTCTACAATGTTTGCACGGTGAGGTCGGACGTTGTCATCCATATACAGAAATTCAGGACCCACGACGCCCCGAAACAAACGTACATGTTGTTCCAGAATGACATCCCGATAGATGTGGCCTGTCATCGTTACACTCTGAACATGCAGGTCAGTTCTGGAACCAAGAATAATTCCTCCCCAAACGAGCCATCCTGCACCACCGTAACGGTGTCGTTCACTGGTGTTCTCTTGGTGGTAACGGGTACCTGGCGTTCTCCATATGAAAGTCCGGCGAGAATCAGAATGTAAACTGAACCTGGACTCGTCGGAAAACATCACACAAGTCCACTGTTGCGGTGTCCACAATGCATGCTCTTTAGCCCAGCATAATCGCAGGCGACAGTGAGTTGCGGTAAGGGGAACACATCTGACAGGCCTACGAACATATAGACCAATGTTCCCTAAGCGTCTGTACACGGTCTGTCTTGAAACTGTCGTACCGGTAGCTGAAGAGAGCTGACGAGACAGGTCTGATGCTGTGATCCGTCTGTTTCTTTTGGCAGTAACTGCCAAATACCGGTCATCATTCGGCTGGGTACGTTCACATTCCAGTCATCCGATAATTCTACCACGTACAAAATCATCCAAATGCTTCCTTTGTGCCATAACTATGCGGTTATTGCACTGAAAGGCTTTTAAAGCGCTTGTGAACAATTTTACTTCTTCGCTACCATTTCTTATATACCCCTTTCATACACTCTCGTCATTGTGACGTACTATCCGCGCCATCTGGTGGTTTCCTGCAATTTGCATATTCTTCTTCAAGATGTGTGTGATAATTCTACAGGTGAAATTTTTATTTTAGAGCTCAATTTCTGTGTGATTCTGAATTATCCTTAATTTATGGACATGAGTGTATATCTATTTACAATCTGAAATTTTTTTTCCGACCTGTAATTGCATCAACGCCCCAAGCTTGAAAGCTGATCGTTGTCTCACAACCAACGTGTATATACAGGGGTAAGTAAAGATGGATAACAACAATTAGAAATCTATGTATATTTAATTGACATATACATACTGATTCATTTTGACTGATTAATTGACAGTTCGCTTATTGTTGTCACAATTTCATTTGTATTTCCACTTACTTGGAGATTGCCCACTTAGGGAAGTATCAATAAATTATCTATAATCAGGAAACCATATATAATGAAAAATCTATAACATCAATCTACCATCTATAATCAGAATAATTTTTTTTCTCCTCCCAGTAATCGATCTAAAGTTTGGGAGGTGAAAAACTGATTGTTCCGACGAGAACTGCTTGAACTCTTCCATACGTCACTTTTAACAAATCACTGTATAGAACTTAGTTAACTGTTCAACGCGTATGCGCTTGCTACTGTGTATTATTTTTTTTCTTCCAAAAGCGCGCCTATACAACACCTCCTTTATATGGATCTGATATAGGAGGTATTGGGCTATGGCGCACTGGAGATAAGACTATGATTCCATCAATAGCTGACACGTAAAGTTAACCTTATTTTCTTTATTAAATTTTTCTTAACTTTTCTCGTTGAATCTTTCTTTGAGTTTTGGATTTGATATGAACACACTGAACCACAATAGATTTAGAAGCATTCTTTATAGATATTTGGATTTAGATGAATGCGTCATTACACTGGTTACTGCACTACTGATGCTTATCTACCGAAGATAAGAAAAGAAGTATAAAATGATTAGACATCATTGTTTTTTAAAAATGAACTAATTTATATTAGTTAATATTAATATATATAATTAATTTATATCTTTATACATAAAATTCTTCTGCCCGTGTGTTTGTAATAGAACACACATCCTAAACGGCAGGACTGAATTTGATGAAATTAAGATTGAAAAAAAGATGAAATTAAGATGAAATTAATTTGATGTAATTAAGCTGATTCGAGAATGGTTTAGATTCACAATTTGATCCGACAGGAAATATTGTTTTTTAATTAAAAATCTAGAATTACGTACTTATTGAGATTATTATAATGCCCCTTGAAACCCCTTCCCCGCCAACATATCTGTGGCTTAGTGGTTAGCGCAACGGGCTTCTGTACGAGAACTTACACAATCAAATCCTCGTACAGGCGAGGTGGGAGTTTTAATTTAATCTAATTACATTTGTGATGACTGTACGCGTAGTAACAAGTACTTTAATAATCTTAATAAAATAATAATTTTCCTTTCTTTTCCATCAAAACAGTCCAATTTATAATTTATTTAAAAATATTTTACAATTTTTGGGTTTACAGCGTTAAAACAGCACAACGTCTGTCGGGTAGTCTAGTGAATACATATAATTAATTTATATATATATATATATATATATATATATAATATATATATATATACATATATATAATATAATTTATGCTAACATATGAAATTAATTTATATATATATATATATATATATATATATATATATATATATATATATATATATATATATATAATTAATTTATCGTGATATATATATATATATATATATATATATATATATATATATATATATATATATATATATATAATTTATACTAATATATATTTTCCATTGAAATTATTTTTATGCTTATCCTATTTGCTGTGTAATATTTAAATGCATTGAAACAATGTATTTTATATCTACTTGTTAAGTTTACAAGTATTTTTGATTAATTTATTTTTATGGAACCCTATCCCTAAAACGAGTTTCAGGTATATAATATAAAATTAAAGAGATACACAACGTGAGTTAAATGAAAGTGAATAAAAAGTGGTAGTATATGATAGTTTCTATAATAAAAATAGTTCAGTCTATGAGTCAATTTGTACAATAATTTAATGTTCACTTACTATTCAGACGTATTTGGAGAAAAGCTTGAATTCAATTATTCCTATACAACCCTCTTCCCTCTTACGGCAGATTATAACTGGTATATCCTTAAATCCAATTATTCATTGGAAGTTAAGCACTAATGTAAATAAGCAAGTTATAATAATAAAGCAGACAGTGATAGCAGGAAGTCTTTGATACTAAAGCTATAAATATTACTTAGTGCGAACCGATACAGAGGTAAACAGCTTTTCTGTCTTCCTACAAATGATTGAATGTCAGGAAACTGATGTTTCGTATATATCAATGGAAAGAGGGATTTACTTGTTTGTAAATACCCCTAAAAAAGATAAATAAACTATAAACTGGAGCGATTTCAGTTATAATCTGTATATGCATATTCCAAATGATCAAATCTTCTTGTTTCAATACAACACGGAACGTTGATTACAAATGACATTTCATTTGAAAGATAAGCTTAGAAAATATATAGATCTATTTTATAGATAGCGGAAAAAAGGAAAATGTATAAGGGAATTCAAAATTACCGATATCGATCATTTTATGGTAAACATATCTGCGATGTTTATTTTAGGCTTCAAAATACAGCTTCGATAGCGAGATATCTAAGCCTCAAAAAGTGTATATGTACTCTTATAAGTAGTAAAAATTGCTGTAGTTTGTTTTAGTGCTCTTATAAGTAGTAGAAACATTAAGAGTTTCTAAAACAATGTGTTTGGGAGAAATGATAACAATCTATTTTATTTTCTTGCTGAGTCTAACTATGTAATTATCAAAAAATCACACATAATTTAAGGTTTTATGCTTAAGTTCCAAATAACTTAAAGTTCCAAACAGCTTATTTTAATAATTGAAATATTATTCTGCAAAGCTCTTGATTAAAATTGCTCTTGATTATATATATATGTATATATATGTATATATATGTATATATATGTATATATATATATATATATATATATATATATATATATATATATATATATATATATATATGTATATATATATGTATATATATATGTATATATATATATATGTATATATATGTATATATATATATATATATATATATATATATATATATATATATATATATATATATATATATATATATATATATATATATATATATATATATATATATATATATATATATATATATATATATATATATATATATATATATGTAGATATATATATATATATACATATATATATATATATATATACATATATATCTACATATATATATATACATATATACATATATATACATATGTATATACATATATATATATACACATATATATACATATATTATAATATATTATATATATATATGTATATATATATAAGTATTTAATATATCTAAAACAATTCACTGTATTTGTGTATTTTAAGAAACTATAGCATTATTTATTTCCGAAAAAAATATTTCTATAAATTACGATTTTACTCATTACGATAAATTACGATTTTGCTCACTGGTTTGATGATATATCATTTTATGTGTTAGCTAATAGATAAAATTTATGAAAGACAAATCAGTCTATCTTCTTCTTTTACCTCAGTAAACGAACATGATTTTATGAGTTTTAAATTTTTTTCAGTAAAGAGCATTAATATCATACTAAGAAGCTATTTCCAGTGAAAATTTATTTAAAAAGAGTTATTTGAGATTCTTTCTAATTACTTATAACTAAAACAGTTCTAAAAACAGCTTAAATAAAAATACTAATCTTTCGTTTTCAGTATGCATGAAAAATATAAAAATGTATGATTTTACTCCAGATTTCATATTTAAATGTTCAATAGGCTTAAATTAAATGAATTTCATATATTATCTGTAACTGAAATTCAATCCGAGAGATTGATTAATATGGGACAGGTAACATGCGAGCATTTTTTTGTGTTTGTGGGGTAATTTAGGTATTTTTGTTGAAATTCTTTTAAAAATCACCTTTGATAGGAGAAAGTTTCATCGATCTTAACGATCGAAGCAGGTGGTTTACTCCTGGTTCCGGAAGACGTTTTAAAATTTAATCCAGAGATCTGGGTTAGTTTGTCTGAAAGGATTAAGTGCCAATGGATGAAATATTGTACCGTAGAGGGGATGTAGAAATATCCTGTGATGAATGAGCTGCAAAATTCGAAAACGAAGAATTGAATTATTGGAACGCGATAAGATCAAATGGGGCCTCACAGAATTCCTCAAGAATTGGAAAATCGTTCTCGAAATAATAAAAATTCCTTTAATACACTGACCTAGAGATATCATGAGTTTAACAGAGTAGAATCTTCATTTCATGAACTCTTTTTTCTGAAGTTTACTTGGTGGTTTAAGTCATCATCTTTAATGCTTCTACAAAGCACTATATCACAAGTTTAAACCCAATTTAGTGGGAATATACTTTTAATAATACTCAAATAAACTCTTAGTGTAACGGAATTTTATGAATGTCTTCAGTGTCATGTAGTCCTCGTTTGTATTTGAGTATTAACCTGTGATCAAATGTATAGTGGGATTTTATTTTGATTGCGTTGTGTAAAAGTATTTTAGTACTATATTTAACCACAGGTTCTGAGAAACTACAGACATAAGAAATGAAACTAAACTAAAAGCTAAATTAACAGCATCCGAAACTAGCTTAATATAAAAAAAATAAATTTATTATAATATATATACATCTATGTACATTACAAAACTGATGCTAATTTTCATAAACTATGCTTTGTCAGTGTCTTCTAAATTAGTTCTGACAATAATTTTTTAATACTTAAGCTATTATGTAAATATAAGAGAGAGGACCTAATCTCAATTTCAAAATGTTTGTAAAAGGGGGTACCTTTGGGGAGTTAAAATGGTGTGCCCAGAACACTGCTGGTTGATGGGTATTTATGCATGTCTCTTCGGTCTGGTCAGGGGCTTCCTCCTGAAATTTTGGGGTGCGGCCGTGCTATTTGATGCAGGAACACTTCCTGTTGGACTTGGCTGGACTCTCGAACTCGTTCCGTCGGACTCCTCTCTTCGTCTGGACTATCGAACACCTTCTGTCGGACTCTCTCCTCGTTTCGACTTCCGAACCTCTTCTGTCGGACTCCTCTCTTCGTCTCGACTATCGAACACCTTCCGTTGGACTTGTCTAGTCTATTCAACCCCCGAACCCCTTCATTCGAACTCCTCTCTTTGTCTCGACTATCGAACACCTTCTCACTATCACCTTCTCTTTATTTCGATCTTTCTTATTTTATTAATTTCATCCTCGTCCCCTTTTCCTTCTTATCCTCCAATCGGGATAGTTGTAAGAATTAAATTGGTCTGCTTAAACCCCACCTTGAGACCGCCAACGTGGAAGACCTTATCCCTTCTTATTGGGCACTGTCCCTTAGGGACTCATAAATAACTCCACAAAGGTACATTATAATTTAATGTCAAGTACGGAGACGGGATTCTAATCTGGGACTGGGATCAGAACCCCGTCTGAGACCACCATACAAGACAACAATATCCGTTGATATAAATATATGGTCCTCTGTCTTTTACAGAGATGTGATGAGGTCATATTTAGATCCCGAGCATTTTACTTCTTGTATGAATGAATAAATTATATAACTGATCTAAATCGCCTCATCACATTCAGGATATAAATGTTTCTGGTTTTGAGTGTCAGACATTCACTTTCATCATCTGGTGTTTACATTATACGATTCTAATTGTAAAATACTTTTACTTATAACTTTATATTTATATTTTTATATATCATATATTTTTATACTATCAGTGAGGTTTAAATTTCGGCGAGAGAGCTACAAATTATGCAGATTTGTAAAAGGAACTGATATGCAAACCTATTCACACATTTATGTATGTGATCACATACATTAGCTTACACACGCACACACACAAGCACATACATACACACCTACAAACACACAAACACAAACATATATAAAAGAAAAGAGATTTAGATAGAGAAGGAGAAAGATATGTTCATTAAATATCTGTTACCAAAGCGATACAAACTGTATGGTTCCGATGAAGATTTCCCATTTGAAAATTGAGCAGTATCGATTTTATTTTATGTACATTTTTAACCAAAAAAGTAATAATTTATGATTCAGATCCAGATTTATTCTTTTAATATTGAATATTGGAAAATTAAATGGATTTTTTAATATTATTCATAATTAAACTTTAATCAGCGAGAGAGATTTATATGGGACGAGTAAAATGCTTACATCGATTTGAGTCGTTTTTTTCTTAAGCAGGTTATGTACGGGATTTCTAGAAACGTTTTTCAATCTCAACTTTTAAAGAAAGGCGAAATTTTCATCTATCCAAACAATTGAAACAATATGTATTCACTAATGGTTACAAAAGATGTTTCAAAATTTAATCCACAGATGTACTGTAATTTTTCGGAGAGGATCAAGTGCCAATGCAAGTGTCAATATTGCACTAGGGAGGGATATGTAAAAATATACTATAAATAATACACTGCTAAATTCGAGGACGAGGAAATGAATTATTGGAGCTCGGTAAGATCACGTGGAGCCTCAAAGAATTCCTCAAAAATTGGAAAAGCGTTTTTGAAAGATTAAAAAATTATTTCAATACACTTATTTAGATAGATAGCATCAGTTTAGTACCGGAGAATCTTCATTTCATGAACTCTTTTTTCTGAAATTGACTTAGTGGTTTACGCAGTCATCTTTAATGCGTCTACAAATAACTTCACCGCAAGCTGAAACCGAGTGAAGAGAAACAAATAAACTAATAATCTGAAGAATAGAAATTTTATGAATGTCTTCAGGAATTAATTTTTTTCCTGGTTTTGATTGTCAGAAACTGTTTTTCACTTTCTGATGTTTACATTATAGAATGTTAATAGTAATATACATTTATTTATAACTTGATTTTTTGTAATGCTTTCAAAAAGGGTAAAATTGTGTGTGAGTCTGTTATAAATTATGTATAAATAACTGATATACAATGAAACATTTATGTTTATATATATATTTATAAGCATATACATACATATGTGTAAAGAGCAAAAGAGAGACGAGAATGATAGAGTGAGAGAAAGAAAGAAGGGAAAGAGAGAGGCTAAAGAAATAGGATGATAAAGTGAAAAATAGAGGAAAAGAGAGAGTGATACAGCGAGAGAGACGGAGAGGGCGAAATAGAGTAATAAATTGAGAGCGAGCGAGAATGAGAGAGAATTTTGCATTAAATATCTCATACCCAAGAAGTACTAACTACATGGTTTTGATCAAGATTTGAACTTTAAATATTGATTATGATGTAAAATCGATTTTCTTTTTTATATAAATATTTAACTAGTTTTAAATCTAAGAAGCTAATTTTAAAGGGATGTGTGAGTGCGATAATTAATGTCTATTTACTGTAAAGTAGAAAACTAAATAAAAGCTCCAAGATATATTTTTCCGAAATTCCTTTCAAAAATTACCTTCGAATGGCAAAATTTGGATCAATCCTAACGATCAAAGCAGATGTTTGTTCACTCCAGATTCCGGAAGATGTATTAAAATTTAATCCAAAAATCTAGACTAGTTTGTATGAAAGGATTAAGTTGGAATGAAGGAAACATTTTACAGCAGAGGGATAAATGTACAGATATCCCTCGAGGTCTGGGTTGTTACATTCGGCGGAAAAGAAATGAATCATCGAAATGCGATAAAATCCATCGAGCCTTGCAGAATTTCTGGAAATACGATTGGAATAATTAAATTTGAAATCAATTTTATTTGGATCAATAAACTCTTCGACTGAAGATTGGAACCTTTGAGAAAGTTCTTAGATTTTTTTGAGTTCTTATAGTTAAAGTTTTTTTCACTTGCAACCAAACTTGGAGTTCATACGTTTAAAACCGCATTTCTAGAACGAACGTTTGTCTTTAAACTGCAGGTGCGAGTTTTATTAACCCTCGTGTATTGAAAACAGCAGATTCCTAATCATCCAATCATTTTGGATCTTACATCATGCGAAGTTAGATGTAAGCTTCATTCATTTATGGATAGATAATTTATTTTGTTAATATATGGTTTACTTTTTAGTACACACATACACACACACACACACAAACACACACACACACACACACACACACACATATATATATATATAATATATATATATATATATATATACATATATATACACCTACATATATATACATATACATATATATACATATATGTATACATATATATAAATATATATATATGCATATATATACATATATATACACATATATATATATATATATATATATATATATATATATATATATGTATATATATATATATATATATATATATATATATATATATATATATATATATATATATATTCATATATATACATATGTGTAAAGAGCGAAAGAGAGAAAGAGAATGATAGAGTGCGAAGAGAAAGAGAGGCGAAAGAAATAGGATTTTAAAATAAAAGAGAGAGGGAAAGAGAGGGTGTTACAGCAAGCTAGAAGGAGAGAGCAAAATAGAGTAATAGAGTGAGAGCAAGCGAGAAAGAGAGAGAATTTTGCATTAAATATCTCATACCCAAGAAGTCTTAACTACATGGTTTTGATTAAGATTTTAACTTTAAATATTTTTTATGATGCAAAATAGATTTTCTTTTTTATATAAATATTTAACTAGTTTTAAAACTAAGATGCTAATTTTAAAAGGATGAGTGATAATTAGTGTCTATTTTCTGTAAAGTAGAAAACTAAATAAAAGCTCCAAGATATATTTTCCCGAAATTCCTTTCAAAAATTACCTTTGAATGGCAAAATTTGGATCAATCCTAACGATCAAAGCAGATGTTTGTTCACTGCAGATTCAGGAAGATGTATTAAAATTTAATCCAAAAATCTAGACTAGTTTGTATGAAAGGATTAAGTTGGAATGAAGGAAACATTGTATAGCAGAGGGATAAATGTACAGATATCCCGTGAGGACTGGGTTGTTACATTCGGCGGAAAAGAAATGAATCATCGAAATGCGATAAAATCCATCGTGCTTTGCAGAATTTCTGGAGATACGATTGGAATAATTAAATTTGAAATCAATTTTATTTGGATCAATAAACTCTTCGACTGAAGAATGGAACCTTTGAGGAAGACCGTAGATTTTTTGAGTTCCTATAGTTAAAGTGTTTTTTCACTTCCAACCAAACTCGGAGTTCATACGTTTAAAATCATACTTCTGAAATGAATATTCGTTTTTAAACTGCAAGTACAAGCTTTATTAACCCTTGTGTATTGAAAACTGCAAACTCCTAATCAACCAATCATTTTGGATCTTACATCATGCGAAGCTAGATGTAAGCTTTATTCATTTATGGATAGATAATTTATTTTGTTAATATATGGTTTACTAAATAATGTAAAAGAATAGATGCATTACAGTTCATTAGCCGACGACCAATTATGTATATTTAGTGATATTACCATGATATGATTATGATTAACCAACTTAATTATAACTGTATTCTAAAATAAGTTTCTGGTGATTTTATCCCTCAAATTATAACCTTTGGTGAAATACCGCTGTTTCTTCCTTAATTGTGGGATTTATAATTAGTTTAATTAACTCCTTTACTAACTTAGTTTCACTTCTCATCGTCCCCCATTAATTTTAACTCTCTGATTGGCTGACTCCCTTGTCCCCTTACAGCTTTAGCCTCTTCACTACCAGTCGAGGTCCACATATGTGGACCTCGACTCTTTCGTCTGAAAAATAATCCTGTTGAAAAAAATGGTAGTTAACAACTTAGGTACACATGCGAGGATGTCTAAGCTTCTGACTGATACCAATAAATTGCAGCAGTAATCAGAAGTTCTTCTGGAATATTTGTTATTCTGAAGCGATTCGTAAGATATTGCGTCGAAGCAGTGTGCTCATAAAAATAATTAAATTTCATTTGTTTTTAATGGTTTTTAAGTCCTATAATTAATGTGTTCTAATTAAAAATTGTTTAAAATTTGTGTTAAAATAGTTTTTTTAGATTTAAACGTGCATTTTGTGCATTTGAGAGGGATACTTATATAGGTCCACGTAGGAAAAAAATTATATTTATGCAATTTTTATATAGCTGGTAGTGAAGAGGATACATAACCGAATATAAGACGTTTTGGCTTGAGATCACTAAAAACGGATTGCTGAATAAACTCATAATTTCAGATTTCAAATATTGCTGAATTTTATTATTGCTTAATGACGCTCTGTTCATTTTAGAGATTACTTAAGTTTTTCGTGTGTAAAAAATGGCCATTTATATAATACGTATAATGAGCCACGGTAGTTCAGTCGGCAAAGACAGCTATCTCGTAACTGAGAGGTTGCGGGTTCGGGACTGGAGTCAGCCTAAGATACACCGTGTTTGCTAAAGATGACTGGGGCACGTAAAATATGTTCTTGGTCACAAAGTCCTCCAAGTTCTCAAACGATACTTCTGGGGGTGGCAGGCCAAGCCTGGGGGTATTCCACTTAGTCCCTGCTCCTAAATTACTAGTACCCAGCGGAGGTAATGTTACTCTCGTCCGTAGCATACCTTAAGCTATACAAGTTCCCCGGGTGGTGCTAAATGAGTAACAGGTTCACATCCTTGTTAAGGCTTTAGGATAATATCTGTATCACCTGCGTTGAAAAAAAACAATGTGCATATTAGTTTGTGTTTTTTTCTTTTTGTAAAGAAAGAAACTGAACAAAATCTTCATGCAATGTTTTTTGGAAACAACTTTTAAAAATCTCCTTTAAAAGGCGAAAGTTTAATCGATTCTAACGACCAAAGCAGATTCTCACTAACTCATGCTTTCGGAAGATGTTTTAAAATTTAATCCAAAGTTCTAGAGTAGTTTGTCTGAAAGGATTAAGTACCAATGGAGGAAGTATTGCATCGCAGGTTGTAGGAATAACCCTGTTGAAAGGGCTATTAATCCGAAGGCCAATGTTATCAAAACACGATAAGATCAAATGGGGATTCAGAATTCCCCCAGAAATTTAAGAAGGGTTTCGGGAGGGAAAATAAAATTCTTTCAGAAATATTTTTCCATAGTGAACTTTATCATTTTTATACAAGTAAATATTGAAATCATGAACTTTTGTACTTAAAGTGTAAATTAGCTTTTTTGCCAATCCACTAAGAATTTCATCTCAAGCTGAATCTAAGTAAGAAAGTTAACTTTTACTTCAAATAATATTTAACTTTACTTCAAATTCTGTTAAGGCGTTAGGATAATATCTGTATCACCTGCTGCGTTGAAAAAAAACAATGCGCATAATAGTTTGTAATTTTTTTTTTTGCAAAGAAAGAAACTGAATAAAATCTCCTTGCAATGTTTTTTGGAAACTACTTTTAAAAATCTCCTTTAAAAGGTGAAAGTTTGATCGATTCTAACGACCGAAGCAGGTGCTCACTAACTCATGCTTCCGGAAATTGTTTTAAAATTTAATCCAAAGATCTAGAGTAGTTTGTTTGAAAGAATTAAGTACCAATGGAGGAAGTATTGCATCGCAGATTGTCGGAATATCCGTGATGAATGGTCTATTAATCCGGAGGCAAATCAATGAGTTATCACGATAAGTAAACACGATAAGATCAAATGGGGATTCAGAATTCCCCCAGAAATTTAAAATGGGTTTCTGGAAACAAAAAATTCTTTTAAAATATATTTCAACAAAGAACTTTCTAATATTTATACAAGTAAATCTTGATATCATGAACTCTTTCTTGCATCTAATGTGTAAATTAGCGTTTTTACCAATCCACTAAGCATTTCATCGCAAGCTGAATCTCAGTTAAGTAAGAAAATTAACTTTTACTTCAAATAATTCAATGGAGTTTATTCCTTAGTCTAAACGGGAAATAAGTAATTGAATTTTTATGAATTCTCTGTTATTAAATTTTTTTGGGTCCAATTTTCAAATATTGCTACCCAAGACTGGAATCAGATTGTTTTAGTGACGAAACGCATTTTTGTGCAAAAACACTTTCTTTTTAAAGTGTTTTGAAAAGCACTTTCTAGGTGAAGCACTGGAGAGTCCACCAGAGATCAAAAATTATCTTGTTCAAAATAACAAACATCCTTAAAAACAGATGCTTTTGGGAATATTTTATATAGATAAATAGATAGAGAGAGTACAGAAATAAAGCATTAAGTATTTCATTTACAAGAACTAGATATATAATTATAGTTTCAGAATTTTAATATGCTGAACTTTAAAGATTATCCTTTTAATATACTTTATTTTTACCTAATTACAAATCTACGAATTATTCCATGTTGCAAATAAAAAACAATATTAATTTGTGCCTTTTTTATGCAAAGTAGGAGACTTTAATAAGAGCTCAATGTGATATTTCCTGAAAAGTTCTTTTCAAAAATCGCTTTTTTTGTGGGCGAAATTTTGATCGATCCTACCGATCGAAGCAAGTGTTTGCTCACTCTAGGTTTCATAAAATGTATTAAAATTTAATCCAAAGATAGAGAACAGTTTGAAAGGATTAAGTTCATTGGCAGTCTGAAAGGATTAAATACATTGGAAAAAATATTGTAAAGCAGAGGAAAGAATATATAGGTATACCAGGATTATTGGGCTATTAAATTGGGAGACGAAGAAATGAGTTATTGGAAAGCAATAAGAAGAACTAGTACCTTGCAGAATTCTTTGAAAAATTTGAATAGCGTTTACGCAGGTAGAAGAAAATTTACAGAGGATGACATTATCATTTTATTACTGGACAATTCTTATTTCATAAAATATCTTGTACTGATTAACAAGCATTTTTCAAGCGTCTTCTTTGATTTCCATCGACAAAATTTAAAATTGATTTTAGTAAAATAAAGTCTGAAACCGAGGACTGGAAGCTTTATGGAAGACTTGACGAAATTTCTGACTACTGTTGTCAGTTGTTCTCTTACATTCTGGTGCTTTTCTTTATCTTATACTAAAAGTATCCCTTTTTATTTATACATTTATTATCCTTACATAAAACAATAGTTGGGGCAAAATTTTATGAGTCTACAAAAATATATAGATTTGTGTAATGAAATAATATACAAATATGTTTTTATAGATTGATATATAAATATTATATACATATATATATATATATATATTTATATATATATATATATATATATATATATACATACATACATACATACATACATACATAAATACATGCATACATACATACATACACACATAGATACATACATATATGAACTCAGCGCTGCTCTGCTCGGTTGATATCCAGCGCTCTAAATATTTTTTCTATACTTTATATAAATAAGGTTTTAATCGACTAGAATCAATTTAAGGAACTAAAAATATTTCCGTACACAAATATATATTTTTCGTATTACCCTCTCTTTAAAATAATACATGTATTTCAAAGACGAAAGCTGATTTTGGTTACTATATTTTCATCCTAAATTCTACCATTTTGCGCCATTATTTGTATCTATTACAGGTCACAAGATCCTTACTGTAGTTATTCACTTAATATTAACGAACTTTTTAATATACACACAAACACGATTACACTGCCATCTATAAACGTTTTTCACGTATTGTATCTGTTAATGGGGACCACGGGACAGTGTGAACGAGCAAGATTTTAATATAGACAGTATTTTTATCATATGAATAACTTGCTGGGCAAATTTAATGCGTTAAGGAGTAACCGTGCTAGCTTTTGTAAAGAAAAACACATAAATGCACATTTATGTGTATTTATACACAATTCAAATACGTCCTGTAACAGAAAACTTTAACACCAGAACTCATTGCAGTTATCCTGTGGTTTAGTCGACAGAGAAACACAGCTTCGTCATCGACTAACAAACGTATGAAAACCATTTTGTAAAAATTCTTGGGATTTGCTTCTGTACTAATTAGATTTAAAATGTATTATTCTCTAAAGCCGTTGAAGTCAAATAAAATCTGAAACAATGTTGGTAAAAGTCAGTGTCCAACACAGGGCTGTAGTTACCTGTCTCTTCGAATCGATTGTTCAGCACGTTCTGAATATATATCTTTGTTAATGTTCTCGGTTGGTTTCCTCTCGGTTTGTTTGGAATTTCCTTTTCTCAGTTTCTTTAAATTCTTCGCCTCATGATGCTCATTGCTACCCTCCATTACAGCATACCAATAAAAATCCTTATAGTGATTATGAATTTCCTTAGTTTCCAATCTTTCTTTTGGCAGCAACTAAATCAGAATTTCTTCTTTTAACTTCAAATCGATGGTATTAATCAGTCAATTTATAAAAGAAAGATATAAGTTGCGAAAGGTTAGTAAAATCTCTGTAAAATCATGCATAGATAGTCTTGTAGCTATGAAAGAAATAGAATCCGCATCGATCAAGGCATTGCTTTTTCTTTTATCTCCTATATTACTTGGACGACTACGTCTCTTGTGTTTGCAACCTTGAATGAAGCTTTATGTGTCCTCTGGGTATTGTCAAAATAGAGGTAACCCAAGGGACATATCTCCTTTAGGTACATACAAGTGTCACAAGCTCGAGGTGCCTTAGTAATCTGGTCTTTAGTTCTTTTTGGTGGTCTCGAGCTTACCTCTGTAGAGTTTGCTTCTTACCGAGTTGGTCAAAATTAAAATCGGATCATAACGGGCCTCTCGTAGGTCAGCAGTAGCTTAGTAGCCTCTTCGGGTTGCTGTTGCGACCATCAGGTCTTCAGCAGTTGTTGCTGGATGTCTTCGGATTGACCATCGTAATGATAAATGCGATTATTCCCCATAGTATATTTACATATGAAGAATGTTCATAATTTTCTTCTCTAAGCAACACTAACTTAATTACCCTTCATGGAAAAGCTATGTAATATACACCTATTAATATTATATATTATAAAATAAAGAATGATATATTAGATAATGCTTTTTAAACATACTTTTTAAAAAATGAAATAAATAAAAAGCCATCAAATAATCTAAAAGGCTACCTAATACACATATAAAGATTATATGTTACGAAATAAAGAATAATGTATAAGATAAATTATTTGAAATATGTATTTTTATAAATGAAATTAATAAAACACCTTCTAATGATCTAAAAAGTTATCTAATGCACATATATTAAGATTAAATGTTACTAAATAAATAATAATATATTAGAGAAATATTTTTAAACATACTTTAAAAAAATGAAGTAAAATAACATCTAATATTCTAAAAAGTCATCTAATACACATATATTAAGATTAAATGTAACTAAATAAATAATAATATATTAGAGAAATATTTTTAAATATACTTTAAAGAAATGAAATAAATAACATTTAATATTCTAAAAAGTTATCTAATGTATATAAATTAAGATTAAGAGTTACTAGATAAATAATAATATATTAGAGAAATATTTTTAAACATAAAATTAAAGAAATGAAATAAATAAAACAACATCTAATATTCTAAAAGGTTATCTAATGCACATATATTAAGATTAAATGTTACTAAATAAATAATAATATATTAGAGAAATATTTTTAAGCATACTTTAAAAAAAAGGAAATAAAAAACATCTGATATTCTAAAAAGTTATGTAATGCACATATATTGAGATTAAATGTAACTAAATATATAATAATATATTAGAGAAACATTTTTAAATATTCTTTAAAGAAATTAAATTAAATAACATCTAATATTCTAAAAAGTTATCTAATGTACATATATTAAGATTAAAAGTTACTAAATAAATAATATATTAGAGAAATATGTTTAAACATACTTTAAAGGTAGGAAGTAAATAATATCTAATATTCTAAAAAAGTTACCTAATGCACATATATTGAGATTAAACGTAACTAAATATATAATAATATATTAGAGAAACATTTTTAAAAATACTCTATAGAAATGAAATAAAATAACATCTAACATTCTAAAAAGTTATTTAATGCACCTATATTAAAAGTAACTAAACAAATAATAATATATTTGAGAAATATTTTTAAACATACGTTTAAGAAATGAAATAAATAAAACAACATCTAATATTCTAAAAGGTTATCTAATACACATATATTAAGATTACATGTTACGAAATAAGGAATAATATATTAGAGAATTCATTTTACACGTATTTAAAAAAAAAAACGAATAACCATGAACTGCACAATCACCTCTTTCCTCCTTTTATGCAAAGTTTTATAAAATAATTTTCCGCAAAATAAGGACATATTTTTTCATAACTTAACATGTTTCGGTTAGCTTTTTGTGTTTTACTTCGCGATAATAAAACTCCTTTAATAAAAGAAAAATTGCTGTTAAAGTATTTCAAACACTAAAAAAAAACTTTTAAAAATTCCATTCGTCACCCTTGTGA
>CM063505.1:71689430-71691930 GCA_032207245.1 Pardosa pseudoannulata
AGCTGTAGGTCCAGGTCTCATTAGACCTTGTGTTGCAAAAAAGTAGACCGTAGCATTCCAAACCAAACCAAAACTCAAAACTGTGGATTTCTTACACTTTCACTAAGCCAGATGTCGAGAGGTGAAATTGAGGATTCTTGATATCCTTATCCATCCTATGCATTTTTGTGGCTCCGATTGTTTAACAAGCCACAAAAGAAAGGCTGTTTAACTCTCTCTCCACAAATTTAAACGTGATTACTTCCAGTGTTTGGGACGGCATTTTCACAACCTCATAGTTGTCTTTTGCCTGTGACAGACCGGTCTGTCGTTTCACTGAGTTTAAAATCAACCTTACCAACATAACTGCATTTATAAAATTCCTAGCAAGCCCTGGCATATAAACAACATGTTACTATATTTACTGTTTTGATATGCGGCTGGAACTGTTCACCGACAAAAAAAACCACACACACATATAGTGTACACACGTCTAGTGTATATATATATATATATATATATATATATATATATATATATATATATATATATATATATATATATATATATATATATATATATATATATATATACACTAAACGATTCGACAGATGTTGTCCTATTTTAACTATGTAAACCCACAAAATGTAAAATGTTTTTAAATAAATTATAAATTGGACCGTTTTGGTAGAAAAGTGAGAAAAAAAATTTAAAATTGCTTAATGCCACTTCGCGTACAGTCATCACAAAAATTCCCCATCGCCTGTACGGTTATTCGATCCAGGGTACGGTTATTCTAGTGCTGACGCCCGTTGCGCCGACCACTGAGTCACAGATACGTTGACAGTGAAGGTTTTCAAGCGGCATTATAATAATCTCAATAATCGAGCAATTCTGGATTTTTAATACAAAAACATTTCCTACCGGATGAATTTGTGAATCTAAACCATTCTGGAATCAACTTAATTACATACACAATATTTCATCAAAATCAGTCCAGCCGTTTAGGATTAGTTCTATTACAAACACATAGACATAAGAACTTTATATATAAATATGCGTGTGAGTGTAAGTGGAACTATCATTTCATAATATTACCAACTATTATCTTATAAATATTGTTTATAATGATGATTTTAATGTTGATTTTATGAAGACGATAACTAAATTAATCCAAAAGATTAATAAAATTATTTTTAGTAAAACAAATTTAAAAAAAATGAAGGGTTTTTGGAGCTTACAAAAGTATTAATATACTCATATATCTCATTATAACACAAGAAATTGGGACATTTGTTTTGAACCAGTTTGTTTTGGTTTGGAACACTACAATTTACTGTTTTGCTACACGAGAGCTAATGATATCAAGACCTACTACTTATAGCTGATTACAAATAACTACACACAGTAATTCTAGCAGAACTCTGGTATCAGAACCTGTTAGTGCCTGTCCTAAAGAGCAGTGACTAACGAATTTCGCCATCGTTCAGCACGTTTTTCACCCAGAAGAGGTATCGTTGAAAAAGCAACGAATCCAGTTTTCGATATGAGTGTTTCTAAGCAAAATAAAAATTTCTGGAACTGACCAACATTTTCTGGAAGATCTTGTGTTACTAATTTAAAATAAAAAAGATATTTGTAAGGTCAATTTCCGGATGTCAGAACTAGGGCTAGAGAATATCTGAAATTTAATATCGGGATATATCGTGTACCAAATATCGATATTTTTAATAGGTTCTAATTCATATATAACGTCATTATAGCTTCGTAAATATAAGTGTATCCTATATAAAAGAATACAAATGCACGCATACATAAATGCCATGGGTTGATTGTCTAGAAAGCAAAAACTCAATTTATTTCTTTTACATATCAAAAGAATGCATAATTTCAATTTATATGATTTTTTTTAAGTAGTGCAGATATTTTTCTGAATATCTGACCCAAATTAATTATAATTCAAAACTTTCAAAAAGTTAAAGAATCAAATATAATAATCAAAGGATACAAGAAAATATAATATGAATGTTTTCTTGTAATGTGGTAAATAAGAGGAAAAATGATAAAAAAGAAAGACTTTGGTTATTAAAAAATTCTGGTTATTTTCAATGTATGTGTGTATGTGTGTGTGTGTATAATTAGAGGCGGGAGATGTCTTTTTTTTAAAATATGTTCAGAAATTCAAACTTTCGTCAAAAGCAGTTTTTTTTCTTTTACAATTTTCAGAACATCTCCCACATACAATTTTGGAATTTTAAAACAATTTCACAGAATCACCCCTGGTTTCATATTTCATTTGGAAAAGGAATCATAAAATGAATTCGCCCCTTTACAAAACTTAATTATGACGCGTGATAAAGCCTTTAAATATACATCCTTCCTATATATTATATAGTTGACAAATAGACAAGAAATTTCAAATACGTATAGTTTATATATTAATAGCTAGGGAAGGCTTATAAATACTCGAGATACTCTACAAGATAAATATATGAAAAAATTATTACCAAAAATACAAAAT
>CM063505.1:71696930-71724430 GCA_032207245.1 Pardosa pseudoannulata
AATTAGCTTTAAACGTCAGATCATGGTCTCATTTTCGCTCATGTAGCAAAACAATATACCATTGCACTCCAAACCACCAGAATTCTGTCCTAAGTTGTAATTTTTCTTTTAGGATATGAAAAGATCAGGGGAAATAAATGTGATAGTAGTATACGAGGGTTAATCTGAAATTTTTGAGATTGTTGAGAAATTTTTGAGTTGAATTTACAAAATAAAAAAAAAACAGTTTAATTTTAAAATACAAAGTAATTTAACACAGCAAATGATTTTTTACTGACTTACTTCAACTTGTTTTTGCGTAGAATAAATTTTAAACATTCGAGAAAATGGAGTTGAAGCGAGAATTTCTACGATTTTAAGGCAGGATTAAATAAAGAAGAATGCTTTCAACGGTTTCAATTGGCATTTGGTGATGAATTCCCAGCTCGCGCGACTGTATTCAGATGACTTAAAGAATTTAGCAGAGGTCGCAATTTTCTTCAGGAGGAAGAACATAAAGCCGCGTCGGCAGTAATCCCGGATAATGTGTCTGACATACGAAAAATGTTAATGGATGAAAATCACTGTACCTATCAAATTATACAGAAGGAACTTAACATTGGATCCGGAGCAATACACAAAATTATTAATGAAGAATTACATATGAAAAAAGTAGTTTGCCGTTGGGTTTTCGATAATCTAACTGAGAACCAAAAAGAGGACCGTGTCAGATTCAGGAAATGCATTTTTTCATCTATTCCAAGAAGTGAATGGCTTGAGGCATTTAATCTGTGGAAATTTAGTCTACAAAAGTGCATTAATGCTGGAGGAGACTATCACATAATTATCACATAATAAATAGGTATATTACACAATTTATCACATAATAAATAGGTATAAATAACATTTTTGTAGCATTATGACGTCATTCCTTTAACCATCTCATTTAATGTTTTCTTATTTTAAATTATTTAAATATCGTCTGCAATATTTTCATACGTTTTATCACTGAATTTAGATATTACGTAAATAATTTTCTTTTATATTTGGCTTAAATAATAGGTTAGGTACATATGTGATAATTTTAAATTAATTATTGATTATTTTTTACTTCAAGATAATTCTCAGACAAAAAACAAAATAGTTTTTTTATCTGCCTCATAGGGTACTTTACGATTCTGGAAAATTAAAAATTTAGTATTAGTCTTATAATATATAATAATTATTATGTATTATTATGTATTAGTTGAGTTTCTTAAACAAAAACAAAGTGATAGAACATTCCCCGTATTCACCTGATATAGCTATGTGTGACTTTTGGTTATTCTTTAATCTAAAAAAGAACTTACTTGGACGTCGTTTTCATTCAGAAGAAGAGATTGATGTGGCTATAGATGCATTTTTTTTTATCTATTAAAAGAAGTGAATGGCTTGAGGCATTTAATCTGTAGAAAATTCGTCTACAAAAGTGCATTAATGCTGGAGGAGACTACTTTGAACATACCTAAAATTTTGTAAGTATAACTTTAAAAACCTACTTCTATTTCAAAAATTTCAGAGTGACCCTCGTAAAAAAAAACAGGATACTTTTCCGTTAGCTGAGTACAAGAATAAATCTCCAGTGTCATACAGAGTACTTTTATAAATCACAATTTATATAAAATTAAAAGATCTCGCAAAAGCTTCTTCATAAAACCATGTATGGTCACTAATTATGTATACCCAGACCGAAGGTTAGCACAAAGAAAATACTTACTATCAAATAGATAAAGTAATAAAATCTAAGAAATTTATCACTTAATATGTTTTATTTTCCTTACTATTATGACATTATCCTATTAATCATAATATATATATTTCAAGTTGCAATGGTGCAAATGGTGCAATATTCCTCTGCAAAAAACATCCGTTCTAAATTATTTCAAATAAACACTGGTTCAATATATTTTGCTACGCCCGCTCCTTTTGGTTTTGCAAATTTAAATTGCTTTTGAAACAGTCCTGAGAAAATATCCGATTCGGCAGAAATAGAATTTTTTTCCTTAGGCGACGTTATAATTTATTTTTTCTCGGATCACAAGGGTGACAAATGGAATTTTTTGAAAGTTTTTAACACTTGAAATATGTTAACAGCAGTTTTTATTTTGCTCAAAATAAGTTTTGTTATTACGAAGCAAAACTAGAAAAGCGAACGGCAGCATTTAGATAGAAAATGTCTCGTTATTTTACGGACAATTGTTTTATAAATATTTCATTTAAATAGAAAGAGTTATATTAGAAGTTAACATGTTTTAAATCTTACGTTGCAATTGTTTTATTTCAAAGTTAATTCTCTGTTTCAGAACATAGAAGGGCAACACATGAATGTGTCTTTAAATAAAGTGTTTCTCTTTCTTGAGAGATATGATCTAAAATTTGCTACAGATGTTTAACTTTTGATTAAAAAACACTATCAGTTTAGCTTAAATGCTTTTGGTTTGAATTTCTGAGCTATTGCATTTAAAAATATTCCGAGAGGTTTAAAATTCTGACAGTCAATAACATCTTAAAGTTTAATTTTCTAATGCTATACATGCTTCAATGGAAAAAAAAAGAAATATGAAATTTTACAAGACCGCATGGGCACTAACAATGTCATCTTAACCCTTTATATCCTGAATTAATTTACCATCAACTTTCTTACTGCGGTTTTGCATCATTAGATAAGTTTTAATAGAGAATAATCATAGAAAAAAGAAAATTAATTTTTACTGTATTATAGTAGTTAATTTTGCAGCTGGTCATTTCTAGTACCAACATATATTTTTAACTCTATGATAAAAAAATAAAACATTAAATTATGAATAAAACAAATGAAATGCTTACTGTATTTTAGTAGTTAATTTTGCAGCTAGTCCTTTCTAGTAGCAACATATATTTTAAACTCTATGATAGAAAATAAAGCATTAAATTATGAATAAAACAGATGAAATGCTTACTGTATTTTAGTAGTTAATTTTGCAGCTGGTACTTTCTAGTACCAACATATATTTTAAACTCTATGATAGAAAATAAAGCATTAAATTATGAATAAAACAGATGAAATGCTTACTGTATTTTAGTAGTTAATTTTGCAGCTGGTACTTTCTAGTACCAACATATATTTTTAACTCTATGATAAAAAAATAAAACATTAAATTATGAATAAAAGAAATGAAATGCTTACTGTATTTTAGTAGTTAATTTTGCAGCTAGTCCTTTCTAGTACCAACATATATTTTTAACTCTATGATAGAAAATAAAACATTAAATTATGAATAAAACAAATGAAATGCTTACTGTATTTTAGTAGTTAATTTTGCAGCTGGTCCTTTCTAGTACCAACATATATTTTTAACTCTATGATAAAAAAATAAAACATTAAATTATGAATAAAACAAATGAAATGCTTACTGTATTTTAGTAGTTAATTTTGCAGCTGGTCCTTTCTAGTACCAACATATATTTTTAACTCTATGATAAAAAAATAAAACATTAAATTATGAATAAAACAAATGAAATGCTTACTGTATTTTAGTAGTTAATTTTGCAGCTAGTCCTTTCTAGTACCAACATATATTTTTAACTCTATGATAGAAAATAAAGCATTAAATTATGAATAAAACAAATGAAATGCTTACTGTATTTTAGTAGTTAATTTTGCAGCTGGTACTTTCTAGTACCAACATATATTTTTAACTCTATGATAGAAAATAAAACATTAAATTATGAATAAAACAAATGAAATGCTTACTGTATTTTAGAAGTTAATTTTGCAGCTGGTTCTTTCTAGTACCAACATATATTTTTAACTCTATGATAGAAAATAATCCCATTAAATTATGAATAAAACAAATGAAATGCTTACTGTATTTTAGTAGTTAATTTTGCAGCTGGTCCTTTCTAGTACCAACATATATTTTTAACTCTATGATAGAAAATAAAGCATTAAGTTATGAATAAAACATATGAAATGCTTACCGGCGAAGTATAGATGTCTCTAAAAATAATAGTACCAAATAACTGGTAATAAACCACTAAATTTACTCAATTGAACAATACGTGTATCAACTCTACCACAAAATTACCTTCGAAGGCAGCACTTAAATTATAAAATCTGTACTATGCGAATAAAAAGGATTCCTGATTGGTGCTGTCATTTCTTTTCTGCTGTAGGAACTACATCGTTTATGCCCTTGTGAGTACCATCAGGAAAAACGGATTTATTAGGAATATATAGGTGTTTGATTGAAGCGATACTTATAAGTACCATCAGGATAAAAACGGTTAAGTAAAATCAAATTTAAGAACAGTTTAATATCTGACGTTCTTATTTCTAAGCAATTTTAAACTGTTTTAAGTTTAAACAGGATTTAATTTCAAAATAATTTATATAGAAAGTTATTAACAATAAAATGATCTTACTTGATTAAGAAATTTTACTTTTACTATTATTGGCTCTACATTTTTATTACTTTGGACATTGATTACTACTCGAGATATAAGCACACTGCCATGTACTTTAAGTGTTTAATCGATTTCAGACTTTCAGAACAGCGATCGTGACATATTACTTATATACGGATATGAAGTGGAGAAAATTAACTACGTATATTTATTTAAATCTAGATTGAGGTCTAGCCGTTTCTGAAAATCCTGCTTCACTGAGTAGTTAATGACTCATTAATTCTGAAATATGAAACCGCGGATAAACGATGTAATTTGCGAGACGTATACAGTACATGGTGAGAGTTGTAAACCATATCTTGATATATGAGTCCCAAGTGAAAATTTGTTCATAGGTACCATGGAGAAACTTTAACCATAAATATTACTTCATGTAAGTAAACTTCCTGTTGAAGATATAATCAGTAATCAATTTTAAAGTTAATCTTATTAAAAAGCAACTTTTTATAACGAGTTAATGCGGCATTGATATTTCTACCCCAGAAATAAAAACTAAGATTATAAAGAGTACTTTTCATCGTATGTTGTTTTTGTTGTTGTTGTTGTTACACATGCCATTTGGATGGTCCAGGCAATTAACTCATAAGCTGTAGGCTATATGAGTTAGGGCGAAGGGTTGCCCCTTTCATCTGAAGAGCACCTGTAGGGTCAAAGAGCGATTTCGCTTAGAGTGTGGTTTTCGTAATTTACAAACAGGGACTAAGAAGAAGACCCCCAGCATAGGCGTGTCACCTCCGGAGGTATCCGTTTCAAATCGAGGATATTTGGCTGTCTTGAACGTCGAACTCACAACCCTCTAGATATGAACTCGACACCTTTGCTGGCTTCACTATCGCAGAAAAATTGTAACATTCGGGTTTAATTTCGAGTGATACAGTCTATTTTTTAAAGGAGAACTACTGAGACCAGGACCTACTGCTTAAAGCCGATTCCGAGAGGCCATTAGCACATTATATGCGGGACACGTACTACTACGTTTTCTGACGATTGATAGTTGAGAACGGGTCACGTACTTGTACGGGTTAGTGTAAGAACATGGTTTATTTGTAGGTACAAATATAACTGTACATACAGGAAAACGAAGCCGAATGTTCTTGTCTACTATATGGATTCTGGAAAAGTTTAGACAAATGAAAACTAGTTTTTACATCAGTCGATGCGGAACCAAAGAACGGTAAGGTTGATTAAAAAAATCAATTTAGATTTAAAATTAACTTTTTATTTATCCTTGCGAAAATGATATTATATATATATATATATATATATATGTGTGTGTGTGTGTGTGTGTGTGTGTATTTATATATATATATATTTGTTTATTTGTATATTTGTATATTTGTTTATATATTTCAATATAAAATTCGAAAATTTATTATATTTTTATAAAATTATAAAATTTATTCTATATATTTTATTTATTATATATATATATATATATATATATATATATATATATATATATATTATAAAATTGATTCTATTTGTATAATTATTTAACTTTTTAACCAAATTGGTTAAAAAATTCAATAATTTTGATTTATTGAGATTTAATTGAATAACTAAATTTACTGTAAAACGCCCGTTTCAGGTACAATACCTCTGCGAAATGTACCCGCACACAATGTGTTAATATCCATGCAAGCAGTAGGATTTGAACCCACTAATATTGTAACCGAAGAGCAAAGTCTCACCCATTCGACCGTTGTTTGCAGATAAGGGAAACAAGTGTATATTTCACAAATAAGTACAACAGGTAAGTAATGTACTTTAGTTTCGGGTAAGAAACCCGTGGCTTAAAGTTGTTTAAAACTTTTCTCTCAGTGATGAATCTGTTAAGGAAAAGCCAAATCTAACTTTTTTTCTGCTACTAGTCCAAATTTTTTTAACTGATCACATTTTACGTACCCTTATCATATGATATATTCGGGTTTTTTTTCTTACTGGGCTGTACAGTACAAACTTTATTTAGCTTGCTTGTGTTATTATAGGCTGTTACTAAAATAAAAATGTGCCGGAACTCTTTTAGGTTACATCGGAGATCATTGTATTTTACTCCTTTGGTGGAACTGAACAAGAACTATTTGGTTTGGTTTAAATATCTATGGTCAATTTTTTTCAGCTTTCTACGCATTCATTCATCACCCGGCTTTAAGATTAAAATATCTATTAAAGTAGTTTTGGTTACTAACCATTTTATTTAACAGGAAAACAAATACTGCTAAATATGTATAAATGTTTTGAAACAGAATAAAATCTTGTTAAAAAAAACTTACTTTCTTCTAATACTTTAAAAATATTTTGTCACAATATGGTTTAGGAAAAAGAAAATTATTTATGCAGTTATGGGAATTTCAATCTTTTTATTTTTAAAGATTAAATGGGTTGGGAAGAGTATGGAAATATTTTCTTTGCATTTGAAAAAGCTGTACTATATATATAGCAATATAATCGACAAAAAAAACCGCAGTGATAAGTTTTTATAAAAACCATGTGTTGTTATCAACAGATTAAAAGAAAAAAATATTTACTGTGAAGACTCTTTTATTCTGAAAAAACATTTTCAAAATTCATCTCTTTTCCAGAAACAGGATAAAAATTTAGCAAGTCAATGTTTTCGTCTTATAATTTAAACCTAAAGCACATCAAAAAGGTTTAACCTTCTATAGGTTTACACGAAAAACTACTTAAACATAAATTTAAGCAAAGATATCCGAAATCAATGATCAATACCTTAGTACATTTTTAAATATGTATTTATTCAGTTTTCTTTTTTCTAGTGTCCATAAGAACTGTCACTTACATGCATTTGTTTCTGACAATATTCTCTCAAGCCCCTGCAGTGTGTACTAGGAATAACACGGTGACACTTTTTGTTATCCAGATAAATTGTAGGTTTACAGAGTTAAAGGACAAGGAAAAGTTTCTATAATCATATATTTGCTATATCTTTAGTATCTTTATTGTTTAGTCTACAAATGTTTTTGACAATGTCTTATGTTTAATTATCTATTTTGGTTTATCTACAAAGATTTATAAATTAAACATAGAAGATTGTTAGAAGTAATATACTACCCAATACTTAATATTTTCAATATTTTTATTGAACGTTATATATGTTCACCTTTATAAATTTGACAGTATATTTTATCTCTTGGATATTTATCTAATCTCAATAGTATACCGAATTAAATTTATTGATTCATGAACGAAACTTTTTTTATGATATTAGAGTATATATTTAAACTCTAAAAGCATTATTATAATACTGTAATTAAAAATAAATTTATATATATCGGAATATGTTGAAATGTTTGCATGGGCATATAACTTTGTTATTGACCACAAGACATTAGCATGTAATACTAACTTGTAACGTTTTACTAAAGTTATTTTCAGATAATTATAACTTTAAGAATTCTAAAATAGAGAAAAAAATTAAACAAAAGTAAGTATACAATAGAGAAAAATGGAACAACTTGGCATGGTACATAATTCATAGTACAAATATTCGCAAAAAACAATTAACAAACAAGTTGATAAAAATTGAATTATCTTTTCAGACAATTTCTTTCTACATACCGCAATGAACCTTACTAAAAGTGTGTTTATATTTTTGATACAGCCATCTTATAACCGAGAAATTTTTAAATAGAATAAGTTTATAAAAAGAATATATGGTGTTTTGCCATAGTTCAAATATTAACCCATTAATGTACAAATTTTTTTTTAAAAGGCTGGCCAAAAAATCAATTTTTTAATGTAAAGAACACAGTTTAGAACGTTGAATTTAGAAAAAAATATATTTCTTATACTTGAATAAGTAAGTGTTATAGCTTACAATCCCATGTAAATCACAAATATCAATAAAACGATGATTGTTTTTTTTTTCCCCTTTCATATTGTTATTTTCAATTCTCGATTGTATTGGAGTGTGAAAAATTATAGCAACATAAAGTACAACCCCGCTCGATTTATCTCGAGTATGCCCAGTTTAGCCAGTTTAGCGCTCTCGAGTTAAGTCATGCAAGTTAAGGGGTTAAACCAGCTTATATTTTATCAACCATTTTCGAATTTAAGATGATTTTGGTTTAAAAAAGAATGATTATCTCGTTATCAAAACTCCACTCGAAATTATTGACACGAGCTTTGACAGATAATTGACAAGCCGAAGTAGAAATTTACATAATGGAAGTAATTAGTTTTTGCTTTTATAGATAAAAAAAAGATCACAATGTTTCAATAATAATGTCTACAATAAATCCTTTTCCGTTTGTTTGCAGAAAACACTTTCTTTTCCAGCTTTTGGGGAACAGAAGTGAAAATCTGACTAATGTAGAACTGACGATCTCAAATATCAGTTTGTCTATCCGAAGACTTTCTAAAATATTGAAATATCAATTTTCTGAAATAGTATAGCTTTTGATTTCTAAATAGCTCTTCTGAAGGATTTAGATTTTGGTAAGTTACCACTGCTTTCAAATATTTCCTACCTTTTAGGTTGACTGATAAAGTTCCGTAGTTAGTATTTGGGAACTCAACTTTGATTAATTTGAAAACAACTGATTACAGTCAATTCTGAACTGCTACATCTATTCAAACAGTGCAAGTGAAATCCAGAAACATGTGTATACCACTGCTATTCCTGATTTCAGGGAGATAAAAATTTAATAATGATTTATATACGAACATTCACTTTTATAATTGCGATCCATCCGTTAAAATATAAAAAATTCCTTTGCAAAAAAACCGTAACACTTTTGTTCTTATTGTGATATTACATTGAAAATTAAATTTCTCCATTATATTTTCCTTGCAATTTAATCGATTTGAGCTTCTCTCTGGGATCTCAGACAAAGTACAAAGTTAAAAGAAAGTTAATTATTGATTATGTTTGTTAATCAAAGCTTTAAGGTTTGCACTGTTTTCTTTTTTCCTTCAGGATCTAGCTTTATTCAATATTTACCCTTAAAATTACCTTTTAGCATTGAAATGAAAAGCATATAAATTTTTATACACTTATTAAATATACAAAAGGATACTTTACTCATAGCGCTTTTATTTATTTATTTATTTATTTTCGTGTTGCATGTAATATTTTAAAGCATCATGAATAAGTAAACTTAGGCATTTTTAAGAATAAAAGATGTATTATCTTTTGAAAACTTAATAAGAGGAAAATAATTCTATGGGAAAACTTTAGAGAAGATAACTGTATAAAAATGAGATTTTCAAAAGAACATAAATCTGAAATATACTACTATAATAATTAATAGATTAAGTGAACGAAGTTTCTAGTTTAATGCATGTAACAACATATATATATATATATATATATATATATATATATATATATATATATATATATATATATATATATATATATATATATATATATATATATATATATATATATATATATATATATATATATATATATATATATATATATATATATATATATATATATATATATATATATATATATATATATATATATATATATATATATATATATATATATATATACATATATATATATATATATATATATATATATAAATATATATATATATATATATATGTATATATATATATATATATATATATATATATATATATATATATATATATATATATATATATATATATATATATATATATATATATATATATATATATATATATATATATATATATATATATATATATATATATATATATATATATATATATATATATATATATATATATATATATATATATGTATGTATGTGTGTGTGTGCGTGTGTGTGCGTACGTGTGTGTGCGTGTGTCTATATTACTGCGTACTTGGAGTGCTCTAATTATATAAATAATCTCGGAAAAGGTTTGATGATTCCATATAGGCAAAATTCCTTCTTCGATTTGGATTAATGTGAAAGTGAGTTTCATTTGGCAACCCTTTCAATTAAGCTCCAAATTATCTATTCTTGTTCATTGACTATTGACAAGGAGTGAGGAATAAAACTCAGCATGATTCCTCCTTATTTTCCATTCCATTGTAAACATTTAAAATATCATTATATATTGTCCAAAACTATGATTTTGCTTATTACATTCCTCACAGTAAGTTACTGTAAATTTTCCCTTCTTGTTTTGTTTTAAAAAAAGTCTTGTAATTTGCATGTGAATCCGGAGATTGAAAGATTTTTAAATTAATATATGCTACAGCATGTATTCAATATTAACGATTTGTGTGGAAATACGCTACATATACACATCTGTGAGATAAATACGATACTTTGCTTATTTCATAACGAAAAAGTATTTTATCATTTTTGGATAAATCTGAAAAGTTCAACTTAATTTAGCAATTTATTACTTTTTCTCTTGTTTAGAAAAATCTCTTTATTGTCGACTATATTAACTATGATCAGAAGTTGTAGAATTCCTAGAAAAACATTTATAGAGTGTATTATACATTTATGGATGCATTGATTTGCTTACTGCATGCCTTAGCTAAACTAATTACGATTTTCGACGAACTTTTCATAAAATGAAAATCTTTAACTAATATGTGAAGTTTAAAATTGGAAGCTTTCCTATCAATGCATGCAACTACATATCGCCAATATTTACAACATACAAAGAGACTGCCTCATGTTTAAATCTGCCATCAGATGAGAATGTTTATTTGGTATGAAGCCCTTCAACCTTTTTGGATAAACATGAATGCTTGGCTGCATTTGGCAATAAACCTTTCTGCGAAGTTTTAAATTGTTCATTTCATTCACTACAGACAGCAGTTTTGGAATAAAAATTGGAATTATAACTTAGCCAGCTATCCCCCTATATGGTGTATTTAAAATATCATTGGGGGAGTTATCTTTTCCATTACATGCCTCGGGAAAAAGAATAAAGTAAAGAAGTTAAGGAGTTATTTGTATAACGATTTGGAGCAATTAAACAATATAATATTAATATATGAAACCTACGATCGAAAGTTTTTTTTTATAATTTAACAAATGGAACTTGATATCTTCAATATTTGTTTTGGTTTGGAGTGCTATGGTCTACTTTTTGCAACTGGAAGGCCAATAAGACAGGGACCTACAGCTTAAAGCCGATTCCGAACGGCTACGAACATCCATGCCACTGTCGGATTCGAACCCACGAACTCCGGTACCGAAGGCCAGCACCCTAACCAATATTAGAGTACCCTTGCAGCATTTTGAATGAGAATTAAAAATCTTCTACACTTGCTGATACCTCTTTCGATTAAGTTGTAAATTATGTACTCTAATGACAAAAAGCAAATGGTTAGATATCAAACTCTATTATTCTTAAACATGATTGTCATTTCATGTATTTAAAAACATCATAATGTAAATGATTATGCTTATTAAACGCCATAAAATATAAACTTGCGCTTTTTGCTAAATTATTCAAGAAATTCCGTGCCTTTTTGTTCACAAGAGTATTTTGAATTAGATCCTTATCTGGTATACAAGTAAAATTAGTTAGCTTTCATATTTGTTTCTAGATGATATTAACGTCTTCAAAGTAACAAAAAATATGCTTATATCAAATATTTTAAAAAATAATGATGTAATATTATTGGGGACACACAGAAACTTTAAAGTAGTACCTGAAAAAATTTATAATAGTAAGGGTAAAAAATGTATTTAAAAGCAATCAATTTCCTATGAGCTTTTTTTCTGAACACTTTCAGTCATATTTATGATCATAATATATTTTTAAAAATTTAAAAGAAAGTGAATACATATCTAAGGAAATAAAAGAGCACAAAATCTTTTTTAAAACCAAGGCCAAAATTTCAAAGGAATAATTCTAAAATCGTAGACTATTATCAGAGCGGAATTATTCTTTCATTAACAAATAATGACTCAGATAATAGTTATTCCAATTCGAATGGAACATTTCCGGAAATTTCCATATTTTCCCCTTCTCATTAAAAGTAGACCGTGAGAAGAAAGAAAAACTCAAATTACTTTAGTTCTTTTTGCTATCTTTATTTGTACATTTTTGTTATTCTCTAATTTCTAAGCAAGAGAACATGCGGAAATTTATTACCAGTATGGAAAGAATAATGCTCTTTAAATGACAATAAAAAATCTAGTGGGCAATTAACGATGTTCTGTTGTTTCATTCATCAGTTGTATGCTTCTTTCCAAGTTTCGAAGATTTTGTCGAACCAATCTAAGGAAATAATTTACTTCCATAGAATTTCCGAGACAGTTTATATTCATTAGCAAGATTTTTATTTGATTGAAATTAATTCATAGATTTGAGTTGAATTGAAAAAGAAAGAAAATAATTAGAGACAATAAACAAAAACTTCTAATCTGGCAGTGGCAGGTACTTATTTTAGTACTAGAATTACAGAAAAAAATATTTTAATCCGTAAGGAATGTTTTCTTTTCTAAAATTCTTGTGAAATGTATCGCCAGTGCCTAGTTTTGAAATATTCAATAGTACAACACAGCAAAATTACACTGTGTACCAATAAATATTTGGACATCTATGCAAATGACGATATATGCGGTCAGAGGTACGTCACGGCCTTCTCGGTATACATCGTGAAGGAAACAGCATCGGCATTAGTCGCATGAAGATGCCAAGCAGTTCGAAGCTCTCTGATTTCGAGAAAGGTATAATTATCGGGTATCAGAAATGTGGCCGATCCTTAAGTGACATATCTAGCGATCTGAAGTACCCAAAATTGACAGTGACCTATGTGATTAAGGAGTGGAAGGTGAGCGGTAATTGTCGGAATGTCCCCGAGTCACAGATCAACGAAACTGGGAGATAGAGACCGACGAGTGCTGTCCAGAGAAATTCGGAAGAACCGCGCCCAACCGATAGCCCTCATCTGCGAGGAGTTTCGACAGGCATCAGGATGAATTCTTTGAATGAATACCATCCGTTAGGAAGCACATATGCTTGGTTTTCATGGTCGTGCTGCATAAGCCTTTGATCACAAAATCCAACCTCGCTGCTTGGTTAATGTGTTGCAAAACACATCGAAATTGGAATGAATCAGTATGAATTGTAGAGTTAAAAATCATCTATTCAAATCCCAATAAGACCGATTTTTTTAGCCAGCATTGCCGGAGCTCCATTAGTTATAATAATTTTTTAAAGTATAATAGCACAAAAATGATAAGGGAATTCTATTACATTTACAGAGAACCACAAATAATCTTTCAAAGATCTGCATGTGGCTCGAGAGCTGCAGGTTGACCCCCTTTGGCATATATCAACCAAATGTGCTACACCAAACACTAATTTCCCGTTAACAATCTCTATAAAACCACATTGCCTCGCACTCTGAGTTATATGATTAGTAGAATATTCTTTTTTCTACTTGAAAAATATTACTTCTGTATTGTTGAAAGCCTTTTTTATCTAGCTATAGTAGACTGAAAAATACTTAGCACCTTTTTCAGCATATCATTAACCCTTGGCCGAACGCTGGCCGATTGGTTAGGGCGCTGATCGTTGGTACCGGAGTTCGTGGGTTCGAATCCCACTATGGCATGGATGTTCGTAGCCGTTCTTAATCGGCTTTAAGCAGTATGCTCCAGTTTCATTAGCCCTCGTGTGCAAAACAGTAGACCGTAGCGCTCCAAACCAAACTAAACCATTAACCTTTACAGGTGTAGAATTTTCCCCTATTTAAAAATAACTTATCCTAGACCTTTTTCAACACTTCTGTTGGCTTAAAATATTGTTACGAATTCGTTAATGAATCTTATATTTAACATGGGACTATGGGTATCTCGCCAAATTGGCGAGATATCGGCTTTTTGGCTACAGTTTTGGCAACTGATTTTTGTCGCTAATTTCGTTGCCAAATACCACCAAGTGTCGCCAAATGTTGCCAAATGTGGAGATATTCGACAACTTCCAGTTCAGGTTTCTGGTCTAATCTGGAATGTTCGAGCAGTTTCTACCGGCCTATATAAGGCAGGCTGACCCCCAAAAGGAGTGGTGTCGTTAAGTATATTTCTCAGTACACAGAGTACGCACGGTGTGCTGTGTTTTACCGGTGCTTCCGATTTGTTTTATGCGGAAAGATGTATGTGAGCCCACGGCATTCTGCTCGAGTTGTTTAGCTCTGATTTTATAAGCTTTGTACGAGTGTGTAGTGCCGTAAACTTGATGCCTTTATGACATCATATTTTACAACTGACTGTTAATAAATAATTGTTTTTGTGTTGTCTTACTTTAAGCCCATTCAATTCCCGAACCCAACTGTGAAGTTCGTAACAATATTTTGCTGCCAAAAGTCTCAAAACTTAACCCTGAATATCGCCAAAGTCACCAAAATATTCGTAAGGCAAAAAAGGCTCCTTTGCTGAGTCTCTTCATTTGGTCTCTGAAATCGTTAACAGTCGAAGGATTATGCCTTGTGAAATAGACAATTTAAAACAATATGTTACTGTTAAGAATAGACTGAGGCATTAAAGAATACTCCCCCGTATTTGTTCCATAATTTATTTTTTTTAAATGTTGATATTATGAATTATTATTTGTAGTACAATAATATTTAATCAGACTTTTAATACTTATAGAAATATTTCTGAATAGATTCTAAGTTTTTACATAAATTCATAGAAACTTCTCTTATGAAAAAGGCATGAATTAGGGATGTAAATTATTTACAATTCATTTTAAATAGCTTTTTAACATTTTCTTCAAACTGATAGATTTTTGTAAAAAAGTCGATTTCACAGTTTTCTTTCCTCACTTGGTGTGCTACTGCATATATCCTTCCTTCCATGATTCTTTTATTCCTTCTTATTGAAAAGAATTTCTTGCGCTACTATTCAAACTTACATCTTGTGCAGCTGTACAAAAAGCTCTAATTAACTGCAATTGTCCACCGAGGCTTTCAAAACCCACTTTAAGGCATTTATAAAATAAAATGTGCTCTCTTTCTTTACCCTCGTGTTCAAAGCTCTGAGCGAATAAAGAATTGCATTAATGGAAATTTATAGCAAATATCAAATAAAAAAACCGACAATAATTCGTTCTTTTAATTCTCGTTTGGATGCGTTATGATTTGTTGTTTACGTGGCTTATGAAGTACAAACACTCTTTTTATAAAACTTTCTATTTGGCCTATGAAACAACTGCGTGGAAATAAAAACTTTTTGAATGATGACTTATATTTCTAAAGGAAAATTGTTCACTTTTTATTTGAGATTTTACATTTTTAGATTTTATTTCAGTGAAGAAATTCTATGTGCGACGGCTGTTCGAAAAAGAAATGTCATTTTTTATGCGACTAAGTTGAAAACTGAAGTATGGCTGCAAATGCACAATGCTAGAAAATGGTATTTTGAGTAGCAGCTTTGAAATATCCATCGATTACTTATAGAGTTGAAAGATGAAGATATTTTCAGTAAGAACTACAAAGAGCTGTAAATACCTTTATGGACTGTAGAAAAGCGAAACGTTTTGGGTGATGAGTGTAATAACTCAGTCATCTAAAAACTGCTCTCAAAAATAGGTTGTTAAGTTTTCTGTATATCCTTAACCCCTTCTGGTAAAATGACGAGTCTAGCTCGTCATTAGTTTTTCATTCCATACCGGACAATGACGAGCTACACTCGTCATGCGACTAAAGGTAATGTTAAATATGATAATTAATTTAGTTTATAATTTCTAGTATACTGAATTTAGCAAGACTTTTGTTACTTGTGGAAATACCAGGTCACTATTACATATTGTTTATTTAGAATTTCTTGGTACAAGTCACTGCCAAATTGATGAGTCAGAATAAAAGAAAACCTACTAAGAAATGCCGTGTGTGTTACAAGAATCAAATTAGAAGTGAGACTCCCTAGCGGTGTAAACAATTCAGTATTCCTTTGCACTTTGTTTTGAAAAGTACCACTATCTTGAAGACTATTATCTGTATACCTTATTAATGTTTTGCTTTGATATTTTCTTAATTATACCTTTTCTGATATTATTTAACACTATGTAAAAGGTGGATTTTAATTAGGAATATGTAAGAATTGTAAAATGAAACAAGTTTTTTAAATAAAAAATAAATGGTTACTTCACGCACAGTTTTTCATTATTAAATCGTACCGGAAGGGGTTAATATTAAATTCAATTATGACATAACTAAACTGAAAAAGAAAAAAATCAACTTACTGATTTCTTTCTTTCCAAGATTCCTTTAAATTTAAGTAACGCATGAAAATTCATTTTAATTTTAAATTACATGGAATACTTTTTGACACATTCGTTTTTAAATACAATAGATTTTGCTCAATCAGAAAAACTAAACTTGACATCATTTGTTTAAAACCGAAGATTCACATCTCTATAATCAGAAATAATTGTCTAATTTGAAAATGAATCTTGACCACTACAATGAAAGAGTTATTTAAATCTTATAGTTGAAGATTGCCCAGGGCTCCAAAGGTGTACCCTGTATTCCTCTTCTTAATAGTGATATGTTTCAATGAGGGTGAGCATCAGGAATGATTTTTTAACATTAAATTTGAGATTACAATTTAAAATTAAAAGGTGAGATTAAAGGTACAACAATTGACCCTAGATAGCAAACAAAAGTCTTGAATAGGGAAAAAGAATTTAAAAGAGTAGAAAGATTAAAAAGGATAGGGAAATATTTTTGCCGATGCAAGCATCAATTTATAAAATTTTATAATTATTTTTGAGTTTTTTGTTTTATAATTTTTTATTATTATTATTAAATTTAAAAATAATTTGTTAAAAATTAACAAGGAGAGAAATTAGGGATAGGAAAACAGAAGAATGAAATGATGGTCAGGAAAAGTTAACTTGAAGTGAGGAAAAGAAAGTGTCATCTTGGCACGAGCTAAACTTATTTAAAAAGACAAAGACACAGATACATATGGAAAAAGAAAAATAAGATGAAATAAATTAATTTACCTTTTACAGTTACTTCCTGTATTGTCATCAAAGATTCATCAGTAGGCAAAATTTCAGATTGAAGATAGAAATATTAGTGAAAAATTGAATACAAGATTTAATACTAGATTTCCCACACTGACAGTTAAATAAAAGCAAAAAGCGAAGAAAAATATCAAACTGCAGAAAATATTACAGATAAGTATCTATGGTAACGTAACTTTTAAAGTTGTAATGAGTGAATAAATATAATTTTATAAAACGTGTCTGGTCCAAAATTTCACCTAATGTTTGGGGGATAAAAGATGATATTGACAGACAACCTGAAGAATGACTCTCTTCAAATTAAATATTTAAAACTTATGCTACATGAACTTATACTAAGTCCATCTGTACTGTAGATAGCTCTTTATTTATCTGTGTATCCCTGTTGCTGTGGAAAACTTAATATAATAGTTTGTAAGATATATTTTAAATAACTATTTTTGGGGTATTCAGACAGAAAAATTTCTCTATCTTTAAATTTTCACAGGGATCAAATCCTTTTTAATGCTCTTCAAAGTACATCTTAAAATTCTGGATAAGCAATTATTTAAATCAAGATTTCATCATTGATTTGAGATAACCTATCAGTCTGATTATATTAATTCCATTGATTGATTGGAATTAAACTCCATGAAGCAAAAAGAGAAAAGATTAGGTCATTCTGATCTGCACTGTAAATTTGAAACATAATAATAGTCTGGTTTCTTACTGTTTTGTTACTGGCCACTAATTCAGAAGAAATCTCAAGAGTTTGTTACAGAGAATTGCTGTCTGAGGACTATTAAACTAAAAAGTTTAATAGTCCTCAGACAAGTTGAAACAGCTCAGTCAAGTTCAAGTAGAATTAAATGTGTTCCTAAAATTAAGTTGTAATATATTTAACATACATAAAGTCTTACATCAGTTATTCTCAAATTTTCTAAATGATAACTGATAAATGTCTCAGGCATTTAAAATGGAAATTTTATTTCAAATTTTCTCGAAACAAAAGTAGTTTACTCGAGATCAAACATATTCAAACATATTTAATAAATGTAAACATTTTATTTATCGTATCACAATGGAGTCTTTGATATTTAATCACAAAAGAGGAAATAAAAAAAATATCAGTAGGATATTTAACAAAATAGGATGGGATACATTTGTAGTTTTAGAATAAAAAAACATAGAATAAAAACAAGGGAATAAAAATCATCTATTTTTTTCTTTAATTCTATCTATTTCTTCTTTTATCTTTTAGTCTATTTATTTTAAATCCGTACGGGATACGATCAAAATTTATTTAAATCCTTACTTTCCAAAGGAAACATTACAGCTGATTTAAGAGCATGCTAGTGCATTTTTCTCTATTTTTAATCAAAGTCTGTTCTTTGTAAAATTATTCAGTTGAGTATTTCTTCAATACCAAATCTATTTTCTCTTTTATATTCGAAGAATACTTTAAACAACACAGTGATATATATTTAAATGAAATTAAGCTTATGAATCTGTTAAAAAATTGAAATATTTGGGAATATGTTATTTTTATGTAGATGCTACTTACAGAGGTAAGGTACTTAAATGTCAATTTTTAGAATACCCAACTTTAAATTAGTTATACACCATTAATTCAGAAGACATCACAAGAATGTTTTACACAGAATTCCCATCTGAGGACTATTAAAATTTTTATATCAAGTTCAAGAAGCATTTATTGTTTTCCTAAAATTCAGTTGTAATGTGCTTAACATACATAAAGTCTTACATCAGTTATTCTCAAATTTACTAAATGATAACTGATAAATGTCTCATGCATTTAAAATGGAAATTTTATTTCAAATTTTCTCGAAACAAAAGTAGTTTACTCGAGATCAAACATATTCAAACATATTTAATAAATGTAAACTTTTTATTTATCGTATCACAATGGAGTCTTTGATATTTAATCACAGAAGAGGAAATAAAAAAATAACAGTCGGAAATTTAACAAAATATGATGGGATACATTTGTAGTTTTAGAGTAAAAAAAAGCATCGAATAAAAACAAAGGAATCAAAAGTCATCTATTTTTTCTTTTATTCTATCTATTTCTTCTTTTATCTTTTAGTCTATTGATATTTAATCACAGAAGAGGAAATAAAAAAATAACAGTCGGAAATTTAACAAAATATGATGGGATACATTTGTAGTTTTAGAATAAAAAAAAACATAGAATAAAAACAAAGGAATCAAAAGTCATCTATTTTTTCTTTTATTCTATCTATTTCTTCTTTTATCTTTTAGTCTATTTATTTTAAATTCGGGATACATTTGTAGTTTTAATAAAAAAAACATAGAATAAAAAAAAATTTATTTTTTCTTTTAATCTATCCTTTTACTTTCCAAAGGAAACATTACAGTTGATTTAAGAGCGTACTAGTGCGTTTTTCTCTATTTTTAATCAGAGTTAAGTCTGTTCTTTGTGAGATTATTCAGTTAAGTATCTCTTCCATACCAAATCTATTTTCCCTTTTATATTCGAAGAATCCTTTAAACAACACAGTGATATATATTTAAATGAAATTCAGCTCATGAATCTGTTAAAAAATTGAAATATTTGGGAATATGTTATTTTTATGTAGATGCTACTTACAGAGGTAAGGTACTTAAATGTCAATTTTTAGAATACCCAACTTTTAATTAGTTATAGACCATTAATTCAGAAGAAATCACAAAAATTTGTTACACAGAATTCCCATCTGAGGACTATTAAACTTTTTATATCAAGTTCAAGCAGCATTTAATGTTTTCCCAAAATTAAGTTGTAATATATTTAACATACATAAAGTCTTACATCAGTTATTCTCAAATTTAATAAATGACAACTGATAAATGTCTCATGCATTTAAAATGGAAATACTATTTCAAATTTTCTCGAAACAAAAGTAGTTTACTCGAGATCAAACATATTCAAACATATTTAATAAATGTAAACTTTTTATTTATCGTATCACAATGAAGTCTTTGACATTTAATCACAGAAGAGGAAATAAAAAAAATAACAGTAGGAAATTTAACAAAATATGATGGGATACATTTGTAGTTTTAGAGTAAAAAAAAAAACAGAATTAAAAACAAAGGATTCAAAAGTCATCTATTTTTTCTTTTATTCTATCTATTTCTTCTTTTATCTTTTAGTCTATTGATATTTAATCACAGAAGAGGAAATAAAAAAAAATAACAGTCGGAAATTTAACACAATATGATGGGATACATTTGTAGTTTTAGAGTAAAAAAAACCTCGAATAAAAACAAAGGAATCAAAAGTCATCTGTTTTTTCTTTTATTCTATCTATTTCTTCTTTTATCTTTTAGTCTATTGATATTTAATCATAGAAGAGGAAATAAAAAAATAACAGTCGGAAATTTAACAAATTATCATGGGATACATTTGTAGTTTTAGAATAAAAAAACATAGAATAAAAACAAAGGAATCAAAATCATCTATTTTTTCTTTTATTCTATCTATTTCTTCTTTTATCTTTTAGTCTATTGATATTTAATCACAGAAGAGGAAATAAAAAAATAACAGTCGGAAATTTAACAAAATATGATGGGATACATTTGTAGTTTTAGAATAAAAAAACATAGAATAAAAACAAAGGAATCAAAAGTCATCTATTTTTTCTTTTATTCTATCTATTTCTTCTTTTATCTTTTAGTCTATTTATTTTAAATCCGTACGGGATACGATCAAAATTTATTTAAATCCTTACTTTCCAAAGGAAACATTACAGTTGATTTAAGAACATGCTAGTGCGTTTTTCTCTATTTTTAATCAGAGTTAAGTCTGTTCTTTGTGAGATTATTCAGTTAAGTATCTCTTCCGTACCAAATCTATTTTCCCTTTTATATTCGAAGAATCCTTTAAACAACACAGTGATATATATTTAAATGAAATTCAGTTCATGAATCTGTTAAAAAATTGAAATATTGGGAATATGTTATTTTTATGTAGATGCTACTTACAGAGGTAAGGTACTTAAATGTCAATTTTTAGAATACCCAACTTTTAATTAGTTATACACCATTAATTCAGAAGAAATCACAAGAATTTGTTACACAGAATTCCCATGTGAGGACTATCAAACTTTTTATATCAAGTTAAAGCAGCATTTAATGTTTTCCTAAAATTCAGTTGTAATGTGCTTAACATACACAAAGTCTTACATCAGTTATTCTCAAATTTTCTAAATGATAACTGATAAATATCTCATGCATTTAAAATGGAAATTGTATTTCAAATTTTCTCGAAACAAAAGTAGTTTACTCGAGATCGAACATATTCAAACATATTTAATAAATGTAAACATTTTATTTATCGTATCACACTAGAGTCTTTGATATTTAATCACAGAAGAGGAAATGAAAAAAATAACAGTCAACAGTCAGAAATTTAACAAAATATGATGGGATACATTTGTAGATTTAGAGTAAAAAAATATAGAATAAAAATAAAGGAATCAAAAGTCATCTATTTTTTCTTTTATTCTATCTATTTCTTCTTTTATCTTTTAGTCTATTGATATTTAATCACAGAAGAGGAAATAAAAAAAATAACAGTAGGAAATTTAACAAAATATGATGGGATACATTTGTAGTTTTAGAATAAAAACAAAGGAATCAAAAGTCATCTATTTTTTCTTTTATTTTACCTATTTCTTCTTTTACCTTTTAGTCTATTTATTTTAAATCCGTAGAGGATACGATCAAAATTTATTTAAATCCTTACATTCCAAAGGAGAAATTACAACTGATTTAAGAGCATGCTAGTGTGTCTTGCTGTATTTTTAATCAGAGTTAGGTCTGTTCTTTGTGAGATTATTCAGTTAAGTATCTCTTCCGTACCAAATCTATTTTCCCTTTTATATTCGAAGAATACTTTAAACAACACAGTGATATATATTTAAATGAAATTCAGCTCATGAATCTGTTAAAAAATTGAAATATTTGGGAATATGTTATTTTTATGTAGATGCTACTTACAGAGATAAGGTACTTAAATGTCAATTTTTAGAATACCGGACTTTTAATTATGAAACTAAAAAAATCATTTGAACTAGTAAAAATTTCAGAGAGATTGTTTCTTATGTTCTTTAATCAAAGATAAGTGTGTTCTTTGTGATATTATTCAGTTAAGAGAAACTTCAATATCAAATCTATTTTCCCTTTCGTTTTTAAGGGGCACGTTTAAACATCACAGGAAGATAAATTTAAACGATATTCATCTCATGAATTTGATCAAAAAATTAAAATATATGAGTGTATATAATTCTTATGCTTATTATTTACAGTAACAAGAGGTTTTAAATCTTAACTTTTAGAGTACTTAATTTTTAGTGTGTCCTTAATGCTCTTTAGTGAAGTTAAATCTGATTTTTAATGCTATTTAGTTAAGCATTTACTTCTTATTAAATATCTTTGCCCTTTCCTATTTCAAGAACCATTTAAATAATATAGACAGATAAATTTAAACAACATTCTTCTAATATATATGTTCAAAAATTAAAATAAATGTGTAGAGATTAAATTGCTGCTAACACATATTTCTTCGAATTACCTTGACAAGAGATCTTAAATCTGAAATGTTAGAATATTAAAATTTTAATAGGGTTCTTAATGTGAGTATAAATAATATTTTTACATAAATCTTATAAGACACCAATTTCTAAAAGAAAAATAATATTGGGTAACGAAATGAAACATTTTTATAAACATTGAGTCATCCAATAACTTTCTTTGACGATTACTTTGTAGTATACTGTATATTATTCCTTTGTTTTTAGTTTTTAACTTTACTAATGTTTTATCATTTATAAAGAGACTAAATTGGGTACCGATTTATACTTATGCCAAATGCTGTTTATAAGAACGCAATGAATTAACTTGTACCATGTTTTAGCAATTAATTTCGTTTTTTCATGGTATCACATCCCCTATAAATTCGCAAAAGAATTTATATTTTATATATACATGCTCAGCATTATTATAAAAGCAATGTGCCTGGCATGATTGAAGTTTTCTGTTATGGAATAAAAAAATAAATTATAAAATGCCTGATATGAGTACGATATGAGTGTAATCATACGCCTATTAAGTTATGTGTTTTTGGTATTATATTTAGAATCCTTTTATATGAATGTGATATACGGTAATTCAGTTTTCCAATAGGATTTGATATCCTTTGGTGTTTATACCGACTTTTTTTTTTCGATGAACGCTAAAATGTAATGGAGATATACAAGCCTACAAGAGTTACCTACTAGGAATTAACACATTTATGGACCTTTATATTATTCCCTAAATAACTTATAAACCCAATAACTTCAATAGATTAAAAAAATTAACAGTAATGTACTATGGAAAAATAGGAACTCAAACATCCAGAAACACCGTCTAAATGGAAAAAAGGGAGTTTAACCGGTTTAAATATTTTATAAACTCGTCATTAGTCATCAATGTTAATTTAGTTTCCGAAAATGAAAAAAAGCAGTAAGAACTAGAAACATTAAATGCTGACAAAAGAAAATATAAATCATTTTGCAGACAAAGACACAGATAGATTATAGGAAAATGGTTAGGTTGCCATGTTCAGTTTCGCTGCAGAAATGTTAACCTTATCTGATATCAAATAAATTCTTAAATGCATAAAACAAGGTTGACACTTGCTAAATTATTACCTTTTAATAATATCAAAAATTTTCTTAATATTCAATCAACAACAAGTAGAACTCTATTCAAAATTGAGTAAGGCATATAAATTCACCTAAGTGGAATTCAAGTATTCCTATTTCACAAAGACAGGTAACATTTTAACATTTGTTATATTGTGATTTTGTGTTATATAGATAGCATATTTCAATGAAAAATGGAGGTACAAAACAAGATTTTACAACAATCCTAAATGCAAAATTTCAACGTTTTATTACCAAATATTTTTTAAACATATTTGGCAGCGTTAATATCCCTGATATAAAATTTTCCGAAAATAGAGCGCAAATCGCAATCAAAAAGAGAGTTGCACAACTAGATGTTACAAACATAGTAAATACGACATTCTATCATTGTACATGTAATCTAAATGCATTGCACTAGATACATACATATATATTTACATATTTTAAGACGAAACTTGTCAAATTTTATTCAGGGATAGTTAAAATAAATATTTAAATTTTAAAAGTTATTTTCTTTGTGCTAGATACATACGTAACACTTAAACTAGCAAAATGGATTCAAGCTTTGTGAAAATGGAAATTTTTGTTGAAATCTGGAGGCCAAATATTTAATCAATTAAAATGTTCCTTTTACGCAGTACAAAGAAGTCAAAAAAAATTTTTAAGTTTTAAAACAAATAAATATCTAAAGCAAAAGACAAATTTTAATTAAAGACATTATAATTCGGTTGTAAATATTTTACTTGATTAGACTTGCCTGTTTTTTCTGTACTAAAAAAGTATTCTACTTTTGATTTCTACCTTTTGAAGGTCCCTTGACCTTATATTAAAAATGGAAAATTACTTAAAAATTGAAAAAATTATTATTGTTCTACTAAAATACCCACTTCACTAACGTTATCTTTAAGGTTTCTCAAATAAAGGTTTTATTTGTTCTTATGTATATTATAGTTTTTAATACTGTATAATATTATGTATCTATTCAATAGGTAATGTTGTATATTAGATATAAAAACAATTTCTAAAATCATTATGAATAAGCATTAATATGAAATTTTCGAAAATAAAGCATCTCATTTATCATAAAAAATATATTTTTTTATATTATGTTTTTTGCAACAGTACGAAACTAATTAAGACTAAAGGAATATTTTAGTGAAGTTATCCATGTACTTGGCTAACGGAAAATTACTCATATTTTAGATTGTTTAAATGGTACCAAAGAACTTGAATAGTACCAATGAAAGTTTTAAGGCCATGCCACAAGTAGAATATTAAGTACTTTAACTTTTGCAATCAATCCCCCCCTTACTACTAGAAACGGAATATATTGTAAGTTTCACAAAAATATTTAAAATGAAATGAAATGAAAAAGAAAGGAATATGCTATATAAAAATACAAAATTAACAATCTAACAAAAGTAAATCTCGTTTAAAAGCAGAAAATTGTATATCTAGGAAACACATTTTAAACGTAATCAGAGAATTTAAAGTGCATAAAAAGATTTTTTTTATTCCAGCCCGCCATTAAAAAAAGCTACATGCGTGCATGCCTAAAAGCGAAATATATGCATAAATGCAGAATAAGATTATCATGATCTTGATTTTCGATCGGCCTAACACCTTGGCAGGGAATTAATATAGAAATGTCAGGAATATTGATCCAACCATCTATATATATATAGTGTGTGTGTGTGTAATGCTTGCGTTCGGAAATCACAGATAGATATAGTCGTGGATGAGACAAGAACACAAAAATTCGTGCGTGCCTAAAAGCGAAATATATGCATAAATGCAGAATAAGATTATTATGATCTTGATTTTAGATCGGCCTAACACCTTGGCAGGGAATTAATATAAAAATGTCATGAATATTGATCCAACCATCTATATATATGTGTGTGCGTGTAATGCGTGCGTTCCCGAAATCACAGATAGATATAGTCTTGGATGAGACAAGAACACAAAAATTCGTGCGTGCCTAAAAGCGAAATATATGCATAAATGCAGAATAAGATTATCATGATCTTGATTTTAGATCGGCCTAACACCTTGGCAGGGAATTAATATAAAATGTCATGAATATTGATCCAACCATCTATATATATATATATATATATATATATATATATATGTGTGTGTGTGTGTGTGTGTGTGTGTGTGTGTGTGTGTAATGCTTGCGTTCGGAAATCACAGATAGATATAGTCGTGGATGAGACAAGAACACAAAAATTCATAGAAAGTCTCAGAGATAAATATTCTAAGTAGTATCTAAACAATTTAGTGTTCTACAACAAACGGAGGGGAAAGTTTGATTTACCAAGCCAGTAGAACAAAGAAAGCCAGTAGAATAAAGTCATTTATATTGCATTAAACGTACTGTTAACAACGTTTCGCTATATTAATGCATGATTTGATTAAAACATATATATACATATAACAATGCAATGTTAGATAAATTTATTGCCAACTGTGGAAGTTTCTGTTGATTGTGTTTTTTATGACTAAAATTTGCGTGAAACTAAATACGAGGTCACTTTACCTGTGAACACGCTGGGTATCTTGGACATGAAACTCTTAACCGTTCTGACTGGAACCCCGTGGGACTCATCTTGCATCTTCTCTACAATGGTTTCCATCTAAAAAGAAAGACACGGGACTAGATAAATACGCCGGTCAGTTCATACAAATGTGGACACACACACATAAGTAGTTATACACATAATATGAAAAATTTCTTTCATTTTTCTAGTTAATTTTATTATTAATTATTTATGAGTGTGTGGTAAAAATATGCTAGTAATGAGAAATGGTTTTGTAATATAGAAGGGGACATCAAAAAGTTCCGTTTGAGTACATGATTTCAACGTACATGCAGATTAGCCCGTTAATGATGGAGATATATAAACACTGACATTAAAACACTGGATTGCAGTGACATAGTTTTCCGAAGTGTCTGTGGAAAGTGTGTGAATATTTTGTTCCGTAGTTCTTCAAGCAGCAACAATAAGAGTTTTGGGTATATTTATACTGCTGAAGTATTGTCATGCTTTCGTTTTTTACTCAAGGCAATTTTAAATAATTGGCGTCTAATTTTGAACTGCACATCTCTGAAAGTATACTTTTTGATCATCTCTAATGTTTAGCAAGAGAAATAATACATAATCACATGCATTCAGAGAGCATAAGAATGTTGATCTTTGTACAATGTTTAAAGCAAAAAGTGAAGCTGTCACTAACCTACACGCATACATCTCATACATACATACATATATATATATATATATATATATAATAAATATATAAATATATATATATAAATATATATAATATATAAATATATATATATATAATTATGTACATATTATATATATATATATA
>CM063505.1:71731930-71741930 GCA_032207245.1 Pardosa pseudoannulata
TTCATAAATAAAATTTCTTTTCCTTGGTAAAGATTGCAATAAAATAATCTTTAAATGATTTCAAAGTGGATTTACATTCTCATCAAACATGGTAGAGCTTTTTGACGCTAGAGTTATATATCTCTTTTCAAAACAATTTTATGTACTTTTAATACTTCTTTTTATACAGATATTTATCTTAAATCCTTCAAAGGTTTAAGTTTGATAAATATAGTATCAAATATAGTATTTTTTAAATTAAAAACTTGGATTCATTGCAGGAGAATCTAGCAACCGGTGAACAGGATATAGTATGATTCCCAGTAGGTCAAGCAAAAGATTGCTTACTGTCAGAAATATTTTGCATTCCTCGATTAAGGACAGTTTATATATTTATTAAAATACTTTTTTTATATCAGGATTTCTAAAAAAAATCAATAGACAAGGAGTTAATGGTCCCAACTAATTATTGAATATTTATGTCAAAAGACTTACTAAGCAGTCTCAATTTATAACTATTTTAATACCGAAAAATATTAAAAACATTTCCGCTACCCCAGGAAACCCAGTTAGAGATTTCCCTTTGAACGTCATTTATTTGTCATCAACGTTCCTAATTTGACATTTTATCATTCTGGTCATTCATGATTAAAATGATAAAATTGTCAATCATTCACTATATTTAGGTAAATGAGGGAAGATGTTAAAAAATCTAAAGTAGAATGTATTTTCAAATATATTTGCAAAATTTCAATAAAGGATCTTTACTTATTCTGTATATGTAAGGAATTAGTTATATTTAAGTAAAATATGGATGCTGAAAGATATAAAACTGTGTTACCAGAAATATTTGAAAAATGCAATTAAGGATCTTGTTTAGTTTATATATGCAACGAATTTGTTACAGTTAGAAGAAATATGATTTCTCAAAGATCTAACACAGCATGTATTGACTGAAAATAAGCAAAATGTCAATTAAGGATTTTTATTTAGTCTGTATATCTAAAATATTCGTAAAAATTAGAAGAAATAATTTAGCTTAGAGATCTAAAATAGAATGTATTGTCAAGAATATTTGTAAAGTTCCGATTAAGAAATTTTGTTTAGCCAGTATATGTTAAGAATTCATTACATTTAGAAGAAATAAAAAGGTTTAAAGATCTAACACTGAATATGTTACCAGGAGTACATGCAAAATATAAATTAAGGATCGTTGTTTAGGATATATATTATATATATATATATATATATATATATATATATATATATATATATATATATATATATATATATATATATATATATTTATATATATATATATATATATATATATATATATATATATATGTATATATATGTATATATATGTATATATATGTATATATGTAAATATATATATATATATATATATATATATATATATATGTATACAAATGTATATATATATATATGTATATATATGTATATATATATGTATATATATATATATATATATATATGTATATATATATATATATATATATTATATATATAATATATATATATATATATATATAAATATATATATATTATATATAAATAAATATTATATATATATATATATATATATTATATATAATATGTATATATATGTATAAATATATATATTTATATATATATAAATATTATAAATATATATTAATATATATTATATAAATTATTTTTTTTTATTTATATTTATATAGAAATATATATATGTTAAATTAGATATAAAAAAGTATAATTTATAAAATATCATATTTTTATTTTTTCATATGTATATTTGTATATATATTTTATTTTATATATAAATCATATAATATATGATATATATATATATGTGTATTATAGATTTTTTATATATAAATTATGTATATATATATATATATATATAAATTTTTTTGTTAATTATATTGCTTATAAAAAAAAATTTAAAATTAAATACAAATATATATATATTTTAAATAAAATACATTTAATTTATATATATAAAAACAAAAATATTTTTTAATTATTTTTTTTTTTTTTATATATTATATAGAAGTGAAAGATATTATTTAACGTGTAAAACACATATTGCATAAGAAAAATTTAAATAAGCATTATGAGAGAATAGCAGTTTAGAAAAATGTAATTCATTCACTGAAATAATATCTAAAGGTATTTAATTTTATACCAATAAAAAGAATAAAAATTTTTCATTTATAATTTTTAAAAGGTGCCTTGATCTTTGCGATATTCTCCTTAATTAAAAATCGAATGAAACATCGGAACTAATGTTTAATAACTTATTATCGATTTCTTCTTTCTTCTTGCTCCTAATTATCTCTATTACAATAAGATATTATAACTCGTAAATATAAGATATAACAATATGGAACTATGTTTCAATTTTTTTCCTCTTTTAAGTATAATTGTCTTCTCAAATAAAAGAAAAATAAAATCCTAAAGCTGCACTTTTTGCTTTATGCAAAAGATTCGATTTTTAAATAATAGAAATGAAATACATATAAAGAGTATTTCAGTAAATTACTTTTAATGATTTTAGTATATCACTAGTTAATGCATTTTTTTTTGCTAAAAGCTGACAAGAAAAATTTCAAGGTAGGAAAGGACAAAGCTGTTTAAAACAGTAGATAATTCAGTATAATGATTGAAGAATCATCAAATTATTGATTTTATTATTTTATGTCTGGAATTAAAATTTTTTTATACTTAAACTATTAAAATTTATTTGATTATTGTATTGAACTTTATTTGGTCAATCTTTTCCTACGCTAATGTCAGTGGCCAAGTTTATGATTTTTTACCTTATATATAGAATGGATAAAACATGAGCTTTTATGTTATATATATATATATATATATATATATATATATTTATATATATATATATATATAAAAGATATTATAGATTGTTATTTTTAATACACAAAAGCTCGTATGTATTATCTATAAGAAATAATGGATTTAAAAGTACAAATAAAATTTTCTTTGAGAGACTATTTAATATTTATGAAAGTCATAAGATATTTAATCAATTAGAGATCGTCTGTTACCGCAAAAGAAAATCGAAATAGAGTTTTTAAAAAATCAGCGTCTTTGTGTGAGAACATTAATAATGTATGTTATAATATGTTAGCTCCTGAGGAAAGTAATGTAAATTCATATTACGTGGAGGGAAAACTGTACTTTTAATAAGACATTATTTTGGCGGAATTGTACGTGTCCACAGAGAATCTCTGTACTTTTTATGTAACTATAAACCAGGATAACACTACGTGTTTTATCTTCATTAGTAGTTTATATAAAAGAAATTAATAGTATTACTTTACAGTTTGAACATATTTTCTTTTTATGCTATTAGTATTTGACTTTCTCTGCAAGCAAACAAGGTATAATAATAATAGTCCTATCCAAATTTATTAGATAGCAAAATATTTCGATGAATATTTTAATAAAGATTGAGGATCAGTAAAATTCTATCTGGTATTTGAACTATTTGGTACACGTTTAATAATTTGTTTATCTTTACTGACCACATGGTACCTGCCAAGTTTAGTTTATATTGTCATATTACGTGGTAGGATAAACAGCAGAGCTTTTAATATTGACAGTGATTATTTGGCGGTATATATGAATGATGTCCAAAATTTAGAGAATCGATTGCAAACTGTGTAGTTATGTAGGTAAAAAAAATGGATTATTTCTTGGCTGAGAACTATTTAGTACACATTTAATAATTTGCATAACTTTACTGACCCCATGCTACCTGCCAAGTTTAATTTATATTGTCATATTACGTGGTAGGATAAGCAACAGAGCTTTTAATATTGACAGTGATTACTTGGCGGTATATATGAATGATGTCCAAAATTTAGAGAATCGATTGCAAACTGTGTAGTTATGTAGGTAAAAAAATGGATTGTTTTTTGGCTGAGAACTATTTGGTACACATTTAATAATTTGTTTATCTTTACTGACCACATGGTAGCTGCCAAGCCTAATTTATATTGTCATATTACGTGGTAGGATAAACAGCAGAGCTTTTAATATTGACAGTGATTATTTGGCAGTATATATGAATGATGTCCAAAATTTAGAGAATCGATTGCAAACTGTGTAGTTATGTAGGTAAAAAAAATGGATTGTTTTTTGGCTGAGAACTATCTTGGTGCACATTTTCAATAATTTGTTTATCTTTATGACCACATGATACCTGACAAGTTTAATTTATATTGTCATATTACGTGGTAGGATAAACAGCAGAGCTTTTAATATTGACAGTGATTATTTGGCAGTATATATGAATGATGTCCAAAATTTAGAGAATCGATTGCAAACTGTGTAGTTAAGTATAAAAGACAAACACACAAACTTCTTCATTTTCAAAGATATATAACTTAAAAGCGAGATATTTACTAGTCCGTGAAATAGACTCCTAGACTTTTGTGAAAAGAATTTGTTGTTCATACGGGTGACAAAATTTTCATTGCAACAAAAAATAATCGATGATTAAATTTAAAATTATCACATGTGTACTTAATCTATTATTTAAGCCAAATATAAAAGAAAATACGTAATATCTAAGTTCTGTGATAAAATGTATAAAAATAATACAGACGATATTTAAATAATTTAAAATAAGAAATGATTAAACGAGATGGTTAATGGAATGGCGTCATAATGCTAGAAAAAAAATGTTTTTTCATCTACTTATAATGTGGTAAAATTGGAATTTAATCATCGCCTGCTTTTAACTGGGGAAAATAAGGCTTGAAATAATGGCATTAAATTATCGAAAAAGGAGGGAATGGGTGTATTTCAAACGTTTTTGAACTCGCTTTGAATTTTGCTAAGCCTAACTCATGAAGAATCCAATATGGCGTCTATCCATTCCAGGCCCAACCAATTCAAAAATCCGGACTTTTTTAATTTTCCAGAATTGTAAAGAACCTTGTGACAGGTAAAAAAAAATGGTTTGTTTTTTTGGCTGAGAATTACCTTTCAACAAAAATAATCGATTAAAATTATCACATATGTACTAAATCTATTATTTAAGTCAAATAAAAAAGAAAAATTATTTATGTAATATCCAAGTTTAGTGATTAAACGTATGGAAATAATGCAGAACACATTTAAATAATTTAAAACGAGAAATGATTAAATGAGATGGTTAAAGGAATGAAGTCATAAGGTTAGGAAAAAATTGTTATTTTTACCTATTTATTATGTGATAAATTGATAAATTTAATCGCTTGCTCTTAAAATGGGGCTTGATATAATGGCATTAAACGCTCGAAAAGGGGACGGGATGGATTTCGAACGTTTTAAAGAGGACAGTATTTTTCGCTATGATACGAAGCTTATTCATACCAATTTACTTCAGAATCAGATCTATAGTTTAGGAGAAGATAAACTTTATTCGCTTTGAATTTTGCAAACCCTAACTCATCAAAAATCCAATATGGATGCTCTATCCATTCCAGGTCCAAAAGCTTCATAATTTCGAGGACAGACGGGCAGATAACTTAGGCTGTTATTACATTAGGAGAATAAGGTTTAAGGATACACAATATGAAATGTTTATTTGGCCAGGGACATCCGTAAAGCAATACGTGAGTTTAATAAAATAAAAATCATAAAAAGTTAAAAAAGTAGTAAACATTTATTTAAAAAATAATAAAGCAACTTTACGAATAAAAATTTAAAAGAAAAAGCAGAAAATATTAAATTTATTAGACATTAAAAAAATTGGCTGCGTCGGATATAGAACCGTCAACCCGAGGAGTACGACTATAAAGTGGGCGGACACTCTACCAAACGTACAACGCCAGCACATTGCGAAATAACTAATTACAGTATAAGAAGGTTCAAGTAGAAACAGTCCAGAAATTTAAATATTACTCTCCGCCTTTGCCATCCTATCAAGAATGAATATCCTATAGAATAAGAGGAAGGATAAGGCTTGAAATAATAGCATTAAACGCTTGAAAAGGGGGATGGGTGGATTTCGAACTCGCTTTCAATTTTGCTAACCCTAACTCATGAAAAATCCAATATGGCTGCCTGTATCCATTCCAGGTACAACCGCTTCAAAAATTCGCGGACAGACAACTTAGGCTATTATTATATATGGGATAGGGGAATGTTATATAAAGTACAATTGTTAAAATCCAATTTAATAATAAACTTTACTACTATGAAAGTTGTGATTTCAGTAGAATACTTCCTCTGGCAAAGAGAAAGGGAGGTAAGGGAATAGTAATCCTGTAGTCAGACGTAAGAAAAAAGATTTAAATTAAAAGAAAGGGGGTTTAAAAGCGGAACGAACCGGTTCCAATACTCAGAAGATTGTTCCATTCCTATTTGAAAGGAAGATAAGAAAATTACACCCAATGACCGAAGAACAGATGTTTTTTTCTTCTCCCCTGCATGATCCTTGCAGGAGGTCTCTCTATTATTATTATTATTATTTCTAGCATATAGCCCGCCCTATGAGTAGTATCTTTCAGAGTAGAATCAGAGTAGTATCTTCCAAGATCCTACAGCAAATAAATCAGATAAAATCGTTTTTAGTAGGGACAAGATCTAAAAGGAAAAACTTAAAATTCATCTTCGAACATATGTCTAAAAAACTCTTTATTCCCTCTTATCTCTCTTCATCGATTTTCATTCCTTCTCCAACAAATTCCGAGCTACTATATTCGTGTAAATAGTTTAATAGTTTAGATAGTTTGATTCAGAGAGTGTTTTACTTCTCCCAAGCACTCTTTCAGCTAGAAAGTAAACTGTGCGCAGACTTAAATCCTATAGAATGAATGGAAAAGAGATAAAGCGAAAACTTTTCATCTGTATCTTGTGGAATATTTTTTAAGTGCAGAATCCTTCTATTTCACATTTGTTTTTCTTTTCTTTGCGGTATAAATATAAAAGGGTATTTTAAGAAGTTAAGTGAAAAGTATCTACTAACTTGAAACTAAAACATATTTTAAAGACTAGGGTACTACTTGTAGGGTTGCCTGAGTCGAAAGAAGAAAGGTAAAGAATGCAGCGTTCTCTTGGACATTAGTAATTTTTTTTGAGGAGTAGCACGTGGAGTGCTGCTTTTACTTTTTAATATATATATATATATATATATATATATATATATATATATATATATATATATATATATATATATATATATATATATATTGCATATTTTCTTGTCGTTTCTTCTAATTTTGAACATTGTATTATAGAACAGTGGTACTATACTATAATTAAAAGCAATGTAAAGCAACTTGGGGTTATCAATGTCATTGAAATGACAATGCAATGGACTACACCACAACACTTCTTATAAAAGAAACATTTGAAAACAGATGTCTCTGAATAATGTGCCTTTATATGTGTTATTAGCATTTAGTCCGTCATATGACGTGATCAGTAAAATTATTAATTTTCGACTATTATTTAAGCCAAATATAACTTAAAGATTATTGATGATAATATAAGTTCAGTGATAAAAAGCATAAAAATAATGCAGACGTATTTAAATAATTTAAAATAAGAAATGATCAAATAAGATGGTTAAAGGAACGACTTCATAATACTAGAAAATAGTGTCATTTTTACCTATTTATGTGATAAATTGATAAATTTAGTCTCCTGCTTTGAACCGGGGAAAATAGGACTTGGAATAATGGCATTAACGCTCGAAAAGGGGGGAAGGGTTGGATTTCGAAGGATTTAAAGACGACAATATTTTTAGCAGTGATATGAAGTATATTTATACCAATTTATTTTAGAATCGTTAATTATTTTAGAATCACAATTTATTTTAGGATTGATAGTTGAGGAATAGATAAACTTTACTCGCTTTGAATTTTTCTAATCCTAAGTCATACATATGGGAATCCAATATGGGTGCCTATTTCCGTTCCAGGTCCAACATCTTCATAAATTAGAGGACAGACGAACAGATAACTTAGGCTATTACTATATAGGGTTATTATTATTATTATTATTATTATTATTATTATTATTATTATTATTATTATTATTATTATTACTTTTATTATTATCTATTATTATTATTATTATTATTATTATTATTAATTTTGTTGTTGCTGACGAGTGATGGCATTGCTTGATAATGTGAAAAAAAGTCATATTTCTGCATGACAACAGTATTTTGTTCAACCCACTATTGCAGATCTTCACATATCCTAGTAGTGCTCCAAATTAACCAACCGATTTGCATATATTTTAATAGTGAATGATATTTTACAAGCCGGATAACTAGGATTGTGTTTTCTTTGAATTTACTCCAATTTACGTACCAGCTATATAATGTACATTCTAAAATTTTTTTTAGCTTTTTTGCTCAAAAACTATTGTGCTGCTAAATTTTTTTTCAACTTAATCATCCCCTGACTATGTATAATATCCAAGGGATCCTTTCTTTCCATGCATATTCTTTCTCACAAGTTCAATAGTAATTCCTTTATTTTCTGTGCAACAATGTTATTCAACTCCTCTTCTTAGCCCACTCTCCTGTTTCTAATCATGGATCTTGTTGGTGCTTCAACCACATTTGGCGAAATTGGCGTGCTTGCAGCTTGCGTGCGTGGCGTGCTTGCAGCGTGGCGTTTGAAATCTGGCGAGGGGATCGTAACTCAACAAATTGATACATAAACAAAAACAACATTTTGAGGAAAAATTTTACCAAAATTGAATATTTAAAATCTAATTGAATTACAAAGAAAACACAAAGGAAACACATAACATTCATACTAAATGAACTGAAACATTCACTTAATCACAAATTAAATAAACTGAGTGTGATTTTATGATTAAGATTATAGCGTTCTCGTTTAAGCAGTAATACTCATTCCCGACGTTTTTGAAGTCGAGCCTTTTAGCGCTTCAACCATTTAAATTTGAATGGTATTTTTATATAAATTTTTCTTTTTCAACCTGTACTCACCATCGAATTTTATAACAAACACCCTAATAACGGACGATGTCTATATATATTATATACTTAAGAACTTCTGTAATTTGACACATTTGAATATGGTTAGTTTGGTTTGGTTTGGTTTGGAGAGCTACGGTCTACTGTTTTGCACACGAGAGCTAATCATTTGAATATGGAGAACACCAAGTACAATTTCTCACAACACCCCAGCTTATGTAATTGCACCAACCCCTACAGACATTAGTAACATGTTACTAATTCTTAAGGAAAGCTTAAATGTATCTCACTCATTTATTCACTTCTTACTACAACTTAATTATGAGGATACGTGTCCTGTGACTTAAATATTTTACGTATTTTTGTAATCTTAAAGCAATGTAGATGCTGTTAATACGAAGATTTAAACATTTCTACTTTAACTTCTCCTAACATGTTTCTCTAATTTCGGAAAATTCGGATAGCATGTGTATCAAAAGGAAATTCTTAGAACTTTACCGTGAATACTTCGAAACGATGGCAGCAAATTACAAAAGAGCACGTGACTCAAGACAATAGATTCTAAATTCAGGATTCAGCTCTCGATTTCGAAATTAGCTGCAGGGGATTCTCCTCTAGAATTTCCAAGCCGATCTTCGGGTAGAACATCTTTTAAGTTTTCCGCTTATAGTAGTAGGGAAATACTGTTTCATTTTTTAATGAAAAAAAAATGTATTCTAGAATTTTAACCTTTAAAAAAGATTCCCACAAAACTCATTTGCTAATATTAGGTTTTATACATGCAAATCACACAACATCCTTGTAATATTCAGAGATATATAGTAATTACAACTTCTAAAAGACTTGTAATATCATTCTGCTTCTCTTAGGACTTAATTCATGTTTCCTATTCACGAGAACGAAATTCTCGCTATAAAACTTGTCTCTCACTCTTTCTATATATTTATCTCTCTTTCTCTTTATATATATAAGTAATTCCTAAATGTTATACTACTGTACTCGCTATAAAACTTGTTATATATATATATATATATATATATA
>CM063505.1:71746930-71771930 GCA_032207245.1 Pardosa pseudoannulata
TAATTTAACTGCTTTAGAAATCTCTCATGAATAATTATTTCTAATAGTTTATTTAAAAAAATTATTAAGTTTTTAAGAACAATATTATTAGTGTTTGCTTTAATACAAAATATAAAGTATTTTCTCCCCTTTCTTTTTTGCTGTCTCTCCCTCATATAATATATATATATATATATATATATATATATATATATATATATATATATATATATATATATATATATATACATTAAAATATACACACACACACACACACACACATATATATATATATATATATATATATATATATATATATATATATATATATATATATATATATATATATATATATATATATCTATATACTGTTATTTAAGAAAAAAAGAGAAAGTGAAGATTTGGGAGAGAGGGAGATACTATATTCTAAGTAAAATTAAACACTTCATATCATATATAAGTGTTTTGTCATTTTAATAAATGTTACATTTTTCTAAAACATTAAAAATATTTCAAAGTTAAGTTCTTTATATGAATGTTACGTTATTGAGAGCAGTATTAAAAGAAACCAAATAAAAAAAAAACTTCTTATACTGGCTTTAATAAAAAATAAAAATTTTATCTATCAAAACTTTAAAAAATCCCATACGAAAAATGTATTAATGCATAGTAAAAATCCTTTAAAGCTTTAAAAAATAACCTCTTGTCAAATATTTTCTGGGTTTTAATACATGTTTTCAACTCAGTACAAAAATAGAATTTAAATATAAGGTGAGATACTTTTTTCTTATCAACAAATCAAGATAAGCGATTGTATTCTTAAAAAAGCAAGAGAAGTATGGTTATTTAGTAGCAGCCGTTATAACAACTAGAAATAGTGGTTGCAACTAGTAAGACCCTATCAATTATCCGTATATACTGCTTTCTAAAATATGTTTCGCAAATTTGCAACTTTTTATTCACGGAATGTTGTAAAGTAATCCCTTAATCCATAGCGACTACTGAATCAATCAGCTTTAGAACTGAATACGATTTATTTTGATCCATAAATTACGAAATCCTTCTTTTCATGCAAATGCAGATTTTTTAAATCTCAAAAAGTGCAGAGTATTATCAAACAGAGTCTGTAAAGCTGATGAAAAAAGTAAAAAATAATTTTTTAATTGTACTGTCAGATTAAAACTATACAAATTATATTCCCGACACGCATACATTTCTTTTTCTACAGGGAAAATTATGAAATGTTTATGCCAGATTCATTTTATAAGATTAGTGGAATATTGAGGAATATGGACCTTAATTTAAAGATTATCATCAAATATTTTAGACAAAAATTGCAACATGGAAATAAAAGAGAATATGTCCAAACTCTTATTTAATGTTTCAGTTTGGTTACTAAGTTAAGTTAGGCCTAGTATATAAGATTTAAATCTGCCAGAAGTATGAAATTTGTTGCAATCAAAACTACGTATTTATAACAAACATGAATACATACAGTTAATGTGGAAATATATAAGGAAGAGTTCTATTTGTTATATATTTCAGCTTTAAATATTTTTAAATTTGCATGTTTATTAGATCCATATACGAGAATGTATCAATAAGTAGAGGAAATAATTTGAACTCAATAATAAATAATGTAACTAATCACAATATGCAAAAGAAATTGTAAGTACTGCAAATTTATTTTGCGACAATAGTTCCATTTATGTTATAGCATTTGTAGCAATAGTAAATTTGTTTAAAAATTCTGATCTTAAAGAGCTTCGTCGTTAGTAAGTACAGACATTGTCGTGCTACCCATTGTACATCTACCCACCTTTAAACTCTTTGTAATATCTTCACACATTGGTTAGGTCTACATTTTATTTCCTTAAACATCCGCTCGAAGGAATTTTCTAACTGTTTTTCCATTGACAATTCCATATACAGCCATATACAATTATACCAAATAATTTCGAGCAGGAAAGAAAATTTACGTTTTGATACATTCTCATAACGAAAGTGATACCTCATCCTCTATTGATCTGTCGTATTCCTCTTTTGATCTACTGAAATCCTCATCCTCTATTGAAAACTATGCTGGATTTTCCTCTATTGCTGATAGTCCTCGGTTGTTGGAAGAATCAATTTTAAACCTCATCCTGCACTTCATTGCCTGACTGAAATATATTTCCTGTAAATTATCTTGAATTATATACGAAAACAGGAAAATCTCAGGGAGACTGGTCAGGAATCTAGAAGTAATAGTGGAGAATTTGTAACTGAAATTTCAGTTGACACCAGCTGTGAAATTCCGTACTTCCACATCTTTCTGATGTAAGCAATCGCCCTACACCTCGTTACTCCTCATTTTATGCTTCCATTTCAAAGTGTGAACATAAAATGCATTTTGGATTGAAATTGTATAAATCCTAATTTAAATTTTTTTTTCTGAGTTGAAATTTCAAGCATCCAATTTAGCGTTACAGGCTCGTTATTTATTGAATGTACCTTATGCTTATATCCTTTATTTTATGTATTTTGTTCCTTAATATTTTTGAGTACAAAAAAAATAATCTTCTAAAAAGCTCTGGAACGTTGCACATAAAACTCCAAACCGTCTCGTAGAGCAAAAGTTGGGAGTTTAATCCTATTAACAAATCGAACCAATGTGTCCTCGTTTTCCGGTGCAAAATGCGTCTTTCCTATCATTAAATGGAAATATACATCTTTGCAGCCAGAGGTGATAAAACACGTGGTCGCAGATAAATTTCAGCATCCAAAGCTGGAATGCAAACCGGCAGTTACACGCCTTCCTTAATAGCGGAGAAAATTTCCCAGCCGCTCCAAAATTGTATCATTTTGCATTAAAGGGCAGCCAGCGAATGGCTTCTCCGAAACTTCTGCTGTACGGAGAAGAAAACAACACTTTCGGGAGTAAACATTGTAGTTTTGTAATGAGTGATACAGTTTATGAGTCTGTATTTTGTATTTCTAAGAATAGCCCACTCATTTCTATGCTTGCATTTGATAAACATTACATTGTGGCAGAATAGCTCCGAATTTGTGTTGTTTCCAACAAATGAGGTGTAATTTAACATTGTGAACAGATTTTTCTCCGAACAAGAATTTCCTCTAAGGTTTTCTGTTTTGGCAATAATTAAGTTTGCTGCATAGTGTTAAATAATTCGGATACTGTTTGTAAATTGCACATTTCTTCCTCAAAAGCCAAATTAAAGGTACTTGTTGTTATTTGTCATTATGTGGTTTCTGCTTTGTGTTCAATCTCTAAATTCTAGAGACTTTATTGAAGTAGCATACAGGTGATATAAAACTGCAACATAAATTAGGGTTAGGTGCAGTAGGGTTATAATTAATGATATATATATTTTATATAAAAAATAGCATATTCTATCTTAAGCTACCTTTCGTTAAAAATACTAGAAAATATTTACAAGAGAAAGTTTTGCAGACTCTTTCACAAATAAAATTTTATTAAGTGTTAAAGAAATTTCAATAGATGTACTTGGAATTAAGTCCATGAAAAGCACATAAATTTACGTTGATATTAACTGTTTAATTTCCCCAGTTTACTAAAGAAAGAAAACATACTTTTACTGATAAATATATAAGCTGAAATAAATTAAAATAATCCTATATATATTTAATTATGATAATGCAAAGTTCTATATTAATTAAGGTAAAATCCTCATTTTTTAAAATCTTCATCCTATTTTTCGATAAAATAAGGTTAAGTCTATATTAGTTTATATATATACATACACACGCACACACATATATATATATGTATGTATATATGTATATATATATATATATATATATATATATATGTATATATATATATATGTATATATATATGTATATATATATATATATATATATATATATATATATATATATATATATATATATATATATATATATATATGTATATATATATATATATATATATATATATATATATATATATATATATATATATATATATATATATATTGTCACATAGAGGCTTAATGTAGAACATAATAACACACACAAGTGGAGATAATTTAATTTATTAACTCAATTCAATGAGCGAAGTACAATTCCAAGCACAGCACAACTCTGAATTTATAACTCTCTGTGACTGAGAGATCTTTGTTTTATATATCAGAAAGGAAAGTTCCAGAAATCCGTCTGGAAAAGCGATGAAAATTTTACTGCGCAACGTTGAGAAATGGCCAATATTCCAGAAAACTTTTCTGGCAAACTAAAGAAAGGTCCAAAATCTCCTGGAACATGAAATAAAGTAGAACATTAATAAAGGTATTAAATAAGTACTTAAGCGGAATTTTAATTTTATCGTTGCTACCAGGGTTCGATCTCACTACCTTTTGAACACGAGACTAGTGAGATGACTATTCGACCATGGAGACTCATAAACGGTGTTCAATGCGGTAATATAATATCTTACTAGTTAACCATGAAAATTATATTTTTTTGAGGTTAAGTGATAAGCGCATTTCAATAATACAGAATAGGTTTTGTAGCTGAACTAATTTAATAACGCGTTTATTCACTATATTTCTAACAGTTAATAAAATGTGATGGTTGTCTTGTGACGTGATTGAATTACCAGCAGTTGTAAAAATATGGCGCGTGAAATTGCCTCGTTAAAAAACTTTTAGAGGTTGTAAAGATATCCGCTCTATTACTTCTGTCTTTTTTAAACATATATTGTGCCTGATAGAGTGTGAATGAATAGTTTCATTAGGACCTTCAGCAACTTTTAAGTATACATGATCATTTCGCTTCATTATGGATTATATTGTGGTGAATCGCCGTATAAGCGATAAATGAGAGCCAAAGGCTTACACAGTTTGGCAACCTTTTATGTAACCCGGAGAACTAGGAGTTGTAGTGAGATATAGTACAGAGTGAAACGCTGAATAAAGTGTCCTAATGAAATGCATTGAATAGTGTAACTATTTTATATTCTATTCACAAAGTAGCAACCTTTATTGCAGAAAGGTTCCATCGTTGTCTGAAAACTGAGATTACAACCTATGGCAACACAAATTGGACAGAAACACTCCCACTCGTTCTTTTAGGTCTGCGTACAGCAATTAAAAATGACATTCAAGCCAGTAGCGCTGAATTAGTGTATGGCACTACACTAAGGCTTCCAGCAGTAAGAACTCAACTTACTTTTCAAACACATTTTATAATGGATTCAAACAGCTCTAAGAACAGTAGTTCATGAACCCATAGACTCTGGCCATGAACACTAGATTCTTATAATTTGACTAATTAAACGACGAAATTAATTACATAATTTTTCATTTCGTAGCGTACCAGTGTTCTTTATCAAGCCTTCTTTCATGTTACTCAATATTTATTTCATATCAATTATGAGACCGCTTTGAATACTGATTAAATGTAATGATAATCAAGCCTTTAAAGATACTATCAATAGAAGTCAAAAATTCTTAAAATTTCTTATTGTATTCATAACTTATATAAGCTATCACTCCTTTATCCTTTTAAGTATGATAACAAATACCATACAAACTACATAGAAATTCTCAAGGGCGAATACTTCTTTAAAAATATTTTTATGAATGAAGTCATATATGTATTCCAACTGAGAAAATAGAGAAATATTTTAAAAATAGAGAAGTATTAAAAATACTCGCTAGTCATAATCAAAATATAATATCCTATCTTGATATAAGGCACTGATAAGCAGACATCTGATTGACACTCTATTATTTTTTTCGAATTTTCCGAGTTTGTTTTTATTGTTCGATTTTGTATTGCTTTGTAAACAATTATTTTACTTGTTCCTATTTTGTATTATTTTGTAAAGGTTGTCTAATAGACAACCTTTATAACTGAATATATATCATACTTTTGGATTCAAGATATCTGCTCTACTGATGCTAAATTAACTGAAATGCATGGATTGGTGTTCCTTAAATGCAAGCACGTTAATTATCTAAATAAATGACGGCAATAACCTACATTACATATTTCCTCCAACTTTTAAGAGTCAGGGTTACTATTTAGATAATTCATTTTATGTTAATTAACTCATTAGTTATGACTTAGCAATTGAGTAGGGAAGCATATATTTCCTTAATTCTTTTACAATTGATCTTCAAAAATCCGGAGTAAGACACTGTTAAAATTCACTCTGTTATAATCGCTTTAATAGCAGTATAGCTGTGACCGAAACTATTAATATTGACGTATGAGTGATTAAATGAAGATATAATAGCAAACACTTCTGAATTTCTTGTCACATTCATGACGAAGTGAACTCCTTGGCTGTCTGAATATGATGAGAAGAAAAAGTGTTGTGGTAGACAATAAAAATATATTTATAGCAAAAAGAAAATTGAAATGAAGACTATTTATATTTCGGAAAGCAGCAGTGCAGTCAAGTAGTGGTTATCGATAAGAGTAATTACGTCTGTTTCTAAGACGGCAGTGTGGAATTACGGAAGACGTGCAGTCTACCGTTAGTCTAGAATATTAGTGAGGAAGAAATCTTATTACCTCCCTATCTAATCTATTTACCTTCCATTAAAGTATTCATGAGTATCTCGCGATTACTATTTTTATTAAAATTATATATTATTGTTGATAAACTCGAAATTATATTGGCCATCGCAGCAGCAGAACACTTAACATATTTCTTTTCAGGGCTGAAGGTTACTGAGAATAGAGTACTGAGAATTACATAAATGGAGTGGACTGTGTTTAAAACAAGATCTGTATCTCAAGGATTCAAAGTTTGACAATAACATTCTATATTAACATATTGTATGCGGGACTCGGACTAGTACGTTTTCTGAAGATTGATACTTGAGTGCGGGACACGTACTAGAACGGGTTAGTGTAGCAACATGGTTTGTTTGTCGGTACAAAAATAACGGTATATACAGGAAAACGAATCCGAATGTTCTTGTCGACTACATAGATTCTGGAACGTGAAAATGTTTATATATAACATAATTCGAAAAAATTAAAACTATATACTACTATTTCTATTTGATTTTTCATATTTACGATGCTATTATAAATTTATCTACTAAAAATATATTTGGTTTGTTTCTGGATACAAAAATAAGGGTATATACAGGAAAAATAAGCCGAATGTTCTTGTCTTTCATTTTTTTAATAATGTAAAATTGTTTATACATAACATAATTCGAAAAAACAAAAATTATATACTACTATTTCTATTTGATTTTTCATATTTAAGATACTATTATAAATTTATCCACTAAAAAATATATTTTTGTTTACAAAAATCTTATGGTTGTTATTTATATATTTCTATTAATATATTTCTTTATATATGAAAATATAAAATACAATAAGTTGGTTAAAAATTAAATAATTTTCGATCTATTGAGATTTAACTGAAAAACTAAATTTACTCTCAAAACGCCCAATCCCGGTACAATTCCGTTGCGAAATGTACCCGCACACAATCTGTTAAATACCGTATGTTGAAGTGTTATTTGAAACAACAACTAATAGCTGCTAACTAAATCAAAAACAACACCAAAATGTGGTAGTGATATGATGGAATAAAATATAAATATCCATTTTAGTATACACTTTTTTTTAAAAAAAACAGCTCTTTGTGAGACTATTTCTATGCTGTCTGAATTGAAATCTGTACGATAATGCATTAGAATAAATGCCATATCAGTTGTACTTGTATATTGCTTTAAAAATATGATGCAAATATAGGCATGCATAAACTGTAAACTCAGTCATAATTATATCCTTTACTCCTAATTTTATTAACTATGATTAATGAGGAGGGAATAATAAATAGCTTTCCGTACATATATCGATTGCTTGTTACAAAAGTACATAGGAGGTAAGAATACAGAAAAACCCAATCGTTTCCTTTACACGAACGTACCTAAAATATACTGCAAGAAATACAATCATTAAGATCTTACAGACAATTTTCTTCTTGAATAAAAAACAAATGGCACATGATTGAGATAAAAGAAATTGGTGAAATATATCTCAGACATCGATTGTTTTTTCGCCTGCATGAATTCTTGCGTCCGTCAGAAACCATTTAATTCGAAGCCAGTTAGCCGCCAACGTGGAGTCTGTGATGGAGCATAAGACGGCATTATTGACTTTCTCGTGTGATTTGTCAGCCTGAAAGTAAAATAACTCGGAAGCACATTCTAAAGAGATTGATGCGGGCATTTGCGACGAAGCGAGTCGTTTGGCTCCTTCAGAATGTCTGTGGTTCCTTTAAATAAACAGTTACAAGGAGTTTTTAAACAGTAGTGTAGTTTCCTTCGAAAACAAAGACATTTCTTTTGAAGGCAAATTCTCATGTGAGTAAATATCTGATAAATCTGATCTGATAGATATACAAATTTAATCTAGTGTTTTAAATTCAAGTGGATTTTCAAATCTCGACTTGTAAAATTTACCACTTTAAAGACAACAGTGGACTTTGAAAACAAATTTGTTTTATATAATTCAAGTTCTTGGAAATTTAATATGTTGTTATCAATATATTCATAAATAAGTGGATAAAATTACAAGTATAATTATTAATTATTAGTTATTTTATAACTTTATAAATGTAGCGATAATAAGCTTGCACTATTAGTATTTCTTATATATATACACACACATATATATATATATATATAAATATATATATATATATACATATAATATATTATATAAATATATATATATATATATATATATAAATATATATAAATATATATATATATATATATATAATATATATATATATAGATATATACATACATATGTACATATATATATGTATATATATAATATATAATACATATATATATATATATATATAAAATATATATACATATATATACATATATAAACATATAAATACTATATATATATATATATAAATATATATAATATATATATATATATATTATATATATATAATATATATATATATGTCAGGTCTAAAAAAGGGGTATTGGAAATTACGTGAGTATAAACGATTTTAAAAAAGAACTCTTTAATAATAATAAAATAATGAAAAAGGCCCAAGCTTGCGTAACCTTTGGAGTAATGCGGTCAACGCAGAGATATTTCACAGGAAGTTTAAGACTAATCAAGCGATAAGAATCAGTTAGCGCGTGGACATGGATATGTCAACAATCGACGCTTTTCGCTCCGTCATGAATAATGAAACTATGGAATAAACTTATTATTACCAAGAAAGACTATTTCCATTGCCTTACTACTGTCACAACATATATATATATATATATATATCTATATAAATATATATATAATATATATAATATATATATATATTTTATATTTAGAGTATAATAATTTTAATTTTAGATAAAATTTTAGTTAGAATAAAACTTGATCTAATATTTTTAGCAAAACAAAATCGTCATATTTTACTTTACGAAACATTAAATTTAAATAATTTTTACTTTACATACTACAATGTCAGTCTCGTTTTAATAAAAATACAGCATACATTTGTATTTATGTATATACTAAACTAAGCGGTACAGCCTACATGGGACCATGGGGTGAGAAGCATATGTTTCAGCTAGGTGTTCAACTACCCGTTCCCAAGCATGCTTGGTCTTCAAGTTGTCTACCCACTAAAAGAGAGACAGGCTGAGTCAACCTTGCCCAGCCGATGATATGTCTATATGCAGTTGGCAAAATAATTTTGTGCATGCACTAAGACTTTTCATTTTTTTCTAAATAAAATATATTTTAACAGAAAATAGTGGTAATACATTATATTTAGCATACGTTTTAGATTACACAATAAAAAATTTCATGAAGTTAGATAGTAAATTTCTAAGTAAAAACGTTTAAAGGTTTCCCGCATTAAATGAATTTTAAACTTACTGAGCAAGATATGTACAGCATTTATGGTATTGACGGTTCAAATAGCTCTTTATACAGTAGATAAAAATAGTTGTTAACTGCGTATAATTTTTGGAGCCTCACATTTTACATAAATTCAAGTAGTAAAATAATTTCGTGATAATATAGCTGCAATGAACGCAAAATATACAATTATTTGCAAAATTAACAATTGAAATGATGCTTGCCTAATTTAATTCCTAGACTTTTAAGAATACTTTGAATAAATCTACAAGTGGCAACGAAAACGTATAATTAAAAATTCTCATAAAAGTGGTCTAGCTTTAGGGAATTCATTGTAATTTAATTAGAAAACCTACTTATTTTAACCTAGATTCTCCGAGTAGAGCTGCGGGACTCTTAAATGTAGCCTTTAATAAATAGGAGTTAAAAAGAATGATACAAAGAAAGAAAAACCACTTTACATTAGAGTATTATTCGTTAGCACTTATCAACTGTAAAATTACCAATTAAAATATAATTATGATTAAGTTGTGTTCAATAAATATGTCAGGGTCACGCGGTCACGTTACTAAATGACTTGTTTCTGATGTCACTATGTAATATTTTGAATGAGCAACCTTTATATCTTGTCTTTGGCAACGAGTTAAAAAAGATTGTTGAGAAAAGAGTTTCTCTAAAAATAAATGGTGAATTTTCTGTTGTGCTTATAAGTTATGAGTTGTTATAATATGCATAGAGTTCACAACTGATAAAATATTTTATGTGTTTTGCGAAATAAAATGCAAAAAACTATTTGGCAAAACTAATTCATCTTCAACAACACCTATTACGCTTTTTTTGCATCAAATTTTTCATGATTTATTTCAAAATATCCAACGCACTCAAAGTTTTTATTTTTTGGTGTGTGACTCCACTAGTAAAATAAGTTGTAAAATTTTCTTGTTACTTCTAACAGAAAATGCGAAATAAATATAGCAGTTAAAATAAAAAGATAAATAGAAAAAGCGTGAAAGATATCTGTAAAGCCTGCTTGAAAATTTTGTTAAAATATTTCATAAATTAACAAATCTATTTATTAAGTAGCATTTTTAATATACACTCTTACAGTGATATTATATTTGCATGAAAATTATATTTTTGTCTCACGAAATGTGAAATTTAGTCATGAATGAGAAGAATCAACAAAAATGTTTTCATATACAAATCGCATAATTAATAATTGTTACTATAACAGAATTTTGGTTATAACTCTAAATGCTTTAATTTTTGATTTGTAAAAGTATTTGAAAAACTCCTGGTGCACCTCTTACCGTCTTAAACGTCTTAAATTTATCGACAATTGTTAATTAATGTATTTTTAAAAGCAAAAGATAGGTTATTGTACATGTTATGAATGGTAAAAATTTATATGTAAACTATTATTATTTTTCACTACATTTCCAGCAAATGCTTACGTTAAGAAAGAAATTTTATTCTAAAGCCTAAAAGGCATTCTATGAATAAGAATAGCCATATTATACGTAAAAGAGATTATCATAAAACATTGTTATTTATTTTTTTTCAAACAATTAGTAAATAATAACTCTTCAAAACAAAGATTTTTTTCTTGAAATTTTTAACACTTTCACATAATTATATTGCTAACAGCATATTAAATATTCAAGCAGATTGATTAAAAACAAAATCTAAATCAATTTGCAAAGGCCATTGTTGAATTAAAACTATATATGTCCGAACGATGGCCGATTGGTTAGAGCACTAATCGTTGGTACCGGAGTTCGTGGGTTCGAGTCCCACTATAGCATGGATGTTCGTAAACGTTTGGAATCGGCTTTAAGCAGTAGGTCCCGGTCTCATTAGCCCTCATGTGCACAACAGTAGACCGTAGAGCTCTAAATCAAAACCTTAAAGCTATAACATGAATGCGAAGTTAGCTATTGGCTTTTTTGTTTAGAGTCGATACATTTTTAAATAACATAACACGTTTGTCTTTCCGAATTTACACGGAAGTGCAATGCAAAGCATTTTTTTTCTTGTTCTTTTTTGACGTATTGAGTGCTTGCTCTTTTTCAAGTAGCTAGATAGAATAAGCTTAACTTCATTAATTCGAAATTCTTTATCAGGATTTTCTTGTGCTTTCAGAGTAATTCCTTACATATATTCAACAGCTGTTCTAACAAATTTCAGAAGACTGTTCTCGTACCTCCATGGCAAGGGTTACACATATAAAAAAAGAGCATAAAATTTATTTTATTACACATAAAAATACAAAAGACGAAGTATTTCCTTTCACTATAATTTTTTTCTGGAACGTGATTTCTACTATCGTAGCTACTTTTCATTATATTCCAAAGAGAAGTGCATTATGTGATACACAGCCAGCAAATTTAAAGTCCTCTAACCTTACATTGTGCACAGATATTTACTTTCAATGCTTGCTCAAATTTTTTTTTTTGAGAATTTTTTATGTTATTTTTATAGTCATTAAAAGTGTCCTTTATTTTTCAGTGAAACAATTTTTTTAAAAATGTGATATGAAACCTTTTTTTAGGTGTGTATTTTTTTTCTTTTAAAGAAAATGAATGTTATTGTCTGACTTACAGATACAAGATTTATTTTATGATTAAAGTTTTTCCTTATTTTTAAATTCTTGTAGAAAAATTTTTTTCTCTTAAAGAAATATTTGAAGGGGCAAACTGAAATTATTCCACAGATTAATTTTTATCTGCGTCACCACAAATGCAAGCTTAGAGTTAATAATAGGAAACATTTACAAAATGTTGAAAACATGAAGAAATATTACTTTTATCTATATCAGATACTTACTTTGATTTAAGTTTCTAAGCATTAAGGGAAAAAATTAATTAAATTCTAGATTTATATTTAGAATTTTATAAATGTTACTGTTCATAGATTTTTCCGTAAAAATTTTGCACACCTTAAATTTGATTAAAACGGCAGAGTGCAGTCAGAACTTAAAGAAATTTTTACATGTAGTGTCAGAAACTTAAAATGATATCTTTTAACAGGAAGAAAATGTTATTAAAAATCACTTATATAAGAAAACCTCCATAGAAACTCTACAGTTTTGTGTATAGTCATTTTGAGTATAGTTATTTTGAGTCATTTTGTGTATAGTCATTTTGAGTGTAGTTATTTTGAGTCATTTTGTGTATAGTCATTTTGAGTAAAAACTAAAGAATAAAAGAATGTATTAGATATATTTTTTTAATTTAGTAAATGTTAACACTGCTTTGATGCCCTTTACAGGATTATTAAAATAAAAAGACGAGAAAGTGTTGGACAAGTGATACTGTCCACAAGAGCAAATAAATTTAAAAGAATAAATATAGTGGGTTCCGATTAATGTGATCAGTTTGGGACACCTTGATTTTGATAACAATAACCGATTGATAACAATAAACTATATGCAAAATTAAATAAATTTACCCCTTATTTAATTTACACGTTATGAAGACCCCCTTTATCCAGAACTAACGACCCGAATAATCTGATTAGAAGCCTCCGGTTCCGACCGGCTACAATAGCAAGGCGGCGACAGACTCTCTGGGATGGTGACAGTTCAGTTCAATAGGTGTTACGCCCTGATCGGTTGCTGGTAATGACCCCCGGAGAATTGCCTCGAGAAGCCTCAATTGGGAGAGCCAACGAAAGATAATTTAGCTAAAAAAAAATTACCTGTAACCTTAGCTGGAGTTCTCAAGTAACTGGGATCTGAACTGAACAAAAAATGGTTGGCGGGACCGTAACGGTTCTCCATGTTTAAAAAGCCTAGAATTTTTCGACTCGGGGCTTTTCGACAATTTTTACTTAGGCACTTTGACCTCGTGAAAGTTTTCCCTTCTTTTGACCGGAGCCAGCTTTCTAGTGATTAACCCTCCGACTGAATTTGTAAACCGAGATCTCTTTAAAAATTGCGTAGTTTAAGTTATATAAATATATATAATATATATATATATATATATATAATATATATATTATATATAATATATAATATATATATATATGTGTGTGTGTGTGTGTGTGTGTATGTGTATATGTGTATGGGTATGTATAATGTGTATGTGTATGTATGTATATATGTATATGTATATATGTATATGTATATATATATGTATATATGTATATGTATGTATCTATATATGTATATGTATAAATATGTATATATATATATGTGTATATATATATGTATATATATGTACATATGTATATTATATATATATATGTGTGTGTATTTATGTATATATGTGTATATGTATGTATATATATATATGTGTATGTATGTATATATATGTGTATGTATGTATATATATATATGTGTATGTATGTATATATATGTGTATGTATGTATATATATGTATATGTATGTATATGTATATAAATGTATATGTATATATATGTATATATATATACATATATATATGTATGTATATATATATGTATATGTATATATATGTATGTGTATATATATATGTAATATATATATACATATATAATATATAAATATATATAAATATATATATATATATATATATATATATATATATATATATATATATAATTTTATGTAAATTTTATATATATATGTGTATAATATGTGTATAATTTAATGTATATATAAAATAATTGTATATATATTGTTATATATATAAATGTATATATATATATATAATTATAATATAATATAAAATATATATATAATTAATATAATATAAATATATAATATATATATATATATAATATATATAATATATATATATATATATATGTGTGTGTATATAAAGAAATACATGTATGTGTATGTAATAAATAAATGATGTATAATAAAGAATAAAAAATAATAGTAATATGAAATATAATAAATACATATAATAAAAATAATATAAAAAATATATAATAAATATATATTATAAAATATATAAATAATATATACGAGTAAAGGGTATAATGGGTATATAGCAATTACAATATATATAAATAATATAGATAAATAATATGTATAAATATGATAATATATATAAAGAATTTAATATATAGAATAGCATTATATATATAATATAAATAAATACTGAAATATCATAAATAAAAAATATAATAAATATATAAAAATAGATAAAACTTATATAAATAAAAATAAAAAAAAATATAATAATATAAAACAAAAAAGAAAAAAAAATAATCAATTGGATTAATAAAAAAAATAAAAAACCAATGTTAAAAATAAGAAAGTAAAAGAGCGAAAAATACAATAAAAAAACAAAAGAATAAAAACAATAACAAATAATATAAAAAAAAACGTATAAAAAAAATTCAAAATGTATTAAGTAAATCAAAATGTAAGTTATAAAGGCATAAAAAAAAAAAGCGAATCGCGTGATATTTTGCTACATTTGGATTGCCCGTGGAAATGATATTGCAGAGATGTAAGTTCGGGCCGTAATGTCTATTAGGAGCGTCAGAGTCTCTGATACCAAGCGGGGGAACATTAGGTTTGCATTAAGGAAAAGTACTTTGTAATATTTATCTCTTTTCTTCGACTATGATCGTGAAACAAAAGCGACAATCCTTTGCAGTTCGACTTGTTTGGGGAGATTAGAATCCCTTTGTATATAGCCGTATTTACTCAAGAAATAAAACTGATTTCCAATTTTATCGTGACTGTGATCTTTCTTCAAGCTACCTCTTCCCTCCAGCACATTGAAGTAGTCACAACGTACTACATTTCAAAATAAAAGGACAAAACTCACCTTATATTTGTATACTGTATATTATCCTTAAAGACATAAGAATTGTTTACATAATAAAAGTAATTGATCAATTGTTGACTGTCTACAATTCTTCCTAAGAAGCTCATTGATAAACCGTTCGTAATCATAATGTGTTTTAAAGTCATCGGAGCGGTGTTGTACTCCACGTTTCAGCACTTTCAAAGCAATTTGAAAGCTGAGAAATGTTAACGCCACTGGAGCATTGCGCTGACTCAAAATTTGTAATTTGTATGTTTAAAATTTCGTCTATCTATCTATCCATAATTTATAGATGAATGGATGGATAGATAGATAGTTGCATACATGGATAATGGATATAATGGATTGATATGTATATGGATAGATGGATGGATAAATAGATAGATAGATAGATAGATAGATAGATAGATGATGGATGGATGGATATTGGATGGATGGAATGATTACATAATTTAGTTTAATGTTAAATCATTCTCTTTCTGGTTTCCATATCGACAAACTGCATGTAAGTGACAAGGCATAAAATTGAACACTCCTTCTCAGTTCTGAATAAAAATTGTTGCCTTCTTTATTTGACAACTATAGACCACAAGCAGTGTGTGTTATTTCTGAAAAATTCCAAGAACGTAAAGCCCCCTCTTCGTTTTTTCTCCTTTTTCCTAGTGGAAGAGGCAGAAATCACGGAAATTAAAACCTGAACGAAAGCAAAGAAAAGTATGGGTTCCTTCTCAATACATTGGGAATATTCCTTTGAATTAAAATGAGGTTCGAAAACTGATAACATTAACCCATGTAACGATCACATAAAGCGATAATTTTAACATAGAAATGAGTAGAGAAAATCGGGACCAAGTGATTTCGATAACAGTAAGCGATTGATAACAATAACCGATATCACAATAAATTGAGTCAACCTTAGTTGAAGAGTATAATGAATTGGAAACGCGCTTTATGATGTAACAGTAACATAGAAAAACCAACAGTACGAGAAAAAAGGAGGACAGGCTATACGTTACGGGCTATTTTATAATAATTTACAACAATGATGAAAAAAGGTACAAGAAAATACAAAGAATTGACTATTCTAGGAATACTGTGAACCTCTCCAACAGCAACCGAAAATTTTGGGACTAGAACCTCTGCAGGGTTAAGTGCAGTCGCATACACCAAACTCTTGAGTTGTTAAAATCTAAAAATCAATAAGATGTAGTATAATGCAAATCAATAAAGTGTAATATTACGTGACGTATATTTATTTTTAAAACATCATGTGATATGGTCTCATAATGGAAATCACATTTTGCTAATGGTTTTTACTACTGAAGACTCTAATTTTTGAGATACCCGTTGACCCTAAAGAATAATTCTTCCCATCCACGAGTGTTAAGGGAATAAGTAAGATACGGTCAAGGCTGCTTTTACTAAAATCCTTCATGGGGATAAAGCTCTTATATTCTCTGCTGAAATTTCCAAAATAAAAAAATTAGACTTAAATAAGATTTGGCCAGCTCCATACAACTACGCATGGTACTTGGGCAAAAAACCAGTCGAGTCTATTTAACTCAAGAGAAAACAGCGAGCTACTCTCACGTTTTGTTAGTGGACACACAAATTCACTAACTTTTCAAAAAGGAAGAAAGCTTTTTCCAGATTTCTATTAGTGTAAAACTGCGTAAGTGTTCCTTTCCATAACCTGGTTGTGTAGGTTTTACAAAAATAGACTTTTTAATTTTGGGGGGAAGTTTTTGAATTATTAGAGACTCAAACCTAAACCCTCTCTATGAATCTCCAGTTATATCATCTACATCATATTGTTATTCCATATGGTTTACCAAAGCTAGATCATTTTGTAAGACATAGTGAAAGACGGAGAGGTGATGGTACACCAATTGAAACAAAATACCGCCATAAGAATCCAAACTCATAGCTAGTTCAACATCCGAAATAGGGTCAGTGAGGGAGGAATGACCAATGCGCAGAATAGTGCACTTACGATTGGTGGACGTTTTACAGTTCTACAATCATGTTTTTTACTAAACGAGGGCTTATGTGACAGATAGCTATTGCTTAAAGCCGATTCCGAACGGTTGAGAGCCTCATGCAAGGAGTATAACTCGATCCCACAAACGTCGGGACCAAAAGGGGGGCAACATACGCAATCGGCCGTCAAAAAAACTTTCAACAGATTTTTAAAAAATAGTGAAACTCCACAAAAATATAATATAATATTCACATATAAAATTATAAATCAATACTGAAAAATTGAAGAAAAAAATGAAGTATTTTTAATTATCTTATAAAATATATAAATCAAAATGCATAACTATTTAAAAAGCCTATATAAAATATTCTAACACAGATACAAATTCAACATATTCATTCATTTAAAAATAAAATCTAACCTACATTCTTATGAATTGTTATAAAAAAAAGATCAAAATCACTATTTGAATTTAAGAATTTTTATTGCTGGAAAAAATCTGTTAAATCGCATGAATCCCCAGAGAGGCATTGGTATAACAAGAATAAATTTTAGAACCTGATGGGCTCTTTATTTTCCTTCTACTTAGAGCTTCCCCTGTCTCTAATAAAATTAGAGAATCAAAACAAAACGTGACTTCATGTGGACCGAGAATCGAAACTCTTAAATCAAATATTTCCTTAGGTAGAAATAATTTAGACTCCGAATGGTATGAGAGAATTCGGTACTTTTCGAAGCTCTTGTTCGAGAAGTTCTGTTCTGCTTTTAATGTCTGACAAACGGTAAACGCATTTAACTTTAACATATGAATAAATAAATGCATTAAGTAATGCTTTCCACTTTATTATGAATGAGAGTGATGTACAAACTATCTTTTTTGCAATGTAATTACTTATTCAAAAGACGAGGGATAGTTAGTTATCTTTTTAGGATATGGTTTATTTATTAACCTAGAGATTTTTGAAAATCGCTGTTGGAATGCTAGTTTTATGTGCTTCACTACATTAGTCGGTACATGTTTTTACACGGTAACATTAAATATTAAAGTACAAAATAATGAAAAATCGTAATATACAGACCGATTCCAATTCAGTAGGGATAATTTAAAGGCAAACTGCTAATATATGGAAACACACATGAACATGAATTCAATACCAGTACATTTGTATTCCGAAAGTTTTACTTTCTTGAATTTAATTACTTTAAATTAAATAATTAGAATAAAACTAGGAAAAAAGCAGCAAAACTTATAATATTTTAACTTTTAAACACTATTGAATGAATGTAATTACTTAATAGAGGATGGTAAACATTATAAACTATTTTCCTAAATTATTAACTCAAAATTTCGAAATTATTTACACACAAATTAAAGTATAAATAAATTAATCGATTAATTTTAATCGATTATGAAGAAATATTTTTTACTTTAGTAGAGCAAAATTTAATTTTATTTTAAATCAAAATTAGAATATTCAAGGTAAAATTGATTTATTTCGAAATATATTACGTCCTCTATATTTCATGGTAACGTAACCGACGTTAACGCAAAAAGATAAAAAGGTGCACTTTTATTTCATCTTCATAACAGTGTATCAGAGGGTCATCTTTTTCAAAATCAGACTATAATAATGTAACGCTGCAGTTAGACGTTTCACATGTCTGATTAAATTGTTCAAAACAAACAGAAGAACGAGTATTTCTGGACCATTAAGTAGTGAGCTTGTGTTTACGCTGGTGAATCCCTCATTGGAAAACCAGCTGGTTTGAATAAATCACCCACGCGTAAAATTAGATTGAATTCGACAAATTTTACAAACTCGGCAGCACGCAAAGTGTTCTCAAAACTAATAATTTCTTTCTGCTTATGTAAAATACCTCTCTGGATGTTTTCGGAAAATTCAATTAAATTAGACAATAAAGTTTTTTCTCAAGTACTTATCTGAGATTTTCGCCAGATGAATAAAATTTGGGTGAAATGAAATGGAAAAGGCAAATAGGACAAAAAAGCATACATTAAATCTCATTTATTTCTACAATCTGATGTATATATATCGTATATATATATAAATATATATATATATATATATGAATGACAGGCATATGAAAAGTCATAGAGCCAATGATGTCTTGATAATGTATTTATTCGTGTACATTGCACAGTTTAACAGTGGACTATCAAACATGGCGGTGCTTGATAAGCGTCTACATTCTAACAAAGGAACCCGATTTAGCGAGGGTTCATTCAGAAAACCCTCTCTCAAGACGCTCTCTCTCAATCCTTACGCCCTAAGTGCTTTTATAATGAGTTATTAAAGATTCATGCGAATGCATTAAAAGAGTGAGCTACATTTTTTGCTCTCAACCTCTAAATTATTGATCTCACGATTTCAAACCTGGCATATATGTATGTAATATATCGAAATTATTTCACTTTAATATTTCCTTAAATACTCCTTTCTCCCATTCTAATTCATTAAAATCTTTTTCCCAGCCCCAAAATGTCTTAATCAAAGGAGTATCCTCGACTTAAAATTATTTGGATACATTTCAGATAGCTTTGTGTCAAATGGATGTAAATTTTGTGTCAATTCATCACTCTTTCCAGCTCTCGCCAGCAAATGGCTCATCTTTTCTCCTGATCTTAACAGTTAAATTCGCTGACCCATGGGGAACTTTTATCTGTCTTCGCTCTTGGATGCACCTCTATTCGAACAAAGTGGTTTTTATGTTTTTTTCTTGTCTGTCGTTGACTAGTAAAGATGTTCTTTTTTAGCAGCTCTTAAATAAAATTTCGTTTAGACAGATTTTTGTGCAATGTTGTCTTGTGCTCTTCAATGTGGTAAGATTGCATCTTACCTAATTACTTCTAAACTGATTAGGCTTCTTCTTGCCCAGTAGCCCGAGCAAGTAAAAATAATAGGGCTATAACTTTAAATATGTTCAGTAGTTGCATAATTCCTGGATTACACACACACACACATACACACACTCACTCACACACACACACACACACACATATATATATATATATATAATATAAATATATTATATATTTATATTATATTATATATATGTGTAATATATATATTACATATATATATATATATAGATTATTTATATTTATATATTATATAATATATATATATTATATAATATATATATATATATATAAATATATATATATATTATATATATATTATATGTGTGTGTGTGTGTGTGTGTGTGTGTGTGTTTCAGTTTAAGGTAAATAACAATTGAAAAGAAAAATATTTTTTCAAAATAAAAGAAAAATTGTGAGAAACAATAATTTATAGCCCCAACTTTTCTATTAATTTACTTTTTACTCTTAAATTTTACATGTATAGTTATACAGATTTCTTAATAAAATACTTTAAATAAAGATATATATTGACTATCTAGTTTATTCCCATTACCATACAAAATCCTTTTCCTTCTATTGCACACCTGGTCTTGGAATATTTCATCCTTATCTATTATTGTATTCCTTTAGCGTTTGTTTTATAATATTATTTAACACATTTTATCTAGAATAAAATTTACTACAAAAGTAAATTTTTCACAATAAAATGGTTGCACCCGTATCCTCGTATGTACTTTTTATTCTTTCTTTTCCTTTACGTTACATTTATTTCATTGACAGGAAGTCAAATTTGGTGAAATTATAAGCTATGTTATTACTGAAACACGTACCTTTAATGAATTAAACATTTGTTTTACCTAGTTACAGATATACAAAATATCCAAAATTTGATGCTATTCTCAGAATGAGGATTTCATTCTTACTTTATGATCCTATTTTAATGCTCAATTTTTAAAAATGAAGTTTTTTATTTAGCTTTGTTCATTATTATAACATTAACTGTTTATTAGTAACCTGTCTACAAATTAGTTATTAACCCTTTATATCCTGAATTCATTTACCATGAACTTTCTTACTGCATTTTTGCATCCTTAGATAAGATTTAATGAAGAATAATCATAGAAAATTGAAAATTAATTTTTACTGTATTTTATTAGTTAATTTTTCAGCTGGTACTTTCTAGTACCAACATATATTTTTGACTCTATTATAGAAAATAAACATTAAATTATGAATAAAACAAATGAAATACTTACCACCGAATTATAGAAGTTTCTAAAAAATAACAGCACCAAATAACTGGTCATAAACTACTAAAATTACTCAATTGGACAACACGAGTATCAACTCTACCACAAAATGACTTACCACTCCAATTATAAAATCCCTACTATGCGAATAAAAAGGATTCCTGATTGGTGCTGTTATTTCTTTTCTGCTGTAGGAACTGCATCGTTTATGCCCTTGTGAGTACCGTCAGGAAAAACTGCTTTATTAGGAATATATAGGTGTTTGATTGAAGCAGTACTTATAAGTACCGTCAGGATAAAAAGGGTTAAATTAACCGACCATGTTCGGAGCCAACATTTTTAAATAAGGTTTTTACGGAAATATGTTTTAGTTATTGCAGTAATAGGTTATAAAACATAGAAAAATATGAAAATAAACATAAATACATATATATTGTCTTAAAAATAGACAAAAATAGAGAAAAAACAAGCATTTTTTTACTCTACGCCAACACTCCTAACTATAAAACAAATACGTAAAACATATCAATTTTACTTGGATGAATGTAGACATATATCCATTATATATGAATTGAATCTTCAGAATGAAAATATTCTGAAGTATAAATATGAATTATAGCCAATCGATTAATTTAAATCAAAACTTAACGAAAAAAATAACGAAATTTCTAACATAAATGCCCATAACTCATCTTAGAATGAATATATTTATAATCCTGAGGTTCAATGCATACATAACATTATTAAAAACATACAGTTAAATTCTCATTGAATTCTAAAAATTATTTTAGCAGTTATGACTGTTAAAGTGTGGTTGTGTAGCAAAAATCCCAATTTTTCAGTAATTCAATTTAAAGATTTTATTGGATGAATTCATTAAGTCTTTTATAATTTGATAAACATAACATCATTAAAAACGTACAGTTAAATTCTCATTGAATTTTAAAAATTACTTTAGCAGTTATGACTGTTGAGGTGTGGTTGTGTAGCAAACATCCCAATTTTTCAGAAATTCAATTTAAAGATTTTATTGGACAAATTCATTAAGTGTTTTATAATTTGATAAACATTCAGAAATATGCTGTAATAATTTATTTATTTATTTATAAGTTATAATACGCTTTTTACGACTTTTTTCAGGCTAACACTCAAAGTCAAGCCCTTTAACTGCTCACTTCCGAATCTTTTCGACCTTTCTGGTGATGATTAAACAGTTATATCATGACTTCTAATAACCCTAGAAATAAACTGAAAACTGTTTTTGAAAGCTAAAGGACTAATCTTTAAAATAAACGAATAAAAACATTTTCGATATTTTCCGCGAAAATCGCTATTTGAAACTGGTCGGTTAGTTTAAGAAAAGAGATTTCGTGTTTTTTTTTTTTTTTTTTTTTTTTTCCATCCTGCAATACTGCAATTTAAACAATTTGCTAGTAGATTCCGCACCAAATGTAGATTCTAAATTTGTTTCCAAGTATCCTTTATCGTTTGCTCAGAAACTCTTAATTATTTCTGTCATAAATCTTGGATTTGTTAAGTTTCAAAAACTATAGAAACGTCAGAAATAAATGTCTCACAATATAATTTCATTTTCTTTAAGGGAAATGTAACATTTGTGAAAGCAATTTACAATATTTATAAGAAGTATTCATATTTTGTTTATAGAAATTATACATTTTACTAATAAATGTTTTTTAATAATTCCATCTTAGATTCCACTCCAAGTAGAGATATTCAATTTATTTTTCTGACCCCATGTACGTTTTGCTAAGATGCATGTAATTATTACTGAAATAAATCTTCAATTTTTTAAATTTTTAAAACTATGAAGACACCAGAAATGTATTTCTCACATTATAATTTCAATATCTTTATGTAACCGTAACTTTTGTGGAAAGAGTATACAATATAAAAAAGAGTATACAAGAAAAAAAACTTCTGTTTCTAGAAAATACACTTGTTTGCCAATACACTTTTTTGTTTTAAAGTTTTAAATCTTAACAAAAATATGTTTGAAGTAATATAATGTATTCTTGTATTTTAGGAAACATGTCTGGTTCTGAGTTGTTTGAGACACATTGGTTTAATCTTTAACGAGATTTTTTATAACTGTATATTTAAATTTATTTAACCAGTGCGATCATAAAACTGATATTTTATCAGTTCACATAAACTAAAATCAATTGTTAATAGCAAAGGCAAGAATAAATATAATCTTGAACCAAGTACAAGAACATAAAACGGACGAAAGAAGTATACTCATAAGTCGCGGTAGTTCAGTCTTGAAAATCGTCGAACCTATAGCTGAAGGGACGTGGGTTCGAATTTCGAGCCGACCAAAGAACGCCGTGTTAGCTAATAGCGGCTGAGCAACATAAAAATAGATGATTGACAATGTCCTCAAATTGACAATCAACGTTTAATATGTTAAAATCATACTTCTGGAGATTGCTGTCTAAGCATATGGATCTTTTGCTTGGTTCTTGCTTCCGAATTACGAGAACTATCGTGGTATTGGTAATTAAATCTTACGAGGTATTGGTAATTGTCTTACCATGTGAAGTCAAGAAATATGATTTCTAAAAGGATATATTAATTCAATACAGTAATTATTTATGTTTCAGGTAATGGATTATGTTTTCAAGTATCATATTTTGAAAAAAAACCCACTATTAACTCATATTGGATCGCTGTCCTATAAATAGGACAGCAAATAAAATTCCATTTAATAATAAAGTTATAAATATTGTGAGTGGATTTTATTTTAACACCTTTAAAATAGACACACTTTAGCATAGTAACAAAAAAACTGAGAAATCAAATTCTATTGTATTGTAAAATTTATTTTCAGCAACCTCTTAAAAATTGTCATTTTTTAATTTTTAATTTTATATTTCTTATTTTTTTTCAAACATTGTGGAGGTTACTTTTAGTTTAAAAAAATAGCTAATAATGTATGTGAAAGATTTTGTTGAAAAATATATTTTACACTTGTATTTTGTAAGTATAAAAAAAGGTGCCCTAAAATTAAGACGACGGTCCAATCCCGATTAATTTTCCATGAATTCGATATTGCATTGATAGCGCACATTATTTTCTTATCTTTCAATGAAAACCAGTTCAAACACCTGTTCACACACCTGGACACAACAAGGGGTAGATAGATGTCTATTCTATTCAGAAAAACTGGAGTTTGCATGATAAACTTACTCTCTTACTACCAGTTCAATAACTGCAAAGG
>CM063505.1:71789430-71829430 GCA_032207245.1 Pardosa pseudoannulata
ATTTTTATTATTTCTACAAATATGTCTATGCATAAATAAACATGCAATAAACAATAGAGGCAAAGAATCGTCAGATGAACATCAAACGAATTTCAGAACAATTCTATATTCTACATCTTTAAAGCTTCTATCTTAAGTTCTTAAACCATGTTAATAATTTATTGTAAAGTGAGAGAAGACATCTGTGCAGCATACTTCAGTTTTTTGTTTTGTTCCTTCAATTTATAAGGAAACTCTTCACGGAACAATGCTCGAACGCTCAAACTAAAGATTGCTTCACTTTTTTCTCACAAAGATCCCTTTTGTATACGGCGTCTGAGTTATTCATTATTATTCAAGATATTCCGCTCAAAGGAGAGTAAAATAATAAAAAAATATCTGACTTTCCACTGAGCTCATTAATAAAGATATTTCTTTCAAGTTTTGTTAGTACTATATCTGATTTATTCAGAAATGCAAACTTTTAGAAAGATTCCTTTTTTTTACTGCACTGATGTTGTTTTACAACTTAGGAACTAGGAAGGTTGAATAAAAGCACAGAAAGGCAAAGAAAATTCGTATTTGATAAAGTAAGTCACAGAGGGTGGTAAAAAATATTGAAGGTCACGGATTGTGAAAAAATAACTTCTAAATAATTTTTTCAACGCTTTCACTTAAAATAAGTGAGTTTGCAGATATTTTTTCACTTTTACTATGCACAATAATACAACCCTTTACCATATAACCTATGAGTGTTGGCCAGAATCACTGATTTTAAATAAAGAGTTTCAATAAAACAAAATATGAGGAAATATACACATCTCTCCGTCTCTAATCTATAAACATCTGTCTATTTATATATATATATATATATATATATATATATATATATATATATATATATATATATATATATATATATATATATATATATATATGTATATGTATATATATGTATATATATATATATATGTATAAATATGTATACATATATATGTGTGTGTGTTTGTGTCTATATATATATATAGACACAAACACACACACACATACATATATATATATATATATATATATATATATACATATATATACACACATATATACACATATATATATACATATTTATACATATATATACATATATTTACATCTAGATACATACATATATATATGTATGTATGTATGTATGTATATGTATATATATATATATATAATATATATATATATATATATATATATATATATATATATATATATATATATATATATATATATATATATATATATATATATATATATATATATATGTATATATATATATATATATATATATATATATATATATATATATATATATATATATATATATATATATATATATATATATATATATATATATATATATATATATATATATATATATATATATATATATATATATATATATATATATATATATATATATATATATATATATATATATATATATATATATATATATATATATATATATATATATATATATATGCATATGTATATATATATATGAGTTACGTAACTCATTAAGAATCCAATATGGTTGCCTCTATCCATTCCAGGTTCTATCCACTTCATAAATTCGAAGACAGATAGACAGATAACTTAGGCTATTGTTATATAGGGGATATATATACATATATATTTCTTTCATATATGTTCATGTATATATATATATATATATATATATATATATATATATATATATATATATATATATATATATATATATATATATATATATATAGGCTATTGGCTTTATATAAATTAGGCTATTATATAACTTAGGCTATTGTTATGTAGGGGATTATTCATCTTCTCACAGCAAGTAAAAATTCTCTATATTTTATAGAATTAAAACATATTTTCTAACAAAAACTCTAAGAAGGAAGGATAACAGGAAATGTAGTCTCGTTTCTAGAAAATTAATCTCAGCGAACTACAAGGTACGAGATCCTCCGTGAAGAGAAATGATATTTATTCTGTTTTCTCGGAGGACATCTCCAGGGTTGGTGATGTTATGAAAGTATATAGAATTTTGTCTCCATCTCGAAACCTATTATCGTCGCAAGAGTTTCCATCATCTTCGGAATTTTAATCAGCGCAGAAGAGATCTTAAGAGGAAGATATATTAGGGTTCGTCATTGTTATGACTTCTTTATTTGAAGTGCACTTCCCCATCTCCGAGCGAAAGTATGCCTCTTCTTATAAACTCAGCCATAAATGTTAAGATTGCTCGGTATTGCTTAAACCCTTCATACTGAATAGCATTATAAAATTTATTGTTTTGTGATACACCATATGCATAAAAATACCTGGATTCCGTAACGTTCTTTTAGTTTATTACTTTATGCTAATTCAAAAGCAACGGTATACAGTTACGGAAAATTGGTTGAAAGTTAAGCTTTTAAAAGTCTCATATTTTTTTTATAGAATCTATCAAAATGTGTCAGATTTTTTTATTGCTTAAAAAAGGCAATTGTTAAATTTAAAATTTAAAACAGAAAATTCCCTATATAATAATAGCCTAAGTTATCTGTCCGTCAGACTTCGAATTTATAAAGCAATTGTACCTGGAATAGATTGGGCTTCCATATTAGATTCTTGATGAGTTAGGGTTATCAAAATTCAAAGCAAGTCTTTAAAATGTTCTAAATCCCCCTCCCCTTTCCTTTTCGAGCGTTTTATGCCATTATTTCAAGCCCTATTTTCTTCCCCGGTTAAGAGCAGGCTATTAAGTTTATCACATAATAAATAGGTAAAATAACATTTTTTTCTGTCATTATGACGTCATTTCCTTATCCATCTCATTTAGTCATTTCTTATTTTAAATTACTTAAATATCGTCTGTATTATTTTCATACGTTATATCACTGAACTTTTTCTTTTATATTTGGAATAAATATAAATTAGGTACATATGTGATAATTTTAAATTTAATCATCGATTATTTTTTGTTGCAATGAAAATTTTATCATCGGTATTAACAAGAAATTCTTTTCATAGAAGTCTAGGGGTCTATTTCCCAGACTAATAAATATATAGTGTTAAAGTTATATATCTTTGAAAACTAAGAAGTTTGTTCGTTTATGTGTTTGTTTTTATGCATAACTACACAGTTTGACTAAATGCATTCAAATTGATTCTTAACTGCATTCCCAGTAGCAGGAGACTTTAGAGGAGTATGAAGATGAACAAAGTATTGAGCGTGTACCAGATAATTCTCAGCCAAAAAAAAAACTATTTTTTAGCTGCCTCATCGGGCACTTTACAATTCTGGAAAACCTTATTTTAGAATCGGATCAATAATTTAGGGAAAAAAAAATCTTTACTCGCTTTGAATTTTGATAACCCTAACTCATGAAATATCCAACATGGATGCCACTATCAATTCCAGGTCCAACCGCTTCATAAATTCGGGGACAGACGGACAGATATCTTAGGCTATTATTATATAGGGGATATATATACATATATATTCTTTTCATATATGTTCATGAATATATATATATATATATATATATATATATATATATATATATATATATATATATATATATATATATATATATATATATATATATATATATATATATATATATATATATATATATATATATATATATATATATATATATATATATATATATATATATATATATATATATATATATATATATATATATATATATATATATATATATATATATATATATATATATATATATATATATATATATATATATATAATATATATATATATATATATATATATATATATTATATATATATATATATATAAATATATATATATATATATAAATATATAAATATATATATAATATATATATATATATATATATATATATATATAGGCTATTGGCTTTATATAAATTAGGCTATTGTTATGTAGGGGATTATTCAACTTCTGACAGCTAGCAAAATCAGGGTAATACTGTGATTCAAAAAACAACGCACAAAACTTTTCTCTGCCGTTCCTCAACAGCAAAATAAACTTTCAAAATTCTCTATATTTTCTAGAATTAAAGCATATTTTCTAGCAAAAACTCTAAGAAGGAAGTATAACATGAAAAGTAGTGTCGTTTCTAGAAAATTAATCTCAGCGAACTACAAGCTACGAGATCCTCCGTGAAGAGAAATGAAATTTATTCTGTTTTCTCGGAGGACATCTCCACGGTTGGTGATGTTATGGAAGTATATAGAATTTTGTCTCCATCTCGAAACCTCGTGCTATTACCGTCGCAAGAGTTTCCATCATCTTCGGAATTTTAATCAGCGCAGAAGAGATCTTAAGAGGAAGATATATTAGGATTCGTCATTGTTATGACTTCTTTATTTGAAGTGCACTTCCACAGCTCCGAGCGAAAGTATGCCTCTTCTTATAAACTCAGCCATAAATGTTAAGATTGCTCGGTATTGCTTAAACCCTTCATACTGAATAGCATTATAAAATTTATTGTTTTGTGATACACCATATGCATAAAGATACCTGCATCCCATGATGTTCTTTTAGTTTATTACTTTATGCTAATATAAAAGCAACGGTATAGGGTTACGGATAAGCTGCTGGAAAGTTAAGCCTTTAAAAGTCTCATTTTTTGTAGAATTGATCAAAATATGTCACATTTATTTTTGCCTTTTTCATTAAATTTATAATTTAAAACAGAAAAATCCCCTATGTAATAATAGCCTAAGTTATCTGTTCGTCTCTCCTCGAATTTATAAAGCGATTGTACCTGGAATGGATTGGGCTTCCATATTAGATTCTTGATGAGTTAAGGTTACCAAAATTCAAAGCAAGTCTTTAAAGTGTTCTAAATCCCCTCCTCTCCTTTTTAAGCGTTTTATGCCATTATTTCAAGCCCTATTTTCTCCGGTTAAGATCAGGCTATTAAGTTTATCACACAATAAATAAGTAAAAATAATATTTTTTTCTTGAATTATGACGTCATTTCTTTAACCATCTCATTTAGTCATTTCTTATTTTAAATTATTTAAATATCATCTGCATTATTTTCATAGATTTTATCATTGAACTTAGATGTTACGTAAATACTTTTCTTTTATAATACATTTTTTACATATGTTCTAATTTTAAATTTAATCATCGATTGTTTTTTTGTTGCAATGAACATTTTATCATAGGTATTAACAACAAATTCTTTTCATAAATGTTTATGAGTCTATTTCACAGACTAACAAATATCTAGCGTTAAAGTTATATATCTTTAAAAACTAAGAAGTTTGTTCATTTATGTGTTTGTTTTTTATACATAACCACACAGTTTGACTAAATGAATTCAACGGGATTCTGAACTGCATTCCCAGTATTGGGAGACTTTAGAGGAGTATGAAGATGAACAAATTATTGAGCGTGTACCAGATAATTCTCAGCCAAAAAAAAAACATTTTTAGCTGCCTCATCGGGCACTTTACAATTCTGAAAAATTAAAAATTTTATTAATAACGTCATATGACGGGCTATATGCTAGTGTGATTATTGTTTACATTTATAATATTTTTTAATCATTAAGATAATTTTTTAATTGAATGAAATTAATAGCGTTTTCATTGAAAGTGGTATTTTTTCCTACGACTGCCTAACAGGGAAGTTATATTTACAGTTGTAAATAACAGAAAGAGCTATTACTGTACAGTTTTTTCGATTTTTACAGTTACATTTATTTACAATTTTTCTGTATTAAGGAATTATTATAATTAATTTCAAAAAAGATGCCGTGTTTGAATGAAACAATTAATAATACTATTAGAATCAGTAATGTCGAAGTCATATACTAAACTGTCATTACTCTCAGACTTATTAATATATATATTTTAGATTCTGAGGCCAACTAACATTTAGAGAAATTAGTTGGATATATGCTATAAATCAACCATTATTTTAAAATTAAAATAGAGTGTATAGATATAATCAGTAACTGATTAGCAAAATAGAAGAAAAACGCTAAGGACAGAAAGATAAAAAATCATCCAATAAAAAAAACTGAATAATCAGAACCAATCATTACAAATCAGAAATTAAAATACAGATGAAATAAAATTATCATTTAGTAGCCAAATTAGTTCAAATTAGTACGACTAATATTAAAAATAGTATATATACGGGATAAACAGTACAACCAAAAGAAAAACAAGACTGCCCGTAGGCTGTACGGACAAATCACCGGTGGCCCACAAGCAAACCCCGTACAGCATACAAGCAAAACTGGGAAGGGGTTAAGCAGACGTCTAAACCCCCAAATGGTCTTACTGTTTAGGCTATTCAATGTATACCTATGAGTATGTAGATAAAAAAATAATTCGGTATAATTTCCTTAAAATTAAAATGATACATGAGAGGAAAAATCGATTTTTTAATTTCAGTAATTTACGTTAAACTTAAAGTTTTAAAGCTACATGATAATATAGATTTTTATTTTCCGCTCAAATTATATATTTGTTTTTGAATTTTAGAAAACACCACCTGAAAATAAAACTGGAATTTTTTTGTAAATTATATTCAATTAAATGCATCCTCTTACTTTTAGAAACTTCCGTTTCCTATCGCAAAGTCTCTCCCAAGTTTTATTTAATCAAAGCGCGTAGATTCTCCGAACAAAAGAATTTTTTCCTTTTCCTCTGTCTACGTGAACAATTAAAGCTTTGTAAGAACACAATACTTAATTTTATTTAGTTCTCTCAGTATTGGTGAATTTCAATAATAACTAAGAATCTAAGGAATGCTATTCCCGTATAATTTATAAATATGAATTTTTCTTCTGTATTAGGTTGATAAAACAAGTCAGAAGAAGCAATAAGATTCAAGTTCTTGCTTATAAATACAAAATCTTAATTTGTTTGAATGTCTGAGAAAAAAACTTGCAATAAAGATTAACTATTAAAAGATAACCTATTAAAATAATCTGTATGAAACTTAGTTTTTAAGTATAATTCCTTATTACTTTTAAAAAATATTTTGAACAATAAAACATGAATATAAATTTCTTCTCTACTTTATGCGTTTGAAAGTTTGTCAAGTTTGATTAGGCAAGAATATTTATTGATATTGGTAGATATATCTCCAAGTACCTATGTCTCCCTTTTAAGTTACGACCCTCCAGACTCTTTTTTTTTATAAAAATATATATCTGATATTTTATTACATATTTCTTTATAGATACATTATTTGAGATAATTAGGGATATATAAATAACTTATGTTTTGTTTACTAAATAAATTCAATCCCTTAAATTGTATGTCTAATAAAATTAACATGTTACAGTTTACCGCTAAATTTAGTTACTTGAATTGCTCAATAATGCAGTTGATCGCTTTAAGTTTATGGATTTAAGAGTGCTGTGTTTAAATTTGGGATTAGTTTTGCATCGGAAATGATTTTATAGAAATCATATTTAATTCCTTTGATAATATTTTTGTATTTACTACATAGTTTTCGTATTTGTTTAAACATTTATTGTAACGTTCCACAAGGTTTTGTAATAACTAAATTTTAGGCTCTTACTCTGGGCGCTGCGGTTCAATTCATACCTTCGTTGTGACGTCAGTTTGACGTTAGTTTGCGGACATTATTCCAGAAAACGATCAAGCTGGCCTCAAAGTGGCGTCACAAAGAACGTTCGAAATTATTCGCAACTTCCAGATTAATCCCGTTAGACATCTAATGCCTGAGAGGATAATTGCCGCTTTAACTGCTTCCTTATTCCTTTATCTTTGAAGAAGGGCTTGTTACCGAAGAACTCCTTTCGATAGCGAAAAAAATGAAAATCTGTACTGTACGGTGTTTGATTAGTCTGTTCCCATTTAAAAGAACTGATCAGATTTTGAGTAGTAACTGCAGAATAGTGGTCTATTGTTGTCATGAAGCAACAAAACTGCAAACGTCAGAACACCATACATCTCCTTTATCTGTCGATGAATCTTCTCTGCTAAAACGTTCTTTGCTGTCAAAAGCCAAATCACGAGCCATATTTCGAAGTTGACAGGCTAATCAGATGTTTTATACATTCTGAACTGACTCTGTAAGCAGCACATTGCAATAATACCAATTTAAAGAGTTTTCATTTAACGCACAAGGCATGCTGGGAGTCTGAGGGCATGCCATTATAATGTTCACCTGACATTTGATTATCTACAGAATTCTCCAAAATTCTGATGATAACATAAGATTTTCTTGTACTTCTATTACATTCCACAAAATCATAACTGTAAATAGTCATGAGAATTAATTGTACATTTGATAAGGTTGGCAGAACTCACTTTAACAAAAACCTTAAAAAATTTGGAGTTTCCTCTATAGAGTTCGTAATCTGTACTTCATGAATGCGCTTATATATTGATAATTGTATGATACGTCATTGGAATCAACATTTAAACATTCCTTTAAAGATTAAAAGTAAATTTCTTGTATTAAAATTACTACGGTGTCTAGATAGAGCTCAGGCACTGCCATCTGGTGGTGACTGGCAGTGTTAATACCCACTCATATGTTTTCGTTATATATATATATATATATATATATATATATATATATATATATATATATATATATATATATATATATATATATATATATATATATATATATATATATATATATATATATATATATATATATACATATATATACACATATATATATATACATATATATATACATATAAATATACATATATATAAATTTGTGTTTATAATGAAATATATATATATATATATATATATATATATATATATATATATATATATATATATATATCATTATAAACACAAATTTTTCACGATTGCACACGTCTATATTAGGAAATAACAGAATAATAAAATTATAAAGCTAATTTTCTGCATATAATATACGGAGAAATTTTTATTTTTGAAATAACTATTTAAAAATGGACTTAAAAAGCTCTGTCTAAACAGCATGTGATTACTTTTATATTTTTCTCTTTTCATCATTGCATTCCGGTAGCGTTTATGACGGTGGTTTTATATTAAATTATTTTGTTATATAGAAAGCTAAACCTGGTGGAGGAATCTATAAACCAATTTTTTACGTTTACAATACTTCCTGTACTTCGTAAGAGGAAGTAAAAGCTCTTAACTAATTAACTGGCTTATTAACTTACATTACGTTAACTAATTAACTTACATTGCATAGACTCATATCCAGCATTACATGATTAAGTTTTATCCAAAAGTACATTGCTCTATAGTAAACAACAAAAAAGTGACAATAAATCTATATATCTTCAAATTGATCTTGATATTGCACAAATTTGTCCTCTCTAAAATCTTTCCAAATTCTGTCTTAGTTACCATATGAAATTTCCATTGATAATACCATTTTTATCCTTATTGCTTATCAAGATTCATACAACCATTTTATAACATGTAGCGAACAGTCATGCCTGGTAAACAGAAGAAAAGTGGCCATTGCCTCAAGGTCTAGGTTTGTCAGGTATAATTTCTAAAAGACAATTATTTATACTTTAATTAGTTCCGGTTTTATGAAAAAAGTTCATCCTGAATCGTTGACATTATAATTTAATATATTGTTTAACAGTAAGGAAAGAAGTGTCTCGTTTATTGATGTAAATCAAAGTAATACCCTTTTTGGGGAGGAAATCTGCCTGAAGAATTCCATATAGATTGCAGTGGCATGGAATTCATTGAAAACAACAAGCTTTTGATTAAAAATTAATAAGATAAAAATATTTATATTGAATATTTATTATGAAAAATATTGATAATAAAATAATAGGAAAATTTTTTATAGGATTAGCTTTCTGTAAACACAATATTTCATGAATTCTTTTGGTACACTAGCAAAAGTTTATTTTAATAGTAAACGGAAAAAGAACTAAGAGAATAATTTAAAAAAACTCAAGTAAAATATTTTCTATTAATATACAGGTGTGTAAATTTAGTTAGTATTTTTAACACTGAACACAATTTGATACTCTTATAATGTATAATTTGAGCCTGATGTTTCAGTGAAATTTTTTTCTGATTTCTTAGGAAACATGTCGCTCCATAAAAGATAAATGGGATATATTCCCAATATTCCGTTTCTCCCAAAGGAAAAATCCAAAGAAATGAGCAGTTTCTACGCGAATAAAACGTCAACCGTGTGTGCCTACTCACGCACTACAGGAGATTTAGAAACGTATTCCATCATGCTAGCTCAATGTCCAGTGAAGTAATGCGAAGGAGTTTCAGCTAGCCAAAAAAACTCAGCTTTTTCCCCACGTCATCATATATTTTCTCTAAAATATGGTTTTCAATGTAGCACTTTTTAGAGGCTTAACTTTATGTAATAAATATCTAAATAATATTAAACTGCTGACTATTTTTGTACTGTTTTACTTTTGAGACAAGCTGTTGTGAAATACCTTTAGAATTCAATATTTTCAAATGTCGAATACGCATTTAGTTTCCCATTTGAAAAGCAATAAAATCAATGACTTAGATGGATTTAGAATTTAGCCTTGTTATGTGAAACTGAACGATAAAACTTTCAATTAGCGCCATTGTACACTTATATCCATCTTGAAGTTGCATCACGTAGAAATCAAATCGCCATTGATAAACTGGTTTATTGTGTTTTGGGCTATGAAGTGCATTACTCTTACTTTAATTGCAATATTACCGCAATAAAATTCAATTTTCAACAATCTATTTACTTGATCATTCCCTTTTGAAATTATCTTTTCTAAACTACTTGCTTAATTGTCATGTCAACTTTATAATATTAAGATTATTATAATCATTGATTTTGCACTAAATCTGGAATTTAATCAATTTATTTCTTTTTCTTGCTATAATTGCTTTTTTATAGTTTATTACTGCTCCTATATTTTTATCTCTGCAACGTATGCTTATATTTCTATTTATTTGTTTCTGATAATGTATGTTGATGTCTTATGGCACTTAGTCAAACCAAGCTCGACTGACCCGGAGGCTACTCTTATTAAGGGAAATGGATGCACCTCTTGTTTATGACGAGTGTGATGAGGCGATTTAGATCAGTAACATAATTGATTTATTCATACAAGAAGTAAAATGCTCGGGATCTTAATCTGACCTCATCACATCTTTGTAAAAAGACAGAGGACCATAAAATTATATTCTACGGATATTGTTGTCTTGTACGGTGATCTCGGACGGGGTTCTCATCCCAGTCCCAGATTAGAATCCCGTCCCCGTACTTGACATTAAATAAGAATGTACCGTTGTGGAGTTATTTATGAGTCCCTAAGGGACAGTGCCCAATTAGAAGGGGTAAGGTTTTCCACGTTGGCGGTCCCAAGCGGGGTTTAAGCAGACCAATTAGATTCTTACAACTATCCCGATTGGATGATAAGAAGGAAGAGGGGACAAGGATGAAATTAATAAAAAAAATCTAAAAAAAAGGGAAGGTGTTCGATAGTCGAGACGAGGAGAGAGTCCGTCAGAAGGTGTTCGATATTCGAGACGAGGAGATAGTCCGTCAGAAAGTGTTCGATAGTCGAGACGAGGAGAGAGTCCGACAGGAGGCGTTCGATAGTCGAGACGAGGAGAGAGTCCAACAGAAGGTGTTCGATAGTTGAGACGAGGAGAGAGTCCGACTGGAAGTGTTCTTTTATCAAATATTTCGGTAGAACTACAAACACTCAAAAGGAAGCCCCTGACCAGACCGACGGAAGATCAATACATACCCAATCCTGAAATGCCCTCAACCAGCAGTGTTCCGGGCACAACATATTAACACACAAAGGCACCCCCTTTTACATACATTTTGAAATTGAGATTAGGTCATCTCTCTTATATTTACATAATTACTTAAGTATTGAAAAATTATTGTCAGAACTAATTTAGAAGGTATTGATAAAGCATATTTTATGAAATTTAGAATCAATTTGTGTGTACATAGATGTTTATAGATTATAATTAATTTACTTTTTTATATTAAGTTAGTTTCAGATGCTTTTAATTTAGCTTTTAGTGTATTTTCACATCTTATGTCTGTAGTTTCTCAGAACCTGTGGTTGACTTTAGTACTAAAATACTTTTACACAACGCAATCAAAATAAAATCCCACTATGCATTTGATCACAGGTTATTACTCAAATAAAAACGAGGACTACACGACACCGAGCACCACAAGCGTGAACCACAAGGGTGACTTATGCTCAAGTGGGCCCTGGTAATTTTGAAACAAAGGACCAAGCAGAAGACCAATAAGCTTGGCCTGCCACTCCCAGAGGTATTAACAACTTGGAGGATATTGTAACAACGAATATATTTTACGTGCCCCAGTCACTTTTAAAGAACACGTCGAATCTTAGGCAATATATGTGTATATGTATGTAATCCAATAATTATAAAACAGCTGGACATTATAGCCCCTATTATTTTTATTTGCCAGGGCTACTAGGCAAGGAGAAACCTAAACACGTAACAGTGAAAACGACGCAATCGGTCCATTGAAAGAGACCGGCACAAGTCTAATTAAAACTTTATTTTAGAATTGCTAAAACGGATATCTTTACTAGTGAACGAAAGACAAGAGATAAACACAAAAATCACTCTGCTTGAACAAAGGTGCATCCAAGAGCGAAGACAAAACGAATTTTCGTAAAGGACAAGAAAAAACTTAGCTAATTAAACTGTTAAGATCAGGGAAAACTAGGAGCCATTTTCCGTCGACAGCTGGAAATCGTGTTGAATAGACAGAAAATGAACATCAATAGGACAGAAAGAATTTTATGTTGAGGACACTTCTTTGATTAAGACATTTAGAGGCTGGTAAAAAGATTTTAAGGAATTAGAATGGGAGAGAGAAGGTTTTTAAGGAAATATTAAAGTTAAATAATTTTGATATATTACATGTATATATATTGAAGACGTTGTTATTTCATTCTTATTAACTGCAGTTCATGCTGCTCGTATCAGAGCTATTATTTCAATTGTTGTTGCTTTTGTTGTTGTAATTCGTGTGCTAGTAAAGATCTTTGAAAATATAAATCCAAACTTTTATTTTTATACATTAAAATACATGTTTAAATGGAAAATATCTTTTCTGGAGTTTAAAGGAATATTAAAATTACATGCTTATCATTTAATCACTTCCCAGTGTTGTAATACTTTTTTCAAAATCATAAATATATATATATATATATATATATATATATATATATATATATATATATATATATATATATATATATATATATATATATATATATATATATATATATATATATATATATATATATATATATATATATATATATAATATATATATATATATATATATATATATATATATAAATATATATATATATATATATATAATATATATATATATATATATATATATATATATATATATATATATATATACATATATATATATATATATATATATATATATATATATATATATATATATATATATATATATATATATATATATATATATATATATATATATATATATATATATATATATATATATATATATATATATATATAATGTCCATTCTAGTTTCTCATTAATGTATTTGTATATTTTCATAGGTAGAGAGAAATGTATAAATGAACCAAGACTTATTTCATAATTTCGGTTATAATATACAGTCTAGCTTTGTATCTAATATATATTACATAGGATATAGTCTATATGGAGGCTATATTATATCTGAGAGGCTATATATCTTTAAATATTTATGAGCGCAGTTGGTAATATTGGCCATATATTTGTTGTAGAGTTCCATACAACTTAAGAGGTAGTTGGAGATCCATGCATAGAATTGCATTTGCCTCCTACCATTAAAAGTAAGGTTCGTAATGTGCCTCTAGAAAGTTTAAAGAGAGTTGTCTGGACATCTCTGTCGTTCTTGCTATTAATATTGCTTGGAGCTTTTCTATTATACTACAAATGAATTCGACAGATTTTTTGTTACTGATGCTTAGAAAATTTCACTTTGGAATAAATTTCGAGATTGTAGATTGTGAGATATATTGCTCGTAGAGCAGAAGCATTTATCTTTCTTGGAGAAGGTAACTATTGAAAATAAATATCACAATGCTTTCAGGGTTACTTCAGAGTTTTTTTAATAGAAATATCAGCTTTATAACCTCTTTTTTATGATTAATATATTAGTAGAGATTGTTTTAAATTTAATAGCATTGCATGCTACTTGAAAAGCAATAAGTTGACGTCTAATAACGAAGTAAAAGTTGTATTATGCGCACGAACGTTTCGAATCGTTGGAATTCAGTCTGAAGCTTGGAATCTTGGTTTTATTAGCCCTCAAGTACCAAAATATTGGTTGCAGGCAGCTCCAAATTTCCTAAAGGATTAATTGTCCCGCGATTTAACTGAATCTATTTAATGAAAGAAACCGTCATAATGGAGTTAATATGTGAGCTACATTTACCTTAAAATGCTAAGTATTTTGTTTTTTCCAAAAATTGTTGAGGAAATCAAAACTTGCCTATTACAATTGATTATGTTACGCATTTGTGTTTTATTAGACAAGCAGTTGGCTTTGAACATCAGAAAATATTTCACATATTAATCATTGAATTTGTTTTAACTTTTAACTAATGTGGGTAAATTTTGTCAGATAAAATTATCTTCAGTTACTCATACCAATTTTTAAGTAGCTTTTAACTTGTTAAGGAATCTTGAGAGTACGCTGCAGGAAGTCTCTCGAAAAGTACCGACAAAATTGTTTGACTCAACTAAATTGACTAAATTGTTTACGAATGAAATGTCTGTGAACCCACAACAGAAGTTAAAGTATAACTCTTTGTATCACCGTGAATCAGATCTGTGTCATATGCAAATATTAATGTTATTTTAGAAGCCCTCCGGAGTTAGATACTGAGAAACGTACAGATCCAATGTGATGTTAAGGGAATGAAAATGATTACGAAGGAAATGTGTTCAACTATCCAACAACCGTTAAAGGTTAACATTTTGTATCATCGTATTGCAAATCTGCGACATGCACAAAAGCTAATGTTATTTTCACACTGGTCATTGTTTTGTGACTCTTGATAATTTGGTACACTGCAATTAAAACAATTTGTTCGTATAATCTGAACCAGATGCCAATACTACACTAAATTTTCGTATCAAAGCTACTTTAGTCGTTTGATCAGATAGCTGTGATAATTCCTTTGCATTCGTAGAAGTTCTTAAAGAATAAAGATGCTGGAAGTATATTTCTCACATAGTTCCAAATTCTATATATAACTATAATTTTTATTGGGAATAATTTATATATTTTAAACTAAATAATAATTTTTCGTTTGTAGAAAATGCAGTATTTTGTCAATGAATTTTTCTGCTTTAATTTTTTTAAATTTTATATTATTTTATAAATAAAGTATTCTAATATTTTAAGAAATATTTCTTTTCAATATAGTGTCCTTACGATACAAAGAGTAAATATTTTTCGTTTCTGGAAAATGCACTATTTTGTCAATAAGTTTTTCTGCTTGCAATTTTTTAAAATTTTATATTATTTTATACATAAAGTATTCTAATATTTTAAGAAATATTTCTTTTCAATATCAGGTCATTAAGATAGAAATCGTAAATGTTTTTCTTTTGTGGAAAACGAGCTATTTTGTCAGTAAATTTTTCTGATTTAAATTTTTTTTTAATTTTATATTATTTTATACATAATGTATTCCAATATTTTAAGAAATATTTCTTTTCAATATGGGGTCGTTACTATACAAAGAGTAGATATTTTTCGTTTGTGGAAAATGCACTATTTTGTCAATATATTTTTCTGATTTAATTTTTTTTTTAATTTTATATAATTTAATTTTATTATTTAACTTTATATAATTTTTTAATTTTACGTAAAGTATTCTAATATTTTAAGAAATATTTCTTTTTAAGAAATGCACTATTTTGTCAGTTAATTTTTCTGCTTTAAATTTTCAAATTTTATGTTATAAGTAATCTATTCTAATATTTTAAGAAATTTTTTTTTCAATATGGGGCCATTACGATACAAAGAGTAGATATTTTTCGTTTGTGGTAAATGCAATATTTTGTCAATAAATTTTTCTGATTTAATTTTTTTTAATTTTATATAATTTAATTTTATTATTTAACTTTATATAATTTTTTAATTTTACGTAAAGTATTCTAATATTTTAAGAAATATTTCTTTTTAATATGGGGTCGATACGATACAAAGATTAAATATTTTTCGTTTGAAGAAAATGTACCATTTTGTCAATAAATTTTTCTGCTTTAATTTTTTTTAAATTTTATATTATTTTATACATAATGTATTCTAATATTTTAAGAAATATTTTTTCAATATGGGATCGTCACGATGCAAAGAGTAAATATTTATACTTGTAATCACTAAAAAATTCAAATATAATACTTTTACCTTCCTTCTGATATGTGAGGTTTAAATTAAATTATATCGCTTATTTAATCATTGAAGTGTACTCTTAAACAAGCGTTTGAGCATACGAAATTGTAGAATATAATGAAAATACGTTATGTAATGCAAATTTTTGAAATAATTTCCTGCTATTTCTTCGCGTTATAAATTAAGATAACATTCATTTTTTTTCCTTAAGCATTGAATATTAAGCTCTCGTATTCCCCTTAGATAAAATAAGGTATACAAAGCTTTTTCTAATTTTGAATTCATTTCTTTTATTGCATTCAGCTTCGACCATGCTCAAGAAATCTTTTTGAAAACGAATTCAAGAGCCACTCCGATATCTTTGCTGAGTGGGCTGAAACTTCAATATCGGGAAAGATTTTTAATCAGGTTGATAAGAAGTTTTCCTTAGGCCTTACATCTTTGTTATAGAGGTTAATCTACAGAAAGAATATTTTATTGACGAGTTTTATCTCAAAAACAAAGTCAGTTTTCTTTATTCATAACATTTTTTTTGTCGATTGCTCTTAACAGTTTATAAAAATAGCATGTTTTGTGTCTGATATTTGAATTACAAATATTTTTTAATTCTACAGAAATGAAAGAAAAAATTCAAGCAAGCTGATAAAAAACATAAAATTAATAACTTTCAAGGAATATATTCATATTTAAATTTTGGAGTGAAACCGGTATGTTGAAAACAGAAACCGGAGTAATATTAAAATTACTCTACATAAAAATGTTGTGGTTTAATACTATAAAAAAACTTTATAGAGAGTTATTTATGTACACAAAACAGATGATAGCTTGCTGAATATTATATAAAAGATGTGTACACTCTTCAGATTTTAAATGGAAATTAAAGTGTTGAAAATCTAGTTTTTTCAGATTTTTAAAGTATAAAAAGCACCAGACGCCTATCATATAATGTTATTCACCTTTAATTGTTCCTGGTTAATATTAAAAATGTTTGTAAATATGCTCATTTACGTCTACATTTCTTTTAGTTAACACTGGATTTAACCGCAATTTAAATAAACAATGAATTGCAATTGGGCCAATCATTTTTGACAGGTCCTGTAAATCTTGTGTTAAAACTCAAACTTTGCTTTATTTTTTGCAGCAAAATGTTTTAATAAAAATTAAATGAATGATTATTATAATAAGCACTCTCAATATGTGGACACTCTTCATTATTTTAAATGGAAATTAAAGTGTTGGAAATCCAGTTATTTCAGTTTCTTAAAGTATAAAAAGCACTAAACACCTATCATATATTGTTATTCACCTATCATTACCCCAGATCGACATAAAAAATGTTTGTAGGTATGCCCCTTTACATCTACATTTCTTTTAGTTAACACTAGAATTAATCGTAATTTAAATTAACAATGAATTTCAATTGCAATTGGGTCAATCATTTTTGACAGGTCTTGTAAATCTAGCTTTAAAACTCAAACTTTGCTTTATTTCTTGCAATAAAATTTATGAATAAAATTAAATGAACGATTGTTAAAATAAACACACTCAAGATGTGTACTCTTCATTTATTTTACATAGAAATTAAATTTTTCAAAATCTAGTTATTTCAATTTCTTAAAGTATAAAAGCACTAGACAACTATCATATAATGTTATTCCCCTTTAATTTCTCCATCGATACTAAAATTGTTTGTAGATATGCTCCTTTACATCTACATTTCTTTTAGTTAACACTAGAATTAATCGTAATTTAAATTAACAATGAATTTCAATTGCAATTGGGTTAATCATTTTTGACAGGTCTTGTAAATCTAGTTTTAAAACTCAAACTTTGCTTTATTTCTCGCAATAAAATTTATGAATAAAATTAAAGGAACGATTGTTAAAATAAACACACTCAAGATGTGTATACTCTTCAATTATTTTTAATGGAAGTTAAAGTGTTGAAAATCTAATTATTTTAGTTTCTTAAAGTTTAAAAAGCAATAGACACCTATCATATAGTGTTACTGATCTTTAATTTTACCTGATCGGTACTAAAAATGATTACAGATATGCTCCTTTACATCTACATTTCTTTTAGTTAACACTATATTTAACCGCAATTTAAATAAACAATGAATTGCATTTGAAAATAGGCCAATCATTTCTGACTGGTCCTGTAAATCTAGTGTTAAAACTCAAACTTTGATTTATTTCTTGCAATAACATTTATGAACAAAAATTAAATGAACGATTGTTAAAATAAACATCCAAGTATATCTTGAACCGTAATAATTCTTTTATTGTTGTCCATCACAAAAACCATTATGCAAAATGAAAGCTCCATATTTCTTTCTCAAAAGCATTTGTTTAATATTCTGGCAGCGATTTCAGATTTAGTTCTTATATATTCAGTTGTGGGAATAGCACAAAAAAAATTTCCTTATAATGTAATTCATTTTAACCTTTACAATGTTGTTGTGGTGTTCCTCTTTACATCCAAAGCTACAATCAATCAGAGCTACGACACGTCAAGTACTTGTCAAGGTTGATTTAATGGCTTGCTGTCCGTTCCATTGATCCGTAACTATGCAGTATTATTAGGCTCTAGTTACTAGTGTTGAATGATCTTTAAATTATGTGTACGTTAATATAAGGGCCTTGTAAGCTATGTTTATTGGAAGTCTTATATTTAACACATTGTATGGGGGACAGGTACTAATACGTTTTCTGACGATTGATATATGAGCATGGGTCCCGTACTAGTATAGGTTAATGTAACAACATGGTTTGTTTGTGGGTATAAAAATAACGGTATATACAGGAAAAAGAAGCCGAATGTTCTTGTCTACTACACAGATTCTGGAAAAATTTAGACAAATAAAACTAGTTTTTAAAGTTATTATTAGTTTTATGATTAATCTTTTCATTTTTTAAAATGTAAAAATATTTATATATAACATAATTTGAAAAAATTAAAAATATATACTACTATTTATTTGTTTTTCCGTATTTACGATACTATTATAAATTTATCCACTAAAAATATATTTTTTGTTTACAAAAATCTTATGGTTGTTATTTATATACTTCTATTTATATATTTGTTTATATATTTCAATATAAAATACGAAAATTTGGTTAAAAAATAAAATAGTTTTCGATTTATTGAGATTTAACTGAATAAATAAATTTAAGCGCAAAACGCCCGCTCCCGGTACAATTCCGCTGCGAAATGTACCAGCACACAATGTGTTAAAGAAGTAGTTTTTTTACGTTTCAGTACTTCAATCAAAATTCTAAATGTGATACATTGTAAACTAACCGTGTTTTCATTTTTTAAATCGCATATTACGAATTTTCATGCTACTTTTAAACCAGTATAAAATTGTTAACTTTCTAAGACGTAAAAAAATTTAAGTGGAAATATGCGGATGCCAGATATCAAAATCTAAGATCTAATGCCAGAAAAAAATTAAAAGTGAAAAGCGAGAAAAAAAATAAATGAATTCAGTAAAGTTACACAATGCACAATGAGTGAAGACCAAAAAAAGAAAATAAACACGATTCGTAAAAATGCATGATATTTATACATTCAAAATACAATATTCAACCCAAAACTTTTTAAAGAAACTTTCGAAAATATTCATTAATTTTGCACTTTTCTTTCATATTGTAACTTTTATAATTCACGTTTTTTTTTCCAAGTTGTGAACAAAAAGCTAGATTATCAAATTACAAGCTACACTTCAATCCAATAAAAGAATAATCCCATTAAAACATAATAACCCCCTTTTTTTAAATAAACCCTTATGTAAAGATTAAAATTAATTAAAACTAATTTACAATGAGAGTACAAATTACAGTAGAAAATGAAAAGTGCCAAAAAAATTAACAGATTAGGACACATTAAAACTGATTAGAAAAAAAGCTTTTTTATTTCCAGAACGATATGACAGACTTTTTCGTGAGTGTTTAAATGTTAAAACCATGTGACAAAAAGTCTTTTACAATAAGAGGATATTTCGTATTTTGTTCATTTAAGGAATTTTGTTTAAGACAAACATACCTTAAATTACTATTAAAGAATGTTCACTAAAATTTTAAAATGAAATGTATTTGCTAAATTATCATTTTAAGTTTTATTAATATATGTAATCTGTTTTGGTTCTCTAAGGGAAAGGTAATTTATTATTGGAATTTCTTAAATCATTGAGATCTTCTCGTATTTTAATGAGTTTGTTTCACTCAAATACTGATTACACACATGACAAAAAATCAAACAGTCAATTGCTTATTTTTTTCGGTTTCCTACATTTTCCAATCCTTTTTTAGTTGTTCCTTATCCATAGTTTATTCTCCGATGTCTAAATATATGTTCTTTGTTTTTATCCAAGACCTAATATCTTTCACCAGCTAATTCCCAAAGTCTTCAATCATCCTAATCCCCTTTATTTTTTGAAAAGAAGTTGAGTTTCTTATCTTGACTTTTCGCTTTCTTTCAGACTTTTTTGTGCCTTTATTTATGCATGAATAAGATACTGTCAATCGAGCGCTTAATTGTTGCATTCATTAGTTCACTTCAATTGGCAAAATATGCGAAAACGAGAGTATAGAAAAAAATATATTTAATTTTGGTTTCTGCGGATAACCACGTATAGAAGTTTTTTTTATATAAAGTAAAATCTCTTCGATGAAATTGCTACAAAGTGTAATGAACAGAGAAAATTTTAGATAAAACTTCCACAAATTAAGAAATTTAATTAAAAGAACATTCTCGATGTTTAATTTGACTTAAGTGGAGATATATAATAATCTTTTATTTTGTTGGTTTTATAGTTTATTGTTTGCAAAAGAAAAGCTTTAAAAGAAAGTCCCCAAAAACACCGAGCTGGGAAAATAGAAAATGTATGGGATTAAGAAGACTACAATATGTATTCAATTACATGTATTATATTCAATTACATTAATGTATCGTAAAATACTGACATGTAATTAAACAACTACCTATGTAACGATCCTGCAGTTAACCGACGCTTTGCCTGAAGACGAACAGAGTGCCACGTGTTTCAATTCCATTGTTAGCATACACATTTCTCGTTCTTCGAAATTAAGTAATAGACCTTGGTCGTATAAAGCAAAAGAGACAAAAATCTCGGGAAGAAACGTGACGGCTAAACAGCATTGCTTTCTTACAACAAACTTAATTTTGGTCAAATATTTAATTAATTAAACAGACACATTATTTATGCAAGATCTAGATACATAATAATTAATAACGACCTTATATCATATCCATAACTTATATAATTATGAACTCGTGATTAAGGTTACCATGGTTTGGATGGGTTTGGCCTGGAGTGCTACGGTCTACTTTTTTGCAACACGAAGGCTAATGAGACCGGGACCTACAGCTTAAAGCAGATTCCGAAAGGCTACAAATATCCATGCCACAGTAGGATTCGAACCCACGAACTCCGGCTCCGAAGGCCAGCACCCAAACCAATCGGCCATCGGTCGGCAGGGTTACCACGGATGTAACTTATAAATACAGGACGTAAGATTCAGGGTCATTAATACACTTTACAATTAGGTTTTGCACAACAATGCCACAACCACGTGATGCATGCGTTTTTCTTTTCCCACCTGCTCTATTTCCCATAGAAAAGTTTGAATGGCAAATGTTTGGTCTAATTTCTTCTTCAAGTTTCTTACCTTAATATTTTACATTGCACATAAATTGGCTTCTTATATTGAATAAATTGGTTTCTCAAATTGAAATGGCTTCTTCCACTTTTTAATCAATCTTCACCAATTTATGATATTTCTTTCAAAAATATTCAAATTATATATTTAATCAATTAAGCAAACACATTGTGTATGCAAGATCCAGATACATAAAATTAATAACAACCTTAAATCATATCCATAACTTATATAATTATGAACTCGTGATGAAGATTACCATGGATGTAAATTATAAATACAGGAAGTAAGATCCCGGGTAATTAATACATTTTACAATGAGGGTTATGCACAACCATGACACAACTACGTGATGCATTCCTTTTGCTTTTCCCACCTTCTCTATTTCCCATAGAAAAGTTTGAATGGCAAATGTTTGGTCTAATTTCTTCTTCAAGTTTCTTACTTTAATATTTTACATTGCACATAAATTGGATTCTTCCAGTGAATAAATTGGCTTCTCCAAATGAAATGGCTTCTTCCATTTTTTAATCAACCTTTACCAATTTATGATTTTTCTTTCAAAAATATTCAAAAGTATATATTTAATCAATTAAGCAAATACATTATGTATGCAAGATCCAGATACATAAAATTAATAATGACTTTAAATCATATCCATAACTTATATAATTATGAACTCGTGATGAAGATTGCCATGGATGTAAATTATAAATACAGGAAGTAAGATCCGGGGTAATTAATACATTTTACAATGAGGGTTATGCACAAAAATGCCACAACCACGGGATACATGCGTTTTGCTTTTTCCACCTGTTCTAATTTCAGTAGAAAAGTTTGAATGGTAAATGTTTGGTCTAATTTCTTCTTCCAGTTTCTTACCGTAATATTCCACATTGCACATAAATTGGCTTCTTTGAATAAATTGTTATTGAAATGGCTTCTTCCATTTTTAATCAACCTTTAACAATTTATGATTTTTCTTTCAAAAATATTAAATTATATATTTAATCAATTAAGCAAACACATTGTGTATGCAAGATCCAGATACATAAAATTAATAACAACCTTAAATCATATCCATAACTTATATAATTATGAACTCGTGATGAAGATTACCATGGATGTAAATTATAAATCCAGGAAGTAAGATCCGGGGTAATTAATACATTTTACATTGAGGGTTATGCACAACCATGCCACAACCACGGGATGCATGCGTTTTGCTTTTCCACTTCTCTAATTTCATAGAAAAGTTTGAATGGCAATGTTGGTCTAATTTTCTTCTTCAAGTTTCTTACTTTAATATTTACATTGCACATATTGGATTCTTCCAGTGAATAAATTGGCTTCTCCAAATGAAATGGCTTCTTCCATTTTTTAATCAACCTTTATCAACTTATGATTTTTCTTTCGAAAAATATTAAAAAGTAGATATTTTAATCAATTAAGCAAATACATTATGTATGCAAGAGCCAGATACATAAAATTAATAATGACTTTAAATCATATCCATAACTTATATAATTATGAACTCGTGATGAAGATTGCCATGGATGTAAATTATATACAGGAAGTAAATAGTAATTAATACATTTTACAATGAGGGTTATGCACAAAAATGCCACAACCACGGGATACATGCGTTTTGCTTTTTCCACCTGTTCTAATTTCAGTACAAAAATTGAATGACAAATATTTGGTCTAATTTCTTCTTCTAGTTTCTTACCGTAATATTCCACATTGCACATAAATTGATATGAGTTCTTCCATTTTTTAATCAACCTTTATCAACTTATGATTTTTCTTTCGAAAAATATTAAAAAGTAGATATTGAAAATAAATGACTATGTATATGGATAATCCACTGTATTAAAGCAGAGTATACTTGGCGAAAGTTATTCAAGTCGAATTTTGTGAAAGAGTTTAAAGTTTTACAGGTAAACAGTCAAATCCTTGTTATTCAAAATACAGCAAAAGCTGAATACATGAAAATTACCTATAATGTAATTATTACTCTTACAAATGAAAATGAAGTAAGTTACTTGTTGTATTTATCTCATAACATATATTTTACGTACTATAAATTACGATGCTTTAGTTTAATAATTATACTTTTATTTTTTCTGATTTTAATGCAAAGTATCCTTTTTTATCAACCCTTACCTGTCCTGTACACTGCATATTATAAACACATCTAATGCTTTATACGCTTGTATATCACAATGAACTATATTTTTAACATAAGCTGAAATAAAATGCTCAGAGCAAAGGTGGCTATATTCAGTAGGAACGAAATCTTTTCTTTTCAACTTGTAAGCCATTGTTCACATTCAAGTTTTTTAAAAGTAAAATGATGAAAGCTAATAATTTGCTTGTAACTCCTTAAACTGTTGTAACATCCAAAAGCCGCACAACAGCGAGGCATTTCTGGAAATGATAAAATAAAATTCAGACTGTATATACGATCAACAGTAAGTAATGGTGTAAACAAGTATGTAAATGAATGCATCACGTGATTGTCCATACTCTCGATACCAAATGGTGAATCCCCCTAATTTTTCCTGTTAAAGTTAATAGTGAGCCTTTATTGAGATCATGTCTTCAAAGCAGGCAGTGATGAGATTACAGCTGTTGTCCTTGAGTGGATACCGGACAGAAAACATAAAAGGAGACACCCAAAATTAACCTGGTGCAGGCAAACAGGAAAAGAACGTGAAGACGCTGGATGGTCCAGTTGGCAGGAAGCAACATTGATTTCAAACAGAGCACAGTGAAAAAAAGACTTAAATTAAGGAAAAAATTAACGCCTTACCTGCCACTAAGCACTGAATGAAATGATAATGATGAATAGTGGGTTTTTATAAGAGCAAAAAAATTTACTTTTGAAATTTTGGATCATTGGATTTATTTTAAATAAAATCATATCAAAATTTTAAATGTACAATGATTTTTACCAACCTTTATTAAGAAAACATCAGCATCTTTCGTAAATTACTTTCTTAAATGTTATGCATTTCATGATTGCATATAACAGTTACTCAAATTATAATAAACAAATAACCTTATCTTTCGTTAAAGCGTTGAAAAATGTTTTTTTTTAACGCAGCTGGCAATAGATATATGCCTTTATACAATACAAGGCTTCAAGTTGTTACTCATTTGGCACCAACCGAGTAATGTGTAGCTTAATTTTACGGACCTGAGTAACAGCATTGAGAAATGTAGTCATAGAATTAATACAAAATAATTCGGACAAATACTAGTTTTTCCAAAATCATGAAATTGAAAGAAATAAATAATTTTATTTTTTAGAAATAAGGAAATTTTCGAATACATTGATTGAAATATGGAACATTTCAGACAGATTTATAAATCAGATTTTTCAAACCTTACGGTTGGAGATGACAATATTAGACTTAAAAAAAGACAATCATTTTATACAACTTACATGTCGAAATCCCGCTTACTACTAAAACATTTTCCTTCGTTTCTTTTTAAAATGTCAAGATGAATTGCATAAAACAATTAGTTACACATTTAAAGAAATTTTTAAAAGTTAATACTAAAAAAGCAGGACACACATGACGAAATATTTTGAGAAAAAATCTTTTTTATTTAAGTTATAGTAAAGACAAAATTAACATAATTTCAAAAACAAAGATTTAGTCAAGTTGATCGTAATAATTTTTATTTCGGAAATGTAAAAACATAACTATTAAAGTTGTACACATAAAATCATTTTATGTTTTATAAATTATTTTTTTCTGATTTTTGGTTTTAAAAGATAATATAACTTTAAAAAATCCCACCTTTGTCAAGTAACATATTTTAGTAATAACACTGATTTGTTGGATGGAGTATTAACCCTCATTTTTTGATATACAAGGATTAACTAGGTCGGAACACACATCGTAAAGCCTAATCCAAATGGCTACGATCATTTATACCTATAATGCTATTCGAGCTCAATGTTTTCCGTGTCGAAATGTTATTATCTACCAATACTTCCTTCATCTGTCATGATTACACATGATTTGTCAAATTTTCAACTTAATAGATTCTTCGAAAAGTGTACATAACTCTACAGTATGAAATGTTTAATTAAATAAGTGACTTTTGTTTATTAAAAGTATATTTGAATTTCATTCTTGAAATTCCGGTCTTCTACTCATTCCCAAGTCATTTCTATCGAATATAAATTAATGAATATCTTAAATTGAAGTTATTATAGACTACCGAGAGTAAACAAATAACTAGATTAAATTTAAATGACTTTGAATATTACAATTAAAGTCGTTCTTAAGGATCTGCTACCTTTTCAAAAGTCATATAGGATGCCATTTATAAAAAATTTAAGCTAAATTATTTGGTATCTCGTGTAAGTACAGTAAAATAAAGTTTTGTAGCAAATAAAGCTATCTGTTGTGATTTTAGTTGATGCACCGGTGAAAAAAACATTATTCAAGTGTCACAAAAAATCATAAAATCGAGACCCAAAATGATAAATTTATAAATAATAGCAGATACTCGAAATTCCGGTTGATTTGTTACAAGATATTTCTACCTGTGGTAAAAGGAAACACTCGCTCTCAGAAAAGTTAAAAAGATCAGAAACTATTTTTTAGCTTTTCCTAAAAAGAGATGATAATCATTAATAGTAAATTCAGCATACAATGTACGCTTAATAATATATAAATCTTTCGATTATATTTTTATTTGTAAGGAAATAAATATTTAAAAAAATTTAATAATTCAAAAATTCTATATTATGATGGTATATGTGCTCTCAGTCTTTTGATTATTTTAATAATACTTGACCACTTTAATTTTTATACCTTCAATAAACTTTTCAGAAATGACATCAAAACAATATTATATTAGTGTTTTAATCTTTTTTTCTTTTCGAAATAAAAGAAATGAAAATATGAAGTATCTTAATTCAAAATGCATACAAAATCTTGATTTTAGAGCACTTGATGACTCAACATAATTTTTTAATGTGCTTCATCTTGGTTATTGGGGTTGTAATATTTAGGAATTACAAAATTAGCTAAATATGATATTCGTATAAATGAATTTTTTACTAAGCTGTGAAGAAATCTTTCCAAATAGCGATATATTTACATTAGCTAAATGTAATATTCGTATAAATGAATTTTTCATTAATCTTTGAAGAAAACTTTCCAAATATCTGTATGTTTACATTAGCTAAATATGTTATTCATAAAAATGAACTTTTATTAAGCTTTAAAGAAAACTTTTCAAATAGCTGTGTGTTTACATTAGCTAAGTAGGGTATTCGTATAAATGAATTTTTTTATTAAGCTTTCAAGAAAACTTTGAAAATAGCTTAATATTTACATTAAATTTCCTTTTTTGATTGCAAAAATGAATTCGGAATATGTTTAGGAGTAGATAAAATGCAGTAACTTTTAATAGCATTCTTAAGTTACATGATAATATAGTTGTATTGAAAAATTAATAGACATAGTTTAAGATTCCCTTTCCCATTGAAGAATACGCTGATTTTTCAAGTGAGATAAAAAAATAAACCGATTAAAAGACTTATTAGTGGATTAAAAAAAAGATATAAACGTTTTAATGTAACACAAAAATACATATATTTTTGCACAGATATCTTAAATGTACGGATTTTTTGTGTTACAGCAAAAAAAATTTAACTGATTGTTTTCCTTTCACGTTAACGTGTAATAAGACCTTTTAATCAGTTGAAAATATTTCTCCCTCACACAAGAAATCCATTTATTCCTCAACAGGAAAAGAAACTCTGAACTCAATCTGTTGCTTTTTCAACACATATATGTTGACGTGGGATAAGGCTTTTATGCATTCTTTTATGAGTTAAGAATTTGAAACCAAATGCATGTTTAGCTATGAATAGTTAAATTATTCACGTAGTGATAACAGTGGAAAGAACTCAGTTTTAGTCTATGGGGACTAGGATAGTTCTTTTTTTTCTGGTATTTTTCACGTGACCAAAGAGGAAGGGCAGGAAGAGACATGCAAACTTATTTTTCTCTTTGGTTTCCATTACAATATCAATAGGCCCCCAGTGCAATGTTATCCTTTTTCAAATCATTTTCTAGTCCGTGACTCGAACGTGTTATGTCTTCTTAGCCAAATAGATAAGCTTAGCTTTTAACCTATCGACACACGCGAGTGCCTAAAATTCACCTCACGTATTCTTCTATACGGGATGCATCGAACGTTTATGTTTTTTATACACCTAACGTCCATCTATTATTCATCGTTTATATTTTTTAAGGGTACGGAAATCATTTTTAACGAGATGTACTACACGAAACGCAAATTTTCCTTTCATTGTTCTAATATTTAAATGATGAGAACGATTTCCAGATTAAGAATTCCTCTTTAATCTTCTTACTCAAATCAAAGTAGTTTGCACGAAAAGTCAAACAAGTTCAGTTACCCAGTTCTTTCACTGGGTGGTCGGCAGGTGGGAGAAAGTACCGGGAGCCCATAGAATAATCTCCTCTTGGCGATAATCAAAACTGGATAAATATTTTCGGTTTGACATTTTATTTTTATTTGTGATTTTTAACTTCCATCAGTAGATTAAAAGAGCAACTGTAGACAAATCAAAATCTAGCTACAATAAAATATAACAACAAAAAATAAACAAAGAAGAAAAGTAAAAGTAATCTACAGTAGAGTTCAAATCATTTAATGAAAAAATCCGAAACTCAGCATTCTTTAATTGTTTGTGTCGTGGTGTATTATTAATGTAAGCATACTGTGAACATTTATATTGAGTACTTTATAATTAAATTTTCTGAAAGTGTAAATTATAATGTAAAAGTTAAATGGATTGTTAAATTGTAATTATAATTATAACTACATTATAATTATAGTAGATTAATTATAATATAGAGTCATTAGTAGATTAAAAGAGCCACTGTTGATAAATCGAAATCCAGCAACAATAAAGTATAACAACAAAAAATAAACGAAAACAAAGAAGAAAAGTAAAAGTAATCTACAGTAGAGTTCAAATCATTGAATGAAAAAATCCAAAACTATGCATTTTTTAATTCTTTGTCTCAGTATATTTTTAATGTAACTATACTGTAAACATTTATATTGAGTACGTTATAATTAAATTTTTTGAAAGTGTAAAATATAATGTAAATGTTAAATGTATTGCTAAATTGTAATTATAACTACATTATAATTATAGTAGATTAATTATAATATAGAGTCATTAGTAGATTAAAAGGGCAACTGTTGACAAATCAAAATCTAGCAACAATAAAATATAACAACAAAAATTAAACAAAAAAGAAAAGTAAAAGTAATCTACAGTAGAGCTCAAATCCTTTAATGAAAAAATCCAAAATTCAGCATTCTTTAATTGTTTGTGTTGAGGTATATTATTAATGTAAATATTATGTGAACATTTATATTGGGTACGTTGTAATTAAATTTATTGAAAGTGTAATTATAATGTAAAAGTTAAATGTATTGCTAAATTGTAATTATAACTACATTATAATTATAGTAGATTAATTATAATATAGAGTCATTAGTAGATTTAAAGGTCAACTGTTGACAATTCAAAATCCAGGAACAATAAAGTATAACAACAAAAAATAAACGAAAACAAAGAAGAAAAGAAAAAGTAATCTACAGTAGAGTTCAAATCCTTTAATGAAAAAATCCAAAATTCATCTTTTTTTAATTGTTTGTGTTGAGGTATATTATTAATGTAAATATTATGTGAACATTTATATTGGGTACGTTGTAATTAAATTTATTGAAAGTGTAATTATAATGTAAAAGTTAAATGTATTGTAATTATAACTATATTACAAATGGTACATTGTTAATAGGTATTGTGAATGGAATCATGTTGTAAAATATTGTAAATATAATTTCATGTATTGTTAGTAGATAAGGTGTTCTCCTCTGCCACAGCCCTGTAAATTCATATATATTGCTTGATTGACTGCGAGTGTGAATAAGTAATTAAATATAGTAATTAGTACAGGGAACTCTATCAATTTCTAACTTTTGTATCAAGCCTTAACAATGTTTTCACTACAGATGTCTCAAGTCCAGAGCAGGACAATTATTCAAATGGGTAACATCAATTTCCTCATTAAAATGGTATAATTGGCATAGAGTACTTGAATTATATGGATTCAGAATAAATTGGAGAGATAGAAATAGCCAGTAGCAAGGTAAAATGTAGCTAGATGTTTATTATTTAGCCATGAAGGAATATCTCAAATATTGTGCATCCACTCTTTATCTTTGTTTATATCTTCTCTAAAAACTGTTTTGATTAACATTTTGATGATGTATAATAGAATTATTTTATCATCTATTTTATTATTTTAACCCACTTAATTACAATATTTCCAATTATATCCCTGTACATCTTTATAGTACATTTATTCTCTAAATAGTCTATAAATAGTAAGAGGTGTTTACTGAATATTGAAAGATCTGACATCGAAAAACTAAAATTAATTTGAGTGTTTTAGTTTATTCCCAGACAGCAAATTTAGTTTGCAGCAGACTTGCAGCAGTCTTGCTTTGCAAGCCTCCAAACTTGCAGCAAGTTCAGCATGACAAGTCTGCAAGTTTGAAACAAAACTGCAGCAAGTCTAAGAATTTTAGCTTTATTCAAGGTTGTTCTGACAAGTTTGGCCCAGTCTTGCAACAAAATAGCGTTGGAAAGGTGTGATCGCTCTATGTTCCGTCTATATCGCAGGAGTTTTGCTGCAAATTTGTCGCGTCAAATTTGTTATGACATTGTTATCCAGAAAAATTCAAACTTGCTGCAAGCATGCAAGCAATCTGGGTTAACATTGATCTGTAATTTTTTTATCATATTTTTTCACTGGTAATTTTCTCATAATATACTACTTAACCCTCTAAGCGGTTCGCACGTACAATTATGCGGTTTTCACGTAAATTTTTCGACCTCCAAAAACGTTCTGAAAATGGATATAGTGTACATTTGGAGTTTTGATAGGAGGGTCAGGTCGATTGTTTGAAACTGCCTCTCTTGGCATTTATTGAGGGATGCACCCCTACTCCCTGAGGCACAAAGACACTGATAGCTTCTCATGGCTTTGTAAATCTCTATTTCGAAGTATTTCGTTTGCGGTAGCAGATGTATCTCTAATTGCACCACTTAAATATCTTGGATGACTTTTGTAAAAAATATAAATAATACTCTTAAAGAATATTTTTATTCGTACTTTTAGAATCAATTATTTCTTATGAAATGATCTTCGAGACTTAACGAGCTTTATGTTTATTAAAAATTAACAATCTATAATTTCTATTTATAAATCTATTTATAACCGGAAGTGAAGGGACAATAACGAGGGTGAGTTTCTCGTATTACAATCTAGTCGACAAAGGGTGAAGTAAAAAATCATAGAACACTTTGGTCACTGACACAATATTTAGCGTATTTTTTGAGACTTTCCTCTGTGACTCGAAGGTTTAACATACATTTATTTCCCGTATATGAAGTCCCGAACATTTTCAATTGATATGGAGAATGGAATACTCTATGTTAAATATTTTATTGTTGTTATTGCTATAGATAAAAAGTTTCGTGATCAAATTTAAATGGAATTAAATTGAATTAAGTTCAACTACGAACAGTGAATTTACATCCGATAATGTGATACATGTCTAGAATGTGAATTATTCTCCTGACAACAGGAAAACTCAAACATATAGTCAACAACAATTTTATTATTTTTGTTTTATGTACTTTCTAATAAATGTTAAACATTAACACATAAAGCTTTCTCACAATAACCAACAGAAACTTTCCTCACCCTAATTGATTCCAAACTGGACAGAATAAAAGAAAACATATAAAATTAAAGCTTCACAGCAGCGTATAGGACCTAGAATTATGATCTCGTGAATGGTTATAAAAAGAACGTTAGCAATGGAGGTTGAATGTACGAAATCAATAACTGCATGGGCAGCGAGATCCTTAATATGATATCTAGCTTTTATTCCATTATACCTCAAGTGCTTTTGTGAGACAGCATAAAATCTGTTTTAATGGTTTTGGCGAAGCCAACGTGGCATTAAAGCCAGATTCGTTTCAGTCTTTTTATGGACTGCCCGGGTTATTTAATGTAATGAGTTTAAAATCCTCTCGGAGAGACAGCGTTTGTTTTCTAATTCCCTAGAAAGCTTCATTTTTTATTCATAAGTAGAGAGATCATTAATGGCAGACTTTATTCTTTAAATGTAATTCGGATAATTTGGAAGGAAAATTTAAAAAAAAATTATTTATATGAAGCAATTTTTATGCTTTTTCACTAAGAAAAAATTATTAGTAATGACTTGTAACTCTCTCACAAAGTACCGGCAAACTTTTCTATTATTAAAAAGTGATTCTAACTGATTCAAAAATAGAAAAATGGATGGCAGACTTTATTCTTTAAATATTATTCAGATTTAAATTTATTCGCATATTTGAGAAGAAAAATTGAAAAAAATATTATTTGTATGAAGCAATTTTTATGCTTTTTCACTAAGAAAAAATTATTAGTAATGACTTGTATTTCTCTCACAAAGTACCAACAAACTTTTCTATTATTAAAAAGTGATTCCAACTGGTTCAAAAATAGAAAAATGGCAGACATTATTCTTTAAATGTTAATCGGATATTTGGGAAGAAAAATTGAAAAAAAATCATTTATATGAAGCAATCTTTATGCTTTTTTACCAAGGAAAAATTATTAGTAATGACTTGTATCTCTCTCATAAAGTACCCTCAAACTTTTCTGTTATTAAGTAGTGATTCTAACTGATTCAAAAATAGAAAAATAGTAGACTCTATTCTTTAAATATTATTCGGATTTAAATTTATTCGGATATTTGGAAGAAAAATTGAAAAAAAGAATTATTTATATGAAATATATTTTATGCTTTTTCACTAAGAAAACGTTGTTAGTAATGACTTGTATTTCTCTCACAAAACACCGGCAAACTTTTCTATTATTAAAAATGGATTCTAACTGATTCAAAAATAGAAAAATGGAAGACTTTGATTTTTAAATGTTATTTGGATATTTTGGAAGAAAAATTGAGAAAAATATTTATTTATATGAAGCAATTTTTATGCTTTTTCACTAAGAAAAAATTATTAATAATGACTTGTATCACCCTGACAAAGTACCGGTAAACTACTTTTCTATTATTAAAAGTATTTCTAACTGATTCAAAAATAGAAAAATGGCAGACTTTATTTTTAATGTTATTCGGATATTTGGGAAGAAAAATTGAAAAAAAATTATCTAAATGAAGAATATTTTATGCTTTTTCACTAAGAAAAAATTATTAGTAATGACTTGTATCTTTCTCACAAAGTACCGTCAAACTTTTCTATTATTAAAAAGTGATTCTAACTTATTCAAAAATAGAAAAATGGCAGATTTTATTCTTTAAATGCTATTCGGATATTTTGGAAGAAAAATTGAAAAAAAAATTATTTATATGAAGCACCTTTTAAGCTTTTTCACTAAGAAAAAATTATTAGTAATGATTTGTATCTCTCTCACAAAGTTCCGGCAAACTTTTCTATTATTTAAAAGTGATTCTAACTGATTCAAAAATAGAAAAATGGCAGACTTTATTCTTTAAATGTTATTCGGATATGTTGGAAGAAAAATTGAAAAAAAATATTATTTATATGAAGCAATTTTTTATGCTTTTCACTAAGAAAAATTATTAGTAATGACTTGTATCTCTCTCACAAAGTACCGGCAAACTTTTCTATTGTTAAATAGTGATTCTAACTGATTCAAAAATAGAAAAATAGCAGACTCTATTCTTTAAATATTATTCGGATTTAAATTTATTCTGATATTTGGGAAGAAAAATTGAAAAAAAATATTATTTGTATGAAGCAATTTTTATGCTTTTTCACTAAAAAAAAATTGTAAGTAATGACTTGTATCTCTCTCTCACAAAGTACCGGCAAATTTTTCTATTATTTAAAAGTGATTCTAACTGATTCAAAAATAGAAAAATGGCAGACTTTATTTTTTAAATGTTATTCAGATATTTGGAAGAAAATTTGAAAAAAATTATTTATGTGAAGCAATATGTTATGCTTTTCACTAAGAAAAAATTATTAGTATTGACTTGTATCACCTTGACAAAGTACCGGTAAACTACTTTTCTATTATTAAAAGTGCTTCTAACTGATTCAAAAATAAAACTTTGATATTTTGTTATTTTGCATCTTAATAAAATGGTATACTGTATTTTCTGCCTACCACAGATTAGTTCGTGTTATCAAAATCTGTAATTTTTATAAAGTAAGGAGATACTTCTTATGTTTGCGATTGATTATGTTACTTTTTTTCAATTATTCAAAACCTTTTAAAATCATTTCAATTATTTAAAACCACAACCACTTAACTAATATACGCATAATATTATTGATTCCTATGAAATTTTGTTAGAAATTTGTCGTTTCATTTAAGTTATATTTTTATTACATTGGTAAAGTTTTGCGCTTGGGTGAACTTAAAATCCATAAGCCTTTAAAAACTATATTGATTTTCCTCTTTTAAATCGAAAAACCAATTAATTTTCGCATTAAAACAATCTGTAATGTACACACTGTTTTAATAAATTAGTAGCTTTCTTAACCGGTTAAAATTATGATACGAACAAAGCAGTTTTGTATTGTAATTATCTTAAAATGTTATTTTATGTGGAAATTGGCTTCAACAGAATAAATATTTTTCTAACTTCTGAACTGCGTAAGCTTAGATCAAGGCATTATCCAATTTTAAATAAAAGGAGCTTTCCTAGAAAAGAAAAACATAAATCGCAGTTTTATTTATTTATAATTATTAACCTTTGAAACGAAAATCCAAAAACCCTTAAAGTAAAAATGACACTAGCTACATTCTTACAGTACTTTGAGTACTATCTCGCATTTTATTAAACTTTCATGCTTAAACATATAAATAGCCTCAAGTAAGCTTCTTTATTATGGCATTATTTATTTTAACTAAGGCAATAGGAATGTAATTAATTTGATTCCTTCTACTAAGATTGAAATCTTTGACAGTGCATTAGAAACATTTTACAGGAAAACACTTAATAGCTACTTTTTGTAAAAATAAGAATTTATTAAATTTCTTTCGATAGTATGGGCATACATTTTAAAGTGATTATTTATTTATCTTATAACACACTATTTAAATTTTCATAAAAACAAGCTTATCTAATTTATCAGTATGCTATTTAATACTACCTATCTTTATATATAAAATTCTTCTGTCCGTGTGTTTGTAATAGAACTCCGACTAAATTCAGGATTGATTTTAATGAAATTTTATGGATGTAATTAACCTTAGAAGAGAATGGTTTAGGTTCACAGTTTGATCCAATAAAGAAAAGTTTTTATTAAAAATCCAGAACTACGTGCTTATTGAGATTATTATAATGCCGATTGAAAGCCTTCACTGCCAACGTATCTGTGGCGCAGTGGTCAGACCAACGGGCTTCAGCTCGAGAAGTCCCACGATCGAATCATAGTACAGGCGAAGTTGGAATTTTAATTTAATCTAATTACGTCTGTGATGACTGCACGCGTGCTTCCCTCAAGTATTTTTAAAATAGTTTTTCCCTTACTTTTCCATCGATTTCCATAATTGAGTTTAAAACATTTTACAATTTTCGGATTTACAGTTTTAAAACAGGACAACGTTTGTCTGGTTGTCTAGTTATAGTATATATATGTATGCATGTGTGTATATATATATATATATATATATATATATATATATATATATATCGCTTCTGAAAACAAAAATTAATTAACACGACTTTTAGTCTAAATATATTGCAAGCCGATTATGTTCAGCTTTTAGTCTGGATAGACATATTTGGGGATCTCACACGGTCTTTTAAAAATACTTTACAAGCTATTTGGTTTTCAAATAAATTAAGAAATTAAATTAACTGTATATTAGAGCGTTCTATTTAAGTTCCTTAGTTACTAACATTAAAATAAAAGGCTTAATTTTTTAGTATTGCATTCCTTCCCCACTTCTCAAAACTAACTATTTCACTAAGAATGTGCATCTTTCTTACTCCTTTTATAGAAAAGAAGTGAATTCTTCCAAAAAAATCGCAGATCTTTGCAGTTTTTATGCTGTTCTTTGTATTATATAGTTACAGTCATTTTTACCAGCCACTATAGAACCACTGCTTAAACTTTCATTTATGTGAATTTAGGCACGTGATTCTTTACTTCTCAAGATGAAAATTTCACAGATTAACAGATACAAAGCAGTCTCTTAAGTTTAACACGCATGTCGTCCGGTTACATATATCTTAAAAATAAATATAAATATTTATATATATATTTATATATATATATCTAGCAAATTTTTGAACCCGGAATGATTGCGGTAAAAGAATTTATATATAAACATTTGATATATATAAAATATTGTATATAAAACTGTGATAGGTGATAAATATGTTATATATATACATATATATATATATATATATATATATATATATATATATATATATATATATATATATATATATATATATATATATATATATATATATATATATATATATATATATATATATATATATATATATATATATATATGTATGTATATATATATATATATATATATGTATATATTGTATATATGTATATATATATATATATATATATGTATGTATATATATATATATATATATATATGTATGTATGTATGTATATATTATATATATATGTATATGTATATATATATTATGTATATATATATGTATATGTATGTGTATAATATATATATATTATATATGTATATATATATATATATTTATTTATATATAATATATATATATATATATATATAATATATATATGTATATATATATATATATATATATATAATATATATATATATATATATATATATATATATATATATATATATATTATATAATATATATATATATATATATATATATATATATATATATAAAGACTTACTCTGAAAGTAAATAGATTTATTTTTGTTCGGTGTATAAGTTTTAAATTTTTAAAGAATGTATAACTAGAAAATATATATTCAAATATTTATTGAGAAAATTGGATGATATTAAAGAACTTTCATATTAAAACGAGTAACACTTTTTTTTTAATTTTATCATATAAAGGTTCTTATGAAGTTAAAAAGGTTAATGAAGATTTTTCTGCTCCAAAGCTATAATTATACCCTAAAAGAGTTCTTAAATTTTTAACTGATGATCTTACAATCATTTGCTATTTATTGAGTTTTTGGTTCAATTTTTTAACCTCTCACTCGACGATTAAAGTTACACAAAAAATAAATAAATTTATAATTTTTCTACAAACTTTTCTGTTCTGTGAAATTTTTTAAGCTTTATAGGTCGCTTCAAATTCCATTTAGCTTTCGATAACATCAGGTACCATAAGATAGAAAAGTTGATGTTTCAGATTTTTTATTAAGTGAGAACAAAAACAAAACTTTTCTTTTTGCTTGATTTCTGTCTCTTTGCAATTAGGTTGTTTAAAATACCCTTTTTTTTCTTACAACGAAAATTGTTGATATTAGAATAAAATTCCTTTTCTAAGGATACTTCATGTTTGAATTAAGGAAAACTTAATCCTCAAAGATTCGAGTACAAGTCTAACTATGATGTTCTTGACTTTCACTGTCTTTGTTAAAAGTTAGGCGCCAATGTGCGACGCCATTGAAGATGATTGATGAGTAGTGTGCTCTGATATTTGAATAAAGCTATGAATATGCACTCAGGACTGTATATATATATATTTATATTATATATATATACATATATATATATATATATTTATATATATATGTATATATATAAATATATATATATATGTATATATATAAATATATATATATATATTATATATATTTATATATATATATATATATATATATATATATATATATAATATATATATATATATATATATATATATATATATATATATATATATATATACTAAAATTAAAATATAGGGCGTGATTCTTTGAGATTGCATTCCCTCCACTCTTCTCAAAAAAAGGTTCGAATTAAAAATTGCTACGTGTGGCCTCTTACTCATTTTAAGAAACAAATGTGAATACTCCTAGAACAGCCACAAACATTTTTGTTGCTACAGTTATTTTTACAGGACACAAAATAAAAAAAAACTGCTAACTTTATAATAATAATGTTTATAATAACTTATAACTGCCTGTAAAAATATGTTTAAATCAACGTCCATCATGAGCCTGAAGTGACCCGCAGATAGCCATTTGCCTACCCCTGCCTTATAAAAATAGATTAAATGTTTAATGCTGTTAAAAATGCATTTCATGGTCCCTTCTTCCCTTAGAATATAATTTCAAATGTATTTGCATTAGAAAAGCTTGCCATTAGTTATGCATGTATCTTATGAACCTCCTTGAATCAACATCATTGTGCGCAATACATTTTTTTGTACGTCATATAGTATAAACTGTTTTACTATAGTCATTTTCAACATGAATTTTATTTTTGATTTTTACACAATAAGTGAATGCCCCCCGAATAATATTTATTCTATATTACTAAACGCAGTAATTGCACTTAAGTTAAAAGGTCTTTATTTCTTAATAAACATCATGAAATCTCAACAAATCACATGATCAGGATGATTCGCTGTACAAACCTATTTATATGTGACTTCCGTTTCGTGACACGCTTCGCTAGATCTTTTATTAGGATTCGACAGGCATCTTCGATATCAACAGAAAAGAGTTTAAATTCGTATGTGACGAGACTATCCGATCTGTTGCATTCACGAAATATTCTACTCCAGTTGTTACTTCATTCAATAATAAGGACTGAATGCATAACAAAGAAAGATCCAAAGAATTCTTTTCCGTAATATCAAAATATTGTCGCTCTTCAATTTATTTCCAATACTTTTTAATTTAATTTTGCATTATTTTAATTTATTTCTAAACAAATGAAAATGCTTATTTGTAAATAAATATTTTTTATTGAAACTCGACAAGCCAGAATGTCAAAAAATTGATATTATTCTTGTTTTTATCATTTATTTTCTCCCATTCTAACTTTGTTTCATACTTTTTTTCGAAATATTTCTGGAAATCAAGGCTTATTCTAAAAGATTTTCGTTTAATTGTGGAATATAGAAAATTAGACTGAGATAATTTAAAGAATATATGTATAGCCTAACTAAATTTTCACAGTCATTCTATGATATCATAAAAAACTCGATTTGATTAAAACTTCCTTTGTGCACAGTATCACGTTGAACAGCTCTGTAATGGATATATATATATATATATATATATATATATATGTGTGTGTGTGTGTGTGTGTGTGTGTGTGTGTGTGTGTGTACAGGGAGGCTCTTATGCCTGAAATAATAACAAATTTACATAGATTATGTTCAATTTCACTTTAATCATCCCCAACATGGCACTCCATTTGGCGCCTAAATTTCTTTAACATTGGACAGCATTCTGACATGGAGTGCTTAAGAGTGGTCGAATGGGTAGGACTTTTTTATGCCAGATTTTGTGGGTTAGAATCCTATTCTGGCATGGATGCTCGTAGACTTTCTTTAAGCTGCAGGTCCCATACTCACTAACATTCATGCAGCAAAAAAGTAGACGGGAGAGCAACAACCAAGAAACCATCTATTGTGTAGTCCACCACCTCATTGTGTCATTATTTTTACCTCAAAAGTGGTAAGCAAGAGGATTATATTAACTAATGCACACAAAATTAGTCTATGCC
>CM063505.1:71834430-71856930 GCA_032207245.1 Pardosa pseudoannulata
CTGATTTTCGCAGTGTTATCTCTATGCTAAAGCACGTAGAATCTCACATGTGATGTTTTTAAAGTATTTAAAAAAGGCTTACGTGTTTATCTCTTTTCTAATATAAATAAATTTCTATACAAAACCAAGGGAAAATGAACGCTTGATTTTCATAATTTATCGTGTTTATTTTTTATTGTCACACACACACACACACACACACACACACACACACACATATATATATATATATATATATATATATATATATATATATATATATATATATATATATATATATATATATATATATATATATACATGTATATATGAAGTGTTCCGTCCTAAGGCGAATGGAATAATTAGTCCTGCTTAGTAAAAATGTTTCTTAACACGGAGTTTCGCTTGCGCCTTTTGCATTTGTTCGTGACGGGGCTAAGCAAGGAATGTGTTGACAGCACCATGTCCACATGATAACTGATTCTTCTCGCTTGATTAGTTATCCACTTCCTGTTAAATATCACTGCGCCTGACCGCATTACTCCAAAATGTTACGCAATCTTGGGTCTTTTTCAATTATTTTTTTATTATAAAAGAGTTCCCTTTTTAAAATAGTTTATAACTCACGTAATTTCCAACTACCCCCTTTTTTACCTCACATATATATATATATATGTATGTATATATATATATATATATATATATATATATATATATATATATATATATATATACATATATATATACATACATATATATTGACATATATATATACATATATATATACATATATATATATACATACATATGTATTGACATATATATATACATATATATATACATATATATATACATATACATATATATTTACATATATATATATACATATACATACATATACATATATATATACACACATACACACACACATATATATAATGTATGTTGTATGCATGTCTGTGTCTATGTGCACCGGCATTTCCGAGTGCTCACGGAATGTATTCCAAAGTAACTTTTCACTTTCAAAATGCATATCTACAGCACATAAAATATCCAAATAACTGCTACAGAAATAGTTCCTTGCATGCTAGAGGCAAAATTGAAAACCAACTCCCTTTAAATTCAATATTTTAGTTTTGAATTACCAAGAAATATCCACGATATCTTTAAAAATGTTGTAATACAAATATTCGAGATTTATTGGTTTCGGCTTTTTTATAACTTTATTACTAAATTATTTATAATGATAATGTATTCTTGTATGGAAAAATATTTGAGATCTTCAAATCGTGTTAGTCTTTCTTCGATATTTTTTCCAGAAATTGTTAGTTTATTTGAAAACAGTAAATGGGCATAATAGTAAGATAAATTTTAATACAAGATTGTTTGAGTGAAAGATACTCAGTTATATCCTCAAAGACAAAGTATATCATTTTCTGTTATACCTTTTAAAAATTCTAGTTTTTATAAACGTAGTTACTCGAAAATCTTCTAACTGAACGTAGACAATGGCACCCCCTGATATAAGTCAGAAATAAAAACTTGGAATTCTGAAAGATATGGATTAACTCATTGACTATATTTTCTAAATTCCAGTCGTAATTTTCTGCCGATTGCCATCCAACTCTAGGTATTTTTTATTAATTTATATGTGTATGTCATAAATTTAATCCAACACTGAAAAAAAGATATTGAAGACCCAAACACAGCCGTTGTTCAGCAAACATTCTCTCATTTTATTTGAAAACATCATAATCAATGAATTAAAATTGAATATTTTCTCTCGCCATTTGCAATAAAGGCTACAAAGCGACACATTTACAATTCAATCTTTAGCATCGTAATCGAACTACGCTCCCACGGATTCTACGTTTTAAATATCCGATTGACATCACAGCAATTCCACATTTATGTTGCAATACACATAACCACAAGGCAAATATTAAAAGGATTTGTCTCTTGTCCTACCTCTCAACCAAAAATAATTCTTTGTTTGTTAAAAAAAAAGTAAATTTCAAATGTAATAACTTGTCGTGCCTATTTTCTGTCCTTATTACATACACAAATACAGACGAATATACAGTGTATCCCAAAAAGACCACATAAACTCTGCACAGAAAATTCTTCGTTGGGAATACATATAAGCTACCCAAAGAAGCGTTTGCGAGAAAAATACGAAAAACAAACTATGATGTCATTTCCGGAACAAAACAAATACTATATTGAACAAATTAATAGCAGTATATACACAGGCATACTCCCTAACAGTTCGTAAGGCATTCCATTACATCTTCCGTACAACAGGTACATGTCGCAGTAGTCACGACCGGAATACATGCCACCATACGAAGACTACCGGTAGCTGCAAGATGGAGCCTTTTAAATACCAGTTCAACGGCCCCTGGCGCTCATACATGACGCGATATGCGCGGTGAACGTTTTAAACCTTAACGTCTGGAAAGATATGTAAATACTATTGTTGATATATCCAATAAGGTGTTTATTTTTCTTCCACCGGAAGTGACGTCATACTTTGTTTTCCGTATTTTTCTCGTAAAGTGTGGATCGCACAGGAACGCTTCTTTGGGCAGTTTTTATGTACTCTCAACGAGGAATCTAGCTGTGAAAAGTTTATGCGATCCTTTTGGGACACCCTGTTTATATGTATATATATATATATATATATATATATATATATATATATATATATATATATATATATATATATATATATATATATATATATATATATATATATATATATATATATATATATATATATGTATATATGTATATGTATATATATATGTATATGTATATATATATATATATATATGTAATACATATATGTATATGTATATATATATATGTATATATATGTATATATATACATACATACATATATATATATATATATATATATATATATATATATATATGTATATATATATATATATATATATATATATATATATATATATATATATATATATATATATATATGTATATATATATATATATATATATATATATATATATATATATATATGTATATATATATATATATATGTATATATATATATATATGTATATATGTATATATATATATATGTATATGTGTATATATATATATATATATGTATATATATATATATATGTATATTATATATATATATATATATATATGTATATGTATATATATATGTATATGTATATATATGTATATGTATATATATATATATGTATATATATATATATGTATATATATATATATATATATATATTATATATATATATATATATATATATATATATATATATATATATATATATATATATATATATGTATATATATGTATATATATATATATATATATATATATATATATATATATATATATATGTATATATATATATATATATGTATATATATATATATATATATATATATATATATATATATATATATATATATATATATATATATATATATATTATATATATATATATATATATATATATATATATATATATATATATATATATATATATATATATATATATATATTATATATATTTATATATATATATATATATATATATATATATATATATATATATATATATATATATATGTATATACATATATGTATATATATATGTATATATATATATATATATATATATATATATGCTATTGCTTAGTATTTTTAGTATATGGTTATTTTAATAGAGGATTTTAAATTATAAATTAATATGTTCTATTTCATTTTATTATCTATATTTTTATATATTCCCAGAAACATAGCCAGGTTATGTAATTTTCTTTATTTACATCTTCAGAAATTACTTTGTAACAAGTACAATAAAGTGTTTACAAACACAACGTAACATCCCTTGGCGATCATTTGAAAAACCAAGATGCCAAGTCTAATCTGGAATTTATCCAAACATGTTAGATTAACCCATGTAACTTAAAGTAGTTTTTTAAAAATCCTTCTGAAAAAAGAAGATTTAGCTCTAAGGATCACTTTTCCTTTTGACTACTAAACGATTTAGTTTTTATTCTTATATAATCAAATCAGCACCTAATTTACCTTTTCTTTTAATGTTGAAAGGAAATGAAAACACAGTAACAGAAAATAATCAGCCATTTTAAATGTTTGTAGAGAACAAACCAGCGAGAAATCCCTTGGTATAAAAAAGTAAATAAAAAAGATTTCCACAGAATTTAAAAAGCGCACGAAACAATTAGACTTAAAATGTTTATTTAAGGTTTGAGATAGAGTTATTTTAAAAATTAATTTAAACGGAATGATTCTAAGTGATATAATATAGTCTAAGTCTACAAATAGGTGTTTTCTAAAAATTTGGCAGTTTTTAGTACTATTTTGTAAACATATGTTACAAAGTCAATGTACTCCTACATAATGACAGTTATCAATTATTGATTTTTTTTCTTTCTTTTTCTGTAGTTTTATTTCAAATATGAAAAGACTTTTTGGCTAACATTTCTTAATGAAATTATAAGCGATAAACATTATACTTACAAATCTTAAAAAGAACATCAAAGTAAAATATTTGTAAAAACTATAGATTATTTAAGGTTTTCAACAATAATTTAAGTGTTCTAACTTTTTATATAAAAAGATGATAAATATATATGCTTGTGTGTGCGAAATTTACTTATTGAATCAATATGACCTTTTCTAAAATTACGGCTTTATAACTCCTTAATCAATTTACGCTATTTGTTTTTTTCAAAATTCGAATTAGTTTTACGACAGTTAATGCTAATGTAAATAGTTAATGACGATATTTTCATGATGGCTTACTTGTGAAGTAACGATACCAATATACTTAATGTTCACTCTATATAAACTTATTTATATACTCACTCTATATAAACTTTATTATACCTTCAGTATAAACAAAATGATATAAATTTCTGAGCGTGCATCACACGAAATCTATTCAAAGGATCGAGACGAAGTTTTTTTAAAATTCCGTCGTAACTGTTCTCTGATCCACTCAGGTTATCTCTTTCTTCGCTAAATCAAAATTTAACATTTTTGAAATTATAATTTATGCGTCATTTAGCATGTTGTTATTACATTACATCCACTGATATTTTGGAAAAATCTCACGATCTAGAGGAGGGTATCATTTTAAAACCGAAATAGTTTTCTTTAAATTGTTTCCTACATCATCAAATATTTTAAACTTCATAAATTTAGTCCTTTTTGAATTCGTGAAATAAAAGCTTACACTCACATCTATTCTGAAATGATAAGTAAATCGATGTCAGTTTGATGCTTTATAAATTATCTAAAATGAAAACATCCTGTAAAAGTGATAAAGTAAACAAGTTTTAAGGCTGGCACGCAGACACTACTTGTTAACACATTGTGTGCGGCTGCATTTGGCAGAGGAATTGTACCGGGAGCGGGCGTTTTGCACGTAAATTTAGTTATTATGTTAAATCTCAGAAGATCAAGAATTATTTAATTTTTTTAAGGCGATGGTAAACTTTCAAATTGGCTAAAATCGACCGAAAATTCGAATTTTCGATATTAGTGGATAGTGAAGGATCATTTTATCATTAATTATGGGTATAAAAAACGTATCATTACTTCTGGGTATAGCAATAATAACTTCAAATGATGTTTACTCAGAAGTAAAATTTTCATAAATTGCAAATGTTTGAAGTACTCCAGGCGCATTGAAAATAGATCATTGTCTCTGAAATTCCAGTATTATTTATATTAGAGTTTATAAAATAAAGTCTAGTTGAAACGGGTATGTTTTGAAACATATAATATGTTAGTTACGCATTTTAATTAACTTCTATAGCTGTTTATTCTGAAAAATATGTGTACCATCATCATAATTATTTTTTTCTTTTTCTATTTTCTATGAATGTTTATGGAAACAACTACGTTTTTTGTAAAGTCTATAAGGTATACTTAAATTTTTTTTATAATATTTTAAGCAAAATTGATGCGTCTGGAGCATTTTCAATTAAGCTTATTATGAAACAATTAATAATTATTAACTCCAAAACTAATTAATATTTTGTCTTCAAATTCTTAAAATATTTATATATCAATAATACTAATAACATAGTCAATCTTCAAGGAAATTCATTTAAAAGAAAAAAGTTTGCTCTAAAGGTCCACTGTCGCCTTAACCCGCTTTTCGTATTCTATACTGAAATATATAAACAAATATATAAATAGAAATATATAAATAGAAATATATAAATAACAACCATAAGATTTTTGTAAACAAAAAATATATTTTTAGTAGATAAATTTATAATAGTATCATAAATATGAAAAATCAAATATAAATTGCAGTACATAGTTTTAATTTTTCGTTTTATGTTATATATAAACATTTTTACATTATAAAAAATGAAAAGAGCAATCATAAAACTAATATATATATATATATATATATATATATATATATATATATATATATATTATATATATATATATATATATATATATATATATATATATATATATATATATATATATATATATATATATATATATATATATATATATATATATATATATATATATATATATATATATATATATATATATATATATATATATATATATATATATATATATATATATATATATATATATATATATATATATATATATATATAGCGTATGTAGTATATATGTAGTATATAGTTTTAATTTTTTCGAGTTATGTTGTATATAAATAATTTAACATTATAAAAAAATACATTATAAAAAATGAAAGACAAGAACATTCGGCTTCGTTTTCCTGTATATACCGTTATTTTTGTACCCACGTTGTTACACTAAACCGTACTAGTACGTGTCCCAAGCTCAAGTATCAATCGTCAGAAAACGTACTAGTATGTGTCCCGCATACAGTGCGTTAATAACATGTCATCCATACTCTAAACTTTTCCTATTTGGAGAGACATAGGTAATATTTCACACTTTATCTACATATTTGACTTATGTTGTTAAAAAAGATAGATTCTATAATTTTCAAAATCTGTAAAACATTTATAAAGGGAATATGTATTAAAATTTATCATGTAAAATATTTACTAATAAAGAATACATAAATTTAATTTTTAAAGAATACAAAAATTTTTACTCATTTATTATATATTTATGCTGTTTTGAAAAAAAAACTAAAATTCTTAGCATGTATTCTAACAAGTCTACAGCTGTCATTTTTTCTTAGAAAGAGCAAAATTACTAAAATTTTGCTTACTGTTTTAGATATTTTTACTCTAAGAGGAAACGGAAATTAAATCTCAATTTTTAAAATATATTTTTTATAATAACATTCTTAATAAGAGCATAAAATATGCTGTTATATTAGATACTTAATATTCTAAAAGCTACGAAAATTCTGATTAAAACAATAAAAGATTTCCTAAAAATCAAATCATCTTGAAACATTTACTAAAATGTTCCTAGAGTATATTAGCATATTACTGTAATTATTTACTATATATTTAAAATTAATATACAAACAAAGCTGATATGGATTTTACTCACTTTAATTTATAAAAATATTATAACTTATAATCATGTAAGCATATAAGCATATGACATACGTAGACTTGTGGAATTATTCAGCTATAAATTTTGTTGTTTTACGGGGACCCATACCTCCCATATTAAATTCATTTAGCTCAGTGTTATCCTATGGAAAAAACTTACACTAACCATCTCACATTTTGAAAATTGTTAAAAAAATATTCCAAGGTGTTAAAAAAATATTCCAAAAATATTCCAAAACAGCATTTTCTCTAGGATGCTAGCTTTTCCTTTCTTTGGAATTATATCTGCCAAATGTTTTTATTTGGTTTGAAAACAGAGTAAACCAAAATCTCCCACAATTAATGTAAAATTAAACATGCTTTTCTCTGTGTTTGTTTTTCAAAGGAAACGAAATTTTTAAAATAATTCTTTAAATGCGAGCCGGCAAGAGAAGTTTTTGTTTTTCCCATAGGTTAACATTGAATGAAAGAAATCCAATATGGTTATAAGACACACCTTTAGTAGCACAAATTGGCAAAATAATCCACGTTTTGAAAAAAAAAAGATATTTGGTTTTAAACACACATGTTAAGTTGATTTGGTACCGGCTATATTGTATTTTTTTTATCTTTGTGTTACCCTATGAGAGAAATTGTTTACTTCAGAGCAGTTCTTATTCAAATATTTCTTTCAAAACATTTTACGACGTAATTAAGTGAAAAATTCACTGTGCTTATTTGTGAATCGTTTATAAAATTTCTGTTGGTAAAATAGCCAATTATTTGCTTTTAAAGAAGACTATATCAAATTTTTTTCACAAGTAATCTGAAGCTAAACAGCTGTTTTTAAAACTTCAGTCACACATTTAACCTTGAATAATTTTAAGCAACAGGTTAACATAAAAATAGATAGATAGTAATCAAATATGGCTTGTGCCTCACCACCCTAAATGCCTTATCACACGAGAAAAAAATTCGCACTGACAACTATTCTGCACGAGTGTTTGCGTTACAGTACTTCTATGCATAAAGATAAATAAAATATTTTATTCATCTCTAGAGCACCTAGTGGTCAGAGTGTGAAATTTCTATCCCGGAAAGACAGGTGAAAATACTCTATCACACGTAGATTTTCTCCCGCCTGCAATAAGAAAATGTCGTGCCAAACTGTTTTCAGTGTGTAAATTCGTCTCGTGAGATAAGTCCTTAATAGACATTGTTCTGTAGTTTCAAATAGTTTGAGAAAATAATAAAGCTCCCGATATAAAGGTTTAAAAATAACGGTATACAATAAATAAATGTATTTTTAGTTAATAAACTAATCCTTCGATTGACAAAATTTGATGTTACTAAGAAGTGTATGAATAGTTTCACTTTTTTCAGACTTACTTTTTCGAAAAGATATATTGTACTATAGGCCACAAGTTGGTCTAAACATTATAAACATTATAAACGTTATAAATATTATATTTATAGTTACAAAAGAGAAGAAAATCCTAAAATTTCCCAAATTTATAATATATATATATATATATATATATATATATATATATATATATATATATATATACGAATATATATATATATATATATATATATATATATATATATATATATAACGAAAATTCTCAGGGGTTTTCAAAACTTAAATCAAAGGCTAAAAATTCCCGCGTCATTTTGCATTCCCCTTTTTAACCCCTAACCTAAACTGACCACTAGGGCTACAAGTTACACCCTCAGAGAAGGGGCCTGACAAAATATAAACCTACATGGCCCAAGAGGACGATTTAGGAAATTTCCGATTAAAAAGGAGATACACGCTGTCGGAGACAAATTTGTCTAGAGATATTTTCCCACAGATGTTGGCCCAGGTGTTAAGAGTCTTGTACATACAACTCATGCTAGCTGACCCTTCAGTTTATCCTGTCCCAATGATGAAGTGGGAACGTTATCTTAATAAAGGTCCAACATTATCTTAATAAAGGTCTTTAACTGAAACGGTATCATTTTTATGGTCATGACTGCAACCAACCATTGAGAAGTCCGTATCATTACATATATATATATATATATATATATATATATATATATATATATATATAATTTATAATTTTAATTTTTTGTTTTTTTTATTTAATATATTCTGTACAGTTATAAGTGTTTATATAATGTTCGAATGGGAAACCATGCTTTTTGCACAAAATTGGGATTTTTGTATTTTACGTATGTTTTATAACATGTTTTAATTAATTTTTTTTTGCATAGTTTTGAATATCCATAAACTGTAATGGATTCATAAACTGAAGGTTAATACTTTATCTGACTCTTTGTAGGTTAATACTTTATGAACTATAGTAGTAAATTCTTACATAAAAATTTACAGTAAGTATTTAATAATGATTCCAGTTTTTTATTAATGAAAAGGAAGCTTATGTCATCCAAATCAGTAATTAAGACCATCAGCGTAAAGAAATACTGTCGGCTACTTTTAAGCTTTTATGTAGATAGTGATAACAAACGAGTGCTTAACAATAAATCTACGTGTTATATCGGGAAGGTGTTAGATGTATCGTCTAATTGCTTTTAAAAAAATTTACATTTATTAATTTTGCTTCAAAAATCCCGACATCCAATAAATGAAGCCTTATCTGGCGACAGATCTGAACGTCTGAAGTGTAAAGCACTTTAATCCTACCTAAATGCGTCAAGACACAAAGTAAAGCATAAAAACATGGCACTAAAACACTTTTTTCTCCTTTCTTATCGAAGAAAATAACGAGAGACATTTTTACGAGGAAAAAATTAGGAAAAATGTCTGCCACCAAAGGAAATGAAAAGATGCCCCACAAAATCCACTCCGGGTGCAGAGACATTAATTCGAAGGGATTTGGACCGCGTGTGCTAAAAAAAAAAAGAAGAAGAGCACGGAAAACACGTCTATTCTTCATCGTTATTCTGAGATGACCGGAAGGGTATAAAAATAGGAACTAAATGATGGCAGAGATTTGTATCCGTTACCCGTAAATAGCCCCGATCTGAACTATTTATTTTGAAAATCTTTGGCCTATCCCTACCGGGGGACATTTTGTATTACCCTTGCCATGATCTGCTGAAACGAAAGACAAACTTTTTTGTTCATGTGTTCAACTTTCATTTTTGAGAATAATATATATAGCAACATAGTACAAGTAGAAAAAAGTTTACAAACTAAAGGTTTATAAACAATTGCAACAGAAAGTCGTAATTTTTCACACAATGAGGTTTTTATATATTATGTAATTTATAATTAATTTCATTTGATTCTTAGTTGTATAGTTTTATGTGTTCACAAAAATCAATATTTCACAGAATATAATATCTATATATAATGCAATTTATTGATGGCGATACAGTATATTAGTTTTATTTGCTACAATATCATACGATACAATATAGTATTATACGATACGATACTATAACACACAATTTAATAATTTTACTCTTTATTCATTTCTATACTGCCGAACGGTGGCCGAATGGTTAGGGTGCTGGCCTTCGGAACCAGAGTTCGTGAGTTCGATTCCCACTATGGCATGGGTGTTCGTAGACGTTCGGAATCGCCTTTAAGCAGTAGGTCCCGGTCTCATTATCCCTCGTGTTGCAAAAAGTGGACCGTAGCATTCCATAACCAAACCATTTTTATACTCACAAACGAAAACAAAAATTGGATTAATAATGTTACTGCACAATACGATTGTTATATGTGATTCGTCCAGCAGTCCTGATGCGACAGCAATGTTTTAATAGTTTTGTAAACTGTGTTTATTTTGTAACCGTTGAGCATAACGCCATCTGTAAAAAAATAATACAATAGGGTTCGCTGAGAACTAGGGGATTAAATCGTCCATATATTCTTTTTTTTTTCTTGGTTTTCTTTAAAGTGGATGATTTGGACGACGTTGGGTGTGAGAATATTCAAAGTCATTGTAAGTAAATGCTTTATTCTTTTTAATCATAAATCTTATTGGGTTGTCATTTTCCCAACGCTAATCCAATCCATATCCATTTAATTTTATTTCACTGTGTTTAAGTATTTTGGTATCGCCCTCATTCACATTATTCTTATTTATTGTACATTCCACTAAGTCTTATCATCTCACAATATGTAATGCAACTTACTATATTTAATTTATTAGTAATATAATTAATTAGTTACGAATTAATTCCTTGATTGAATCAAGGTAGGAGGTAATTCTGCAATGGATCCCTAGCCACTGTGATGTGCCTGGGAATGAGCATGCGGACACGCTTGCTAAAGATGGCTGTTTTCTGCACCAACCCATAACTTGTACCCCTCTAAGAAATGTTAAGCGGGCCATCCATGAACATGTTCGTAAGGCTCAGCTAAGCCATTATAGGGACACTGCTTCCGGAAAAAAATGGTCTTCTTTTTTGGATAGGCAAATATGTGGCACCTTGCCCAGAGCTATTGGTGTAGCCTGTTTCCGCCTTGAGACTGGACATGATTTTCTTCAGGCCCATCTGCACAAAGTCGGTCTTGCTGATTCACCAAACTGTGTTCTTTGTGCTTCATCCCCAATGCATGAAGATCACCTTTCTTCTTGTCCTGTCCTATAGGATGTTGTTTCTTCGGGTTCCTTTTCGACTCTCCTATCTAATGGGGCAATTCCTTGTCTGTATTGGAGTGCAAGGCGTCGTATGCTCGAAAGAGTTCAGACGGACACAATATAAAAAAAATATTTAATTTCTATTTTTGTATCATTATAAATGTTAATTTTACAGGTAGAAATTAAAACGGGAGAGGCAAATCATGAAATTTTCCCAATTTATAATTTATATTATTAAATTTATAATTTTTATATAATTCATAATTTATTTAATGAATCTTGTACAGTTATAAGTGTTTACAGAATGTCTGAGTGCAAAACCGTACTTTTTACACAAATTTTATGATTTTCGTATTTTATATTTTATATGTTTTATTTATTTTTTTATTTGCATAGTTTCCCAAAATGTTTGAGATGAAAATCATCGTGTTTTGCACATAGTGATTTATAAATATCATTTAATTTATAATTTATTTATTTATATATTCATTTGTATAACTGTTCAAAAGAGATTGGAGCATATTAGCACCAAGTCGTCATATTTGCATTTTATGTATTTTGCAATTTACTTTCTTCGATATCTATTTGTATTGTTATAAATATTCACAAAAATATGAAATAAAAAATAATAATTTTAACAGTGTAAAATTTATATATGCTCTGTAGTTTATACTTTATTTTCTTTTGCATTTATTTGTATTTTATAAGTATTTAAAAGAAGTTTGAGCAAATTCATTTATTTTTCAAGATTATATTTTTATATATATAATTTATTATATTTTTATATAATTTATTATATTTTTATATAATTTATTATATTTTTATACAATTTATTATTTATTTTATATAATTTATCGTTCATATTATGTAATTTATTTTTATTTTATAATTTATTTCATTGGATAAATATTCGTAGGATATTATGTATCCTCCTCAGAAAATGTTTAAAGGAAAGTCATTTTTTCTCATATTCATTTTTTATCCTCTGTTTATATATAATTTATTTTAGTTGATATATATGTATATATATATATATATATATATATATATATATATACATATATATATATATATATATATATATATATATATATATATATATATATATATATATCTCTCTCTCTCTCTCTCTCTCTCTCTCTATATATATATATATATATATATATATATATATATATATATATATATATATATATATATATATATATATATATATATATATATATATATATATATATATATATATATATATATATATATATATATATATATATATATATATGTATATATACATATATGTATATATGTATACATATATATATATATATATATATATATATATATATATATGTGTGTGTGTGTGTGTGTGTGTGTGTGTGTGTGTTTATATGTGTATGCGTCTTATAGCTATTTGTAAAGCTACACGTATTTCCACCATAGAATATCATCAATTCCGCAAAAAGTTATTTTTGAGGTTACGTAATTTATAAATTAATTTATGTCTTTAAATATGAAACAAGAGTTTCTTAGTGAAATATTGGTACAAAATTTTATAATATTTGTGGGCAAGTCACGTTTTAGTTAGGTTTTCTTTTTTGACGCCTGAATCTCCCCACTACCATTTCCTCCATATAATTTACTGCCAAAACACAAAAGGAAGGGAAATAAATGTTCAAATCAGAAAGTATGACAAAATTCCGGAATTAATTATTCAAATGTTTAATAAGTTGACCAAACAAGGACAGCGGGGAGCACAAAATTTGAAAGTCAAAGCAGTTAGCGATAAAAGTTTGGTTAGCGGAGTTGAAAGTTTGAACTTAATTCTTTTCTGATCAGCAAAGCTAAAAAGTAAGCCAGTTTCTTTGGAGGCTCTCGTATAGAAATTAGGCAAAAGAGGATATTTACGTAAATGAGGAATTGTAATTAAATATTCTGTATGTTTAACTGCTGTGAATAATGATTGTAAATAAATGGAGCATTTTTCTATTTCTTACTTTACCATTTTTTAACTGTACTGGGTTTTCTCAAGTAGCGTATAAACAAATGATAAAAAGTAACCTCAACCATATGGTGGAAAATAAATGTCTTCCTTGTTTGCCTATTATGCTATATTTTCCTATTTATTTTGCATAATGTTTCGTGTCAATAATTGCGATTTTTCTTCAATATTCAAGTAGCCGAATGATACCCGAATGGTTAGATTTTATATAGCGGAGTTCGTGGGTTCGAATCTGACTGTGACATGGTTGTTCGTAGCTGTTCAAAATAGGTTTTAATCAGTAGGTTCTGGTCTCATTAGCCTTCGTGTTGCAGAAAAGTAGACCATAGCGTTTCAAACCAAATCAAACCTTCCAAATTCAAAGAAGGGTTTCTTTCTTAACATACCGAGTTCTGCCATCTGGCGGTGACCCAAATCATTAATATTCATTATACTGAAATATTTCATTATACGGATATTTTGATTTAAAGCGCTATTCTTGCTATTAAAATTCTACTTTTACTCGTTACCAGTCAGTTATAAAGAGTAAATTTTCAGTAATAATTTGTAAATAATAGATTTTTACTTTTGTTTTCTAAAAAAGCAATTTAACAACATTCTTTCAACAGTTTAAAAACATTGTTACAGCTTCTTATAGATGCCTCAATAAATTTTAATTACAATGCTGTAGATTGGTAGCTTTAACGCCCTTTATATCTTCATTTGCCGTGATACTTGAACTGTACTCAGACAACACGATATCTTGTGAATGGAAGTATTTTTTAAACTTAAACAATGTTTAATGATAATTCTGTTGATGAATTTTCACAAAATTGAAAAGGATATATAATAGGCATACCAGTAGTTATGTGATGTTTATTCAAATAAAATTTTGTTTTTCGTTTGTTAAACTTAAGAAAACTGTACTATTTAAAAAAGAGGAGGTAAAAAATTTGTAAAAAATGGTCCATTAGTTTACAACCATTACTCAAAACAGCTAAATATACAGGATGTTAAAGTAGAATTCCTCTTTGATTTAATTAAGCTTTTTTATCTAATTTCTATACACAAACATTAAAAAAATGTCTTACTATATGTTCCGACATATGAACTATTCTACTATATGTACATCTACAAGTTAAATCTACTTGTAAGTGTTTTGTAACAGGACTTCTACATAGCAGGAATAGGAAAGTAGGCTAGAAATCTCAAGCAAGTGTGTACCGAGTTAAAACAATCCTAAATTTTTAATCCAAAATTTTTATCCTTTGAGTGATAGGTAATGTGCAAAGGATAATTCTGATGACGTATCAGATAAAATAATGTGTATAATTTAATAATTGCACAAGAAAGTATGGAGAATTGACGTAAAATATTCGATTACTTTTCTTTCAATCAGAAAAAAGTGTTTTGTTTGAAGAAGATCCAGTTACACTAATGCATTTAAGTTGCAAAATGTACAAAATGCGAACTGGAAAATGGAAACAGGTGCAGTAACACTTCTATTTACTATTAAATTTATTTTTTATATTCTTTGTAATACGTATATCATGTGGTTCCATAAATCATTAAAATAGATTCTGCGCATATTGCGCAACTTTGCGTTTTTGACCTCAACTTTTGGTAAAAAGTGCCAGGTATACACGAATAAAAACAATACTGTTTAATTTCTATATTGTTGAAAATTACAGCTTTAAGAAAAAAGACCTTAAGTGTTAAACAATAAGTAAATAACATATTTATTATTTAATTCTGTCTATAAATCGTATTCTACTAGGAATTCTTCAGTGTAGTTTATTTTAATCTGTTGAAAATTAATTATAAAAAATAAAATCATCATAAAGCTATTTTGATCTTTTCGGCTTTTAAAACCCCCGAGACACTAATTTTTAAATCTCTGAGACATTTGTATACTCCTTTCAATTTCATTTGAATTTTTTAAGGTACTTAAAGCAATTAAAATATACTTCGATCAATACAGATAACATAAAATATTAAATAATAGATAAATGTATAATTTTTAGGAAATGAAAAATAATGATTCACTTAATTTATAAATCATCAAGATGTTAGTATATTGTCTTTAACTCCATTATATTTTTAATAATTACAAATACTGAAAAAAAATTGATAACATATAATTTTTTATTCTGAATTCCGAATAACATAAAAATTTAAACAGTCCGATTAAATTTGTAAATTACCTTATTTTATGACCAGATAATATGAAATAAATTTCTGACAACTAAATTAGATTTGATGAATTTGACAATACTCTTTTTACAGTTCGAAAAGAACAATTTTGACATAAAAGGTAATTTGTTATAGAAAGTATTTCAGGACTTTTCTTATAAATTTTTAAAAATTTCTTCTACTATAATATATTTGAATTGATTTTACACATTTTTGATAAATTTCTTCACTAATTACGGCATGAATGTCTGTGTAATTATTCCACAGGATACATCATCACATTTAACTGTCATCGTCATCTATCGTCAGAAACTGTCATCGTCAGTACAGGATTTTAAAAAGAGTGCATTAGCGCTGAAGATTTAGAAAAGCTGTCCAAAAACGTACTTTTTATTGCTGACCATTATTTACGTCATTCTGCTTATTTTTATTATTTGGCCATTCATGTGGAAACAATAAAATAATCCATCAATAAAGGGTCATTCCAGAGTCGCCCAAATTTATTATCTTAGGATTTTGCAATTTCAATTAGACATTTCTTCCCTTTCAGACTATATTTATTTTAAAACCACATATCCTCAAAACTAATGCTTTTGGAAAAATGAAATGCTTTCAATCCGGAATATCAGATAAAATAATGTGTATAATTTAATAATTGCACAAGAAAGTATGGAGAATTGACGTAAAATATTCGATTACTTCAATCAGAAAAAAGTGTCACACTAATGCATTTAAAAAAAATCAAAATGCGAGAAAAAGACTATTAAAAAATTTAATATATATCATGGGAAAATATTCATATGCAAATCAATTACAGCTTTATACCTAACATATATTTTTTATCTTTTCTTTTTTTGTAAAAATTACCTTAGATAAAAATAAAAAATAAATATAAATAACATATTTATTTTTTAATTCTGTCTATAATTTTTAAATCTAAATTTCAGTGTATTTTTTTTATTTTTGAAATTAATTATAAAATAAAATCATAAAGCTATTTTGATCTTTTCGGCGTTTAAAAAAAAGACATAATTAAACTAATAAATAACATTTTTATAATTTGTATAAATCATTCAATTTCATTATTTTTATTTTAATCTTAAAATAATATAAAAATATCAGATAAATATAATTAAAAGAGACACTAATTTTTAAATCTCAAATGATATAATTTCATTTAATTTTTAATATACAAATACTGATAAAAAAATATTAAATATAATTTTTAATTTTTAAAAATAATAAAAATTTAAATATTTATAATTTTTTACCTTATTTTATGACCAGATAATATTGATAATATAATTTTGAACTAATTTATTTTTAAATAGTAAATTACCTTATTTTTCCGAAATATGAAATAATTTGACACTAAATTAGATTTTAGGATTATAGAACAATACTCTTTTACAGTTTATTTAATTAATTTGTTATAGAAAATTTCTTGACTTTTTTATTAATTTTTTAAAAAAATTTCTAATTTAATATATTTGAATTGGGTTTAATGATTTTTGGTAAATTTCTTCACTAATTAAGGCATGAATATCTCCGCAATGATTCCACAGGATACATCGTCACATAATTTAACTGTCATCGTCATCTATCGTCAGTACAGGATTTTAAAAAGAGTGCATAAGCGCTACAGATTTAGAAAAGCTGTCCAAAAACGTACTTTTTATTACCGACCATTATTTACGTCATTCTGCTTATTTTTATTTAGCCATTCATGTGGAAACAATGCAAGAATCCATCTTTACAGGGTCATTCCAGAGTCGCCCAAGTTCATCAACTTAGGATTTTGCAATTTCAATTTGACATTTCTACCCTTTCAGACTATGTTTATTTTAAAACCACATATACTCAAAACTAATGCTTTTGGAAGAATGAAATGCTTTCAATCCGAAATTTTTCCGTTTTTGTTTCAAAGTATGTTTTAAAGAACAATAAAATGAGATTTATCGAAGTTTCTGCTGTTCAACTATTTTTGTATTCCTTGTGAACCACTCGCTTCTGGATGTTCGCTCTATTTGGTATTGATTTGAAATTTCTCTGAAAAAAAAGGAAACTTCTCATAATCTCGTAAAATGGTTTAGAAATTAATGCTTCTAAACAGATCTTTTCAATGCTTGGCTTATTTATATTTAAATATATATTTTCGGCTTTTTTTAACCTTTTATTTTGTTTACTTACACTAATGTTGTGCCGAACGATAGCCGAATGGTTAGGGCACTGATCTTCGGAACCGGAGTTAGTGAGTGTGAATCCCACTGGGTCATGGATGTTCGTAGCTGTTCGCAATCGGCTTTAAGCAATAGGTCCCGATCTCATTAGCCCCCAAAAAGTAGATCGCAGTGCTCCAAACTAAACACTCATATATATATATATATATATATATATATATATATATATATATATATATATATATATATATATATATATATATATATATATATATATATATATATATATATATATATATATATATATATATATATATATATATATATATATATATATATATATATATATACATATATATACATATATATATATATATATATATATATATATATATATATACATATATATACATACATATATACATATACATATATATATATATATATATATATATATATATATATATATATATATATATATATATATATATATATATATATATATATATATATGTCATGTCTTGGATGAAGCAATAGCGAAGAGTCCATTATTGTCCTCCTAAAATCTTTATTTATTCTTGATAGTCCAGACATGAGGCATATACTAAGTTAATTTGTACGAAGTACTGTGGCGGCAGATACGGCTGGAGAGAGAGATGTCTAACTGGCTATCAACCATGCTAAGCAGAATAGAGAGTGTGACTTCTTACTTAAAAATATAAAATCTTACCTTTGGTTTTTTTTTTTTTTGGGGGGGGGGGTTGTGCCTGACCAGTTACACTTTTCGAGGGCGTGTTTTGGGCGTTCTTGAATTTCTTCATTGGCTGTTGCACTTTTATTTTGTTTTTAGTGTGGAGGAAGAGATAGCGTGGGGGACGTTGTTTTGTGGCTGCAGGTGCTTCGCGTTAAGTGTTAAAGTTAATGTGTAAGTCTAACCACAAATGTTGGGGGACTAAAAGTCTAGTGTCAAAAAGGGATTAACTGGTTTAAATGACGACTTCCGTAACGTCAAAGGGGAATTAAAATTTCGTCTTCATGGCCCACAGGTGGCTCACATGTGTTTTTCAGATCTTGTTTGCTGGAGTTGTTTACTTTCCACACAGGGTTTTTTCCTTATTTTCGGGGGTCTTATTCTTCGATCTGTTTTTTATATTATTATATATATATATATATATATATATATATATATATATATATATATATATATAAAGATATATATATATATATATATATAACTATTTCAAAATTCTACAACAGTTTAGTATTAGCTGATTTTCACAGGCAGCCAATGTTAATTAGCAATTAAGCTCCAGGAAGACAAGTAGTACTAATGTTTGATTGGCTGAATCTGAAAAATAAGTAACGATAACGGAAGATATTTTACATAATTAAAATTAAAATTGAATCAAATGTTCTGTGTATCTAAGATATCCCTTGCATGCATGCACACAGATACAGGCATAGCCCTTAGGATTGGTAAATTTAAATTTTATCTGGCAGGAATTTCTGCTAAATAAAATTTAAATTATTTCGTTGAAAGGTCGCCAAATCTAAATCTCTAAAATATTTTCAAAAACAAAATAGTGAGGGAAAATCTTTTTAGCATATTATTTTCACTCCTTACAAAGTTAATAATTTTTTTATTAGGAAAGAGAATTTTTCAAAATTGGGATATTTTCTTTCTGATTAAAATGTTCTTTCATGGTGGAAAGCTCTGAGTAAAATCTTTTAGAAGGCTGTGTAATAATTTTATGATATTTTTGTAAGAACATATCTGATATCGTTGGTAAGAATTTGGGTTACAGTTAGGGTTTTCTTAAATTTGAGTGGTGTAATTAAAAGCCAGTCATAAATATTTCGTTATGCAGAATAATAAGCTACGGAAATTCCTTATCTAAACAAGAACGAATCTCAGAAAATATTTCATGAAACTCCATATTAATATTTTACATGCAAATCTGATAATACAAAATTTCCCATTACTTTTTAATTTTTATAATTTTTAAGCTATCGCTGATAATTTTCTCCCTTATTATTTAGTACATGTTTTTAAAAACTACTAAAAAAGAACATTTTTTTCTTATTTTTGAGCTAAGTGGCTGTTTCAAAAGAAATGAATGTGTTGCGATATTTCTTTACCGCGTAAAAAGCATTTTTATGTAAAAAAAAAAATTCTTTAACATGCAGTGTAATATTTCTGTTATGCCGTAAAAGCCTATCTCGCATCGCTGGTAACTTTTAATTATACTTATAAGTTTGCGGAATCTGGATGCATTTAGTAAGATTATGTTATCATTAAAAGCAAGTCATAAAGTTTACTTGCAAACATGATGTTTCGAGATGTTTATTTCTCCACATATTTTAAGCAGTAAAAACAAGATCTCATGAGATTTTTATTACATTGTTTTCATCAAAGAAAAACTCATTTTGAATATAACAACAAGAATGTATAATTATACTGATAAACGTTAAAAGACAATAAACTGCAATATATGTACGGATGTAAGAAAGACTTAATTGGAAGTGGTAGTATCGATCGAATATGCCACTTAAGAAATACGACTTATTCTGCTTCAAGGTGAATTATTCCTTTAAACAATTCATTTTTATCTATCGCAATATTATACATCGCAAGATACTAATCTTTCATACACTATTACGAGTGATATTTAAAAGGAAATGGCAATTTAAACTTTTTATGTTATACTTAAATGCAAACCTTAAATATTTACCGATAAGGATACTAGTAGCATCCAGAAAGTAAGTTTCCCTATGTTTTCCCCTTGAAAGTAAACTAATTAGATTTGTCAATTGAGCATTCGTAACAGATCTATGGCGTATCAATCATATGCCAGCTGGACAGGTCCCGCCTCGTGCCAGTAGCGTGGAAGCAGTGGTCCGAAATGGAAGTTCTAATTCCTTCTCCCGCCGCCTGGAAGGGAAAGGCATAATGCTCATTGACTTCTTTCCACGTAGTGAAACAGTAAACGCTGACTGTTACTGTGAAACACTACAGAAATTGGGATGTGTCATTCAAAACAAGAGGCGTAGAATGCTTACTGCCGGTGCTGTGTTCCTCCATGACAATGCTCGTCTACATACGGTTCGAAGCACAGCAGACGAAATTTGGCTGGGAGTTTTTTGATCATCCATACAGCCCTTATCTTACTCCCAGCGATTTTCCCGTTTTATTGCACCTCAAGAAATTCCTGTTTTCTAGTGATCGTTTTGGTATGGATGAAGAGCTGAAGACGTCTGTCACACGCTGGTTCCATTCACAGGAGGCAGAGTTCTACGACAGAGGGATACAAAAGTTGATCCCACAATACAAATGCCTCAATTCTGGGGGTGGCTATGTTGAAAAATAGCTGAAACATTGTTGTACTTTTTGCCAATAAATATGTTCCTGAAAGTGTCTTTTTTTCTTTTAAATAGGGAAACTTAATTTCTTGATGTGCCTTGTATATATATTAGGCTACATAATATTATAAACATTTTTGAGCAGGAAAAGTAGTCTAAGAATAATTTTTATATATTTATCAACTTTAAAGAAAGACATCAGTTTTGAAAATAAGCAGAGAAATTTAAAAAAAGAAACTGAACATGTTACCTCTAATAAAAGTTAGAAGGCAAGCAACTGTAACATATATAGGGATGTAAGACTTGATTTAAAGTAATATCATTGTGATAATTAATTTACATGTGACTTATAGAATAATTTCCTATTCCAATAATTCCATATTTTTTTCAAATTAAGATTATATAATAGGGAGTACTAATGCTTAAAGCCCTATCACAATTAATATTTTGGAGAAAAGTGTAATGCAAGAGTTTTATCCAAATGGTAAAATACCGACAAATAAAAGATAGATATGTGATAATTTAGTGAAATATTAGCCTCGAGTAGCTCCGCAGAAAAAGAGAGAAAAAAATGCATCGACTTCTGGAAATATTTGAACACAAAATCCGAAATATTTAATCGAATATTTAATTGAAGCGTATACCTTCTTC
>CM063505.1:71861930-71866930 GCA_032207245.1 Pardosa pseudoannulata
AACTATACGTCAATTATAAACCATGTAAGAGAATGGCCTATTAGCCTTTACCTTTCCATACCCAATCTGAAGAGAAATTATATGATAATTCAATGTTACAACAAGCATTATTAATGTAATTCCAGATTCTAGTCAATGTGAATTAATCTGTAAAATTAATGTTATAATAACTTTAACAAAGTAAAATATGTTAAAACTTTAATCATTAGACGTTTATCATTTCTTTGAAGAATGATAGTTATTTTATCGTTTTAATTCAATTTGTCTAATTTTATTGCTTTTTACTTCCTTGTACGGAATAACGGTACTAAAGTAGTGGGAAGTTTTGATGTCCATATTGATGTCCATAACATAACTGTCCACATAGATCATGCCTAAATTAATTTTAACTGGTTTGGCTTTACGTCCGTAGGTACGTAAAAGGAAACTTTACCTTTGAAATTTTTGGTCTCCTTTTTGACTATCCCAGTGTGAATTTGCACCAGTTTCAATGTGGAAACAGTACATACGTTTGTACGTATCTCACATAACTAAAAACTATTATATGCAGGATATTGAAATTTGTATTATTACTGTTGTGACATATATTAATATATTAATTAGAACTCGGGATCATCTACTTTAAGCGAAAGGCTCCCATTGTGAGTAAGTTCCCATGTAAAAAAAGACACAACAACACTCTTTTAAAATTTAAAAAAGAAACCCTCAGATGCCTCGCGGAAACATTCTAAATCGAACCAGATACGGTCAAAACCGCATCCGATTCCTCAAACCAAAGCAAAGAAGTACCCGTTCCTTACTGATGTAATATGATGTTGCCATAGTAATATGTTGTTGCCTTACTGATGTAATATGTTGTTGCCTAGCTGAGTACCTCCTTTCCTAATTGCAATCCGCATTCTGTTTAATGAAAAGTCATCCAAAGTCATTTGTTTCATCCAAATTACAGCACTTGAACTCTACTCCTTGTTTAAATAAGACATACTACTCATTGCAGAATACAATTTAAATTATTGTTGAATTAATATTGTATAATTCTTTTGTAATTAGAACTGCTTTTTTAGAAATTGCTTAACTATACACTTCATTAACCCCTTCCCTGTTTTGCCCGTACGCCGTACGGGCACAGCTTTCGGGCCTTTACTGATTTGCCCGTGCGCCGTACGGGCGACTGATTTCTATTTCGCTTGCACTGTTTCGACCGTATTTTTTTTCCAGTTTTAGTAACAAATTATTCCAGTAAATGATAGTTTGCAGTTTATTATATTTTTTACTCTAAATAGGTCAAAAGCGAGGGTTTTTTCGCATGTTTTGGTATCTGAAGACGAATTGTTATCGTTCAGTGAGCTTTCTGGTTATATTTTACTAACCGCCTGATAATTTTATTGATGTAAGAGTTGAATAATATATTTTTCTTTTAAATTATGGATAATTCAGAGCGTATGGAGCTAATTTCTTGCGATTCGAACTGTGACTCGGAATCTGAAACTGAATTATCTGTAAATATGATAGTATCGAAAGGTTACTAAATGACCTGAATAGTAGTGACTATGATAGTAGTACAGATGGAATACTGAAGCAAGACAATTTTTGATATTAATTGTGATAATCCTTCGGATCCGCCTCCTAGATTTGCTTTCACTCGAATTATAAAAATTAACTTGGATATCGATGAGACTAAAGGTAAACTTCAGTTCTATGATGCTTTCATAGAAAGAAAAAAAAAGTTGTAATAAATGCTTAAAAATATTAGAAATGTTAATTTTAATAACATATCTTTACTTAAAAATGTAAAATGAACAAAAAAATGCGGTAAAAAATGTGACATTTTTTTGACCGAATTCTGGAAAAAAAGGAAACTTTCAAACGGTTAAAGAATTGAAGGTTGCATCTCACATACAAATAAAATAAATTTACAGCAAGCAAAACATATACAAGCAAAAATGTGCATAACTTAATAGGAGCATAAGGAATTAATGTACAGTCCACACTATACATTTTTATACTGTTTACAAAAAATATAATTCCCACCACTAAAATATTTTTCTACCTATTTAATTTATCAAAACTTTTTCAAACTAATAAATTATAAATAATAGTAAAAATGTGGTCTTTCTTTTTTTCGATAAAGTTTAAAATAAACCCGGAGTGCACAAAATAGCTTTTTAGAGAATAGAAAGCTTTTATACAGCAGAAAGCCTTATCTAATAACAACCTTAGAATCTCTGTTTTATATATCTAGAAGAAAGAAATTCGAGGAGGATAAAAATCAAATTTTTTGTTCCGATTTCAACTGAAAAAAGGAATATAAGGTTTGGAGAATCCAGTTCTTAAATCCGTAGTTCTGTCTTTACCTATACACGATTATCAAAGAAAACATGAAAAATATTCTTTGAGACTGGTAAAAGCTTTCTGGATTCCGAAGTACCAAGATAAGTTTTTGGGTTTTATAAAATATAAAAATTTTCAAAATGGTCATTAAGTAGGTCTCATTTTTCTACAGTCGTTGTTTGCTGTTGGCCATCCGCAGAAAGATATTTGGTCGATACGATGAACTTTAATAAATCTTTATATCCATGTTTTTATTTTTTCCCTTTTCTTACTCTTTCAATAAATAAAGGCAAGCCTAAATAAACTTCTTTTAAAATACTTTTACTCAGTAATATTGTACATTACAAAAAAAGTTGAATATTTTCTCATCAAGAACGTATGAAAGTTAATTTCCAAAAGAAAACTAGGTTAATATGTAATCCTAGAACAACGACTGCAATATTTTTTAAAATGTAAAAAGTAATAAATTTTATTTTATTTTGATATAGATAAATGGCTCATTAATTTGTTTCAATTTGCTGTAAATTATGAAGTTTTACATACAAAAAATACTTAAAATAGAGAAGTTTTTGTAACGTATTTTTATCCAAAAATTGTTTTTGAAATAAGAGGTAAATTATTTTGAAAAGGCAGAACGAAAGCTTGAATTTTATTCTTCTCCAGTATTTATTTCATAGGATATCATCTAAAAACATAGCATTCTGAAATTATATATTGTGTAAATGCCATGCATCAGATTATTTGAAACTAAATTTTTACTCTTGTAGCTATTATCTTTTAGTACTAGCTAAAACTTTTGGCTGAAAATTTTGTTTTAAAATACATGGAAACATTAACTATTCAATAAATTTAATTTTTTTAAATTTAATTATTAAATTTGGTTTCAAATCCTTAATTTGTTTCAACATTAAGAATTTCACTATGACTTTTTTAAATTATGAAGTTTTACATGCAATACAGATTTAATGCCATGAACTATTAACTAAAAAAATTTTTCTGGCTAAGCTTTTGAAATAAACGGTATATTATTTGTAAAGACATGTTCTGAAAGAAAAACCAGAGAAAATGCGTGTGTTGAGTATACTTTTATTATCTTACTATCTCATTTTTTGTTTCATTGTATACATTTTAAAAATCCAACATTTATAGGAGAACATTATCGTGTAAGAATCGTACATCTGAATTTTAGCACTTAAAGTTTTACTAAAGATTTACATAAATCCTCTTTTAGTACTAGCTAGTACTTTTGAATGAAAAATTATTTAATAATGCATTTTAACCACTATTATTCAAAAAGTATTTCAAACTGCTAAAATTCTTGGAATATGTCTCGTAAATGAAGCTATTGTCCCACTGATAAAGAACTCTATCTGTTCATTAATAAAATGTCTTGCCTTCTTACGAAAACCTTCTCTCTCATGTCCATGATATACATCTTTTTGATTTCCTAACATCATTTTTCATTTAATAAAACTTCACTTTTTTACAATTTTTCTCGTTTTTTCTGAGAAGTGTATAACCTAAGAGAAAGCTATATCTGGTTTCTATTTAGAAAATTATTATAATTCGGTACTCTTTTCTGTGCTTAGTTGCCAAAAGATCGTTGACGATCCACTCAAAACCTCTTGACAATATCGATTTCTAAGGTATTCTAAATATAAATCGTAGTAAAATACTTCCGCATAAGCAAAATTATTTAGCCAGACAACTCATCATCTGTATTCTGAAAGCTTTATGGTTACAGACTTCGTTCAATTATTTGGCATTCAGTTAATGTAGGGAAGCTATATATTATGATTCAATTCCAAAAGAATAATCAAACTGATATATTTGATTTGAAGTACTTTTATTTTAAGTTGTTTTGTTGGAAAGCCTGAGTTTTTCTGAGAGATGCCCTATAAATATGGGTATACACAGATGTAAATATTGTAATGAAGTATAAGTCAAAATTACATCAATAAAAAATAAAGAAATGATAGTTTCTTACAAAAATTTCTTTAACAGAGGTGTGTGCAAAAGTTATTTACAAAGATATGTACAAATTATACTTTACAATCGACATCTATACTGTAATAAACGAGAGTTGAGGAAAACCGGTGCTAACACCAAAAGCTCTTGATTAAACTGTCGATAGCCAGGAAAGCAAAAAAAAAATCTTAGATCGCAAAGTTAGGTTTCAGAACAGCCAGTTGCTATACTCTGTTCACTGCCATCAAATAACTCGACCTCGCATTTCCAGTCCCTATAATATATTACCAACCTCTCCTTATCCCCTGTCACATTACACCAGGTTTAGAGGATCAGTCTTTAAGCAACCTTTCTGATGCACCAGAGTTGCTGCAAAAGAACTGCTGATTCAGAACTATTAGCTCTGAAAGGTCAAGCAATTGGCATCAACTTGTTTGATCTATCCTTCAGGCATTTTAATGGTTGGTAATATCAGAGAGAATCAGAAGTCTTACCTCTACTCTACAGTAATTTTCGCGACAAGAAGTCTAGAAAGTGCATCATGCCAAATGGGCATATTTGCTTACCGTTAACATCTCTCCATCATCTGTTTGTCGTCATATTTAGGGTAATAGAGTGTGTCGTTTCCTCTGTACACTTAACGATAGAGTTCGTTACAGTATATGCACTGGTCGATGAGTTAGTTCGTTGGCTAGAGCGGG
>CM063505.1:71871930-71879430 GCA_032207245.1 Pardosa pseudoannulata
TATTTTGTTATGCAACAGAATACATAAGAAAAACATATCCACAGTTAATTTAAGATATTTAACTAAGAATATAATATATTTCAATAATGCGACTTATTTGGGAATAATTTAGAGTACTGATGCTGTGTTTAAATTTTTGCAGGAATGTTATCGAAATAAAAGAATGGATCAATTTGCAGACAATAAATTGATAGAAATTCTTATAAAAAAGGTCATTTTTTTTCTCTGCGTTTCCTAGTTTGATCATTCAGACAGCTTTTATTTCTCCAACGACTCGACGAAAGATAATTATTCCAGCCTCTTTCCCTGTAATTATATCCAAAATTAACTCACTCCAAATTTCCTAGACCTTTTTTTTTCAATTTCAGTGAAATGGCGTTTTGTATCACAAAGACAATTTGTAATCATTCGCAAGGGCTTAAATGTGTAGTTACAGTATTTAAAAAAAAAGAATATTTCTAGTATTAGCAACATTTTTTACAAAGCAACATTTCTTACATTTTTTATTACTCTTTAGAGAAAGATTTTAATATTTGATTTTATACATATTTTTTACGATAATGTGCTTTTATCTCATAAATTTTATTAACACATCCAAGAATAATGATACTAATTCACCTTATTTATGTTCATTACCTCTCTGGCGTGACATAAATTCATGTTATTTTGTGTTCGGTTCCTGATTGCTGCTGCAATAGCTCATGTCATTTTGAATTCCATACCTCTTTACTTCTGCAATAATACACGCTATTTCAAATTCTATTCCTGGTGGTTGCTGAAGTGAATTCATATCCTAAAATTTCTGTTTCAGAATGCGGCAGCATAATCGCATGTATGAGTCATAAAAAGGAAATAAGAATACAGTAGGGTAAAAATTATAAAGCCGCTTGAATATATGATATAATTAAAAAACAAAAGATCAGACATTTATGAAATTTCATACATATATATTATACGCTATAAGGAACTAAAGGAGAAAATATATTCATTAATAACTACATTAACAAATGGTTAATGCCCATAAGAAATTTTCCGTACAAAGAAAGTTGGAGACAGTTATAAAGTCGATACATTTATTTCATCACTAATCGAAGTGAGATCCTTTTTTTCAGACTGTGAATAGTTTATGTTTCTTAGAATCTGTTAGACCGCACAAAGTACTTGGATCAATATTGTTCCAGCAGTTTGAATTGAATTGTCTTCCATTTTTTCAAGCATTTCGGACTAAAATTTCTCAAAGATACATTCTATTACATTCAGATCTCGCCAATCATTGAAGGCATTTCACCAAGTTAGCTTCCAGCCCAAATTTAATTGAATTCGAAACATGAACGGAAGTGTTGGTCTGCTGAAATATCTAGTCTCCTGAAGTTATAAGAATAACAATGGATGATAAATTTTCTTCTAAGGTATCTTGATACACAATCGAATTCATTTTGTTACGCATGAAAACAATTGGAGTCGTTCCACAGGCGGCCTAAACCATTACAGAGTCACCTCCAAATTGACGCTTTAAAAAAATATGAGATTCCTGTCATAAATCATGCTAAAATAATTTATAACCCTCGTGTCCATCAAAATCATATTTATTTTCATCGAAAAGACAACAAATCTCCAATTTGTGCCTCCGGTTAAATGTTTTCCGGCAAAATCTATGCGAGTATTTTTGTGTGGTGTTTAGAAAGACTGGGTTTTCCTTTAAATTTTTTCAACTGAACAGTAGAAATTACTTAAAACATTTCTTACCGTTCGACTTGTAGATGGTAATTGTAAATGTTCTTGGATTTGGGGAGATGACATTTTTTTTTGTCCACAAGCTAGCTTCCGGATTTGTCTTGATTGCCTTACAGTTAAAGATTTCGGTTTTTCTGTACGCTTCTTACTGCCGTAATATGTGGGCCGAACGATGATCGATTGGTTAGATTGCTGGCCTTTGGAACCGGAGTTCGTGGATTCGAATCCCACTGAGGAATTGATGTTCGTAGCCGTTCGGAATCGGCTTTAAGCTGTAGGTCCCGGTCTCATTAGCCCTCGTGTTGCAAAAAGTAGACCGTAGCACTCCAAACCAAACCAAACTGCCGTAATGTGTGGGATTTCTGAGAAAACTGTTTACTTCAGCCTCGAACCTTCCTATTTTTCTTGAAATATTAGAACCAGACATTTCAGCTTCATTTAAAGGTAATATTTGTATATGTTTATCATCGGATAACTTTTTCCCTCTTGAAATTGTATTAAACAGACCAAATACAAAATGAATGCACGTAACACGTTGACATTTACCTAAACTTTCATGGTGACTTATTTTCTCAAGTCTAGCATTACGTCCAATAAAGCTAAAACAATAGGCTTTATAATTTTTTTCAAATGTTTTTTATTTGTTGTAAGAAATTAGCAGGATTTACTTTTCCCCTTCCGTTTATCTAAAGAAAGTTTATGCGTGTTACTGTGATGAAACATTGAAATGAAAATAGAAGAACAACAATTCTATTATTTTTATACTTTTCTAAATCTTTTATCGGCTTTATAATTTTTTCAGCACTGTATGAGAAAGAAATCAGCTTCAGACTTTCATTATTATCGCCGGTACATCGCCTAAAATAAATTGCTGATTCCCAATTTGTTAAGTAGAGTTACAGCTTGAATTTTCCCTGAAAGTAAACTTTTATCTTGGGATCATCGCAATTTTTATCCCACTCCAATTCATTTTTTTTTTCCGAAGTTCGATCAATATTCTAGGATGTCGTTTTATAAAGACTCCTTTTGATATACAGGAAAAGCAAATTTTCATACAAGTATAAGGTGATTTTACTGTTATTTCATTAAATGGGATACATTTTATTCCTCATTCTGATTCATTTTTTAACACTAAATTGCCCAAGGAAGTCATTTTTACTACTTTTCAATTTTAATTAGAAAAACAATTATGTATATAATGACACAGTTTTCTTAGATTTTTGTGATTTTTGTACAATATATTAATAAACGTATATATGTGCTATACAAAAAGTCACAAAATTCTAAGAAATTCTGTCATTATATATAAAATTGTTTTTCTAATTGATATTAAAAAGCAATCAAAATGATTTCCTAGGACAATCTAGTATTAAACGAGAGGAAGTTGCCTTATGCACCTAAATAAAATGTTTGTTAATATGGGACTTAAATTTCTTGATGTCTTTCCCATGTAAGAAAGGAACTTTTCTTTAAAATTAGTTTTAAAGCATTCTGTTGACACCAGACGGAGTCAAGTTTAATTTCCTGTAACAATAAGTTACATTCGGTTCAACCTTTTTTTACTTCTCCCCGTGATTCATCGTCAAAGAGATACCAGAACAGGACTGGTTTGAACTAGAAAGAAGCTTTGGACTTCTCCCAGTCAATAGAAGGAGGCATTGGTTTGGGGGAATCTCACCCCCCCCCTCCGTTCGGGAGTGGACCCCTGTTTTTTCTCCGGGGCAGTCTGATTTTTTTTAGAGGACAAGGTTTTGACCTGAGAAGAGTAGAAGGTGAACACTGCTGTCATCCGCGGTTGCGGGATAGACCTTTTGAGGAAAATCATCGCCATATTGTTTTCTAGGGCCGACGCCGACTCGAGAGCAGCCTTCGATATCTACAAATGGTAAGTTGATTCCAGCTCTATTCCTTAGGCATTTATTTAATTGTATAAAATCGTTTAATAAAGATATATTTGTCCATGTGATTTTAATGAATTTAGATTTCTTCTTTCTCAAACACTAGGGCAACGTAGCATTTTTTTTTTTACATTTCCTTCTTGATTTTTTGAGTGTTAATTTAGTATTTCAGAAAATGTCTAACTAAAATATGTTCTTTATCTTTGCAAAAACTGAAATAGTTGCTGAAATACTTTCATTTCTCAACAAATATTGCTACAAAATTTCATCCATCAGGAATTATATATTTTAAAAATAATTTTATACAACTTATTATTTTCACTCTATTATTTTTCAAAAAGCAGATAAACTTTAACTTCAAACATTATTTTTAATTCAAACCTTCATTAGCAACTATACTTACATGAATTGAAAATATTTCCAGTTTCTAATCAAAGAACCTTTAAACCCATAGCTTTTCAAAAACTCCTATGACACCTATCTGAGTTCATACAGTTCTAAAGTACGATATTTCAGCAATTATTTTTACTTTTGTTTACAGAGAAAAATTTACCAGTCATATTCAACATAAAAAAAATATTCTTCCTTGAAATACAATAACTACTTTTCTCCGCTACGTTTCATTTACATTTACCGCTCATTACATTTATATTTTTATACTATTTAATAAATTGCTTTTACGAATACTCATCATTCGAAAGCGAATTATTTAACCTTCAACTCATTTATCAATTTTAGAAAATATTTCTAAAACTAATCTTTTATTCTAAATTCCAATGAAAACAGAGCAGTATTAGACAGTTATCCTGAAAATGCCAAATCATTATCTCGAATTACCATAAAACTAAGATCCAAAGATAACTAAATCGAAATTTAGTACAATTAGATGGAGATTAATTAAAAGTATTCTTGTAATAAAAAAGAGTTCTACTTAAATTATTGCACAGTTAAAAAAATAATAAAGTAAGATAAAGTAAACAAAGAAATATATTGTTATTAAATAAGTTACAAGCTACTGCGTATAAAAGTGTAGAATTATCAGCATTTGTTGCTATAAAAGATCTTAATAGTGTTTCATTCTACCACTGGATGTAAATTATTTTAAGGGGCAAATTTTTTCTACTTTCAGAGAAATCAGAAGACGTATCTGTTCCATTACACATTCCTATCATTTATCTATTCTGATAGTAAAATTAAAAAATGCTTTAAACTGTACTGATAACATAATATAAGTGATAGCGATAATCAACGTGGAGGAAGTTGCTTCAAAATATTAAAGATTTATGATTTGTACTGGTTTTTATTGGCTGTTTTAAATTGGCTAAAAATATAGGACAGATAGAACAGCAATCAAAGTTGTGAGAAAATGGCATTCGTATGTTCTATAGAAAACAGGATGGCCATATATAGTTTAAGATTGTAACTTTAAAAGTCATCGTCTTTCAAAAGCGTCAACGTTGACAGTACAAGTGATAGCTATAATCAACGTGGAGCGAGTTGCTACAAAATTTTAAAAATATAGGATTTGTACTAGTTTTTATTACTAATTTACAGTAACATAACTAGTTTATAAATGAAAAAGGATTTAGCCGTATATCTAAATATTTATTGCCCAAAAGTATTACAAACATATAAAAAAATTGCAGAAATCACGAGTTACCCTATTAATATGGCAGAGACTTTAAATAAGTAATACATCGAAAATTATCCGCCGGTTACATGAAAATATACAGTTTATCCCCTACTCATTTTAATTGGCCGGGCTAATTCGGAAATGAGATGCTTACGAAATGAGCCTAAGGAATAAACAGTAGTGGCCCTTGCATAAAATGAAGCATCGAGTCCTAGTAGAACTTAAAATTTTATTTAAGATTGTAGAATGATTATTGTAGAACTATTGTTGTAGAATTATTACATTGCTTCTTTCAGCCGCAATAACATTTCACCGGTTCTTTGGTGGAACTATATGGCGGCAGACACAATTTACTGTCTTCATATGGAATGCTCCAGAACTTTATAACAGAGGAAAAGGCAAATTGACGAAAAGAAAAGAGTCCTATTAATTGAATAGCTGAAAGGAGTTTTTATTATTGACTATTCCTTGCTTATTTTGTCAGAAAAATACATGCCCCTCGACATGACACAAAAATCAAAACGAAGCAAAATGGCTAAAAAAAGGTACTCTTTAAAAAAAATGATGCAGATGATCTCTACCCAAATTTCGGCCAAAATGATGTCCACTCAACACCGCGCATGGCAAGGCCAGTGGAAATATCCCGCCAGCGGGAAACCAAGACGATCGCCAAAATGTAGCGTGAGTAGGAAGAATATCCTAGGGATCTTATGGCGCCAAGGAACGCTCAAGCTGGACAAAATGGTGAAAGATGGGGAGAGCAAAACGGCAACCCACGGATGATCAGCCCGGGAAGATTCAAGGTGACTTGGGCATCTAATTGGACTGAATATCTAAATTTACTCTCAAAACGCCCGTTTCCGGTACAATTTCACTTCGAAATGTGCCCGCATACAATGTATTAATAGGTTCAGACTTCGCAATCTAGAATTCTAGATAACACCTTAAGATCTAGTCCATTTCGTACCTGTACATTCTATTTAAATTCATGGATTTGTAATCATTCCATTTCTTGTATATCTCTAAAGAAATCCCTATCAGGTAAGTCATCTTGAACTATTAAGTCAAGAAATGTAGACAAATTCAGTTAGAGAAAAAATGAACATAAGAATTCATAATCGTATTTATGTACAATACAGCAGAATGTAATCCAAATTTACGACAATTAAATATTATGTCCAGTGAGATGCTTACCAGGATATTAAATCAATCCAATTACTTTGAAAGAATTGCTCTTCAAGGTCAATAAGGATTTATCTAAGAATATCCCATTACTTCTGAGAGGTTTTCTGCAGTTACGGTGTTCATAAATTCATCACAAAGGTGATTTTTCATATATTTTATTGGATAAAAAGTTGATAAAGAACTTAATGTATGACGGGCCAATATTTCAACCTCCGTCCAAAATTTTTATCTTGTTGCTTCGTAATAAATTATTGTTTAATTGTTAGAGGTAAGATTCGAATAGAACTATTGGGGAGACATTGATACGCGTCTATAAACAGAAATCAGTTTTATCGAAGAGTTTTTACATTCGGTCCTAAGGAGGATTTGGCTAGTTTTGTAGATTCTCTATAGAATAGGAAACTGAGACAAATCAAAACATCTTTAGATTATCGTTTCGTATTATCTATCAATACAACAGCCTGTTCGTAAAAGCGAGGTTAAATTTTTATAAGAACTCAGTATTGATTTTTAATAATTTAAATAATATAGGTGTTCAATCATTTTTCAAAATCTGAAATTTGAAAAGGACTTCTAAATGAAAGTACGCCATCTATCCTCACTCACTCAGGCTATAAAATTAAGCATTACACTTAGACCATCATCGGTAAAAAAATATATATATATATAACAGCTTTTACTAAGAGTTTTGTATAGCCACATTGAACCCTATACCTCAATCCGTGCTACTTTCAAGGTGTCTCTTCTTACCATACAGTCCTAAAAAATATGTATATTTTAGTAGATTGACCCATCCCTCTCAGCTTGACTCATGATCTTAGAATCAACCTAACCTATGTGAGTCTGTGTGTGTATGTATATTGTAACTTATTCTCGTTACATTAAATTTCCAGATACAAACTTATCTACGACCGTGAGAAAAAACTGCATAAAGTGGAAATAGTGAAAGGGCCTTTTGCGAGCACTTGAACTGAGCTCTTCTTCACCTATTGAAAGGACGTTGTTTCGCGCAGAATAGGATGTCGTATAGAGGATTGTTAGCACCGAGGA
>CM063505.1:71884430-71901930 GCA_032207245.1 Pardosa pseudoannulata
TTAAAAGTGTTGTTTGTACTCATACTTTTATTTGAGGTCATAAGTAAGATAAATTGAATCTGACTTCTCAAGTACAGAAAGTTTAAATACATATATTTCAATAGAAAAAGAAATAAATAAGTTAAGCATAGAACTATCATCTGTTATATATTTAAAATATCAAAAATATAATATGTATAAAATGTATAATATGTATATATAAAATGTATAAAATATGTAAAATATATAAAATATATAATGTATTTTTAATATAAAATGTATAATATGTTTATACATACATATATATACATACATATACATACATATACAAACATACATATACATACATATATATATATATATATATATATATATATATATATATATATATATATATATATATATATATATATAATCGAAAACTCATCCATGTCTCCAAAAAGTTTTTTTATTACAAAAGCTCTTGATTCTACATCATTGGCTTCCATATATCACAGATGTATGAGATTGGAGCCGTGAATAATTATAAAAAGATTAGGTAAAGTAATCCAAAAAGTAAAGTTTAAAAAAAAAGATATTTAATAGGTAGTTTTGCTACGAAACCACTGTCCGTTAAAGGGTTAATTCAAAAGATAAGTTATATGCCATTTACATTGTGCAAAAACCTAAATGAAGTAATAGAATTATATCTATCTCTCCACAAAAGTTTTCACTTCCTCACCATTGTTGCGATATAACACGTATTCTTCCATTTTCCTTTAATCCTAGCGCTCCAAATAATAATGCTTTTACTCCCTTGAATGCAATTTTCCTCTCAGAGGAATTATGTACACATGATAGGCTGAATAGAGAGCCTCGTGCCTTTAACTCTTCCATTTAATTATCTGTTGCTCTACATTTCGTGTACTTCACTCGCTGAGAATGGAAAATCCAAAATTGTTAGAGCATATAAATCACTATGTGTATGCATTTCAAGGAAGTATGGGTTGGATCGATTGCCCTTACCTGCTTGGAAACACGGGTGATACGTAAATGCCGTTGTGGGTGGGCCCATTTGAAGGGAAAATAAAGTTCTAACGAGCGCAGATTGCTCTTGAAAAGAATCAGTGTTGCTAGCTAGTAGATTGTTCATGTAACTTGCATTATCCTTTGTGCAAGATGATGTTATGGCATGGATAATTAGGATTAACGTTATCCATAAATTAAAATTTACACAATAGGAACACTTTGATTGTGACATTTGGATTATAGTTTCGTTGTGTTAGCGCTATCTAGACAATTTCTGAAAGATTGTTCATGTGAATTTAGATGTTTATGTTATGGATAAAACAGTATTATTAGGATTAACGTTAACCATAAATTAAATTATACACAATAAGAAAACTTTCATTGTGACATTTGGAGTACAGTTTCAATGTGTTAGAGTTATCTAGACAATTTCACAAAGATTGTTCACGTGAAATTGAGCAGCTTGTAGAAAAATTTGGGTGAAAATCTCTTTGTGGATGCTTTAGATGTTTATGTTATGGATCAAACGGGATTATAAGGATTAACGTTAACCATAAATTAAATTTTACACAATAGGAAAACTTTCATTGTGACATTTGGAGTATAGTTTCAATGTGTTAGCGCTATCTAGACAATTTCTCAAAGATTGTTCATGTGAAATTGAGTAGCTTGCAGAAGATTTTGGGAGAAAATCTCTTTGTGAATACTTTAGATGGTTATGTTATGGATCAAACGGGATAATTAGGATTAACGTTAACCATAAATTAAATTTTACACAATAGGATCGCTTTGATTGTGACATTTGGATTATAGTTTCTTTGTGTTAGCGCTATATAGACAATTTCTCAAACATTGTTCTGACAACTGTAAGCATGAAATAAAAAACTAACATAGATGACAGCTATTAAAATATGGTAATTTTAATTTAAAAGTGCCGTAATAAATATAATTTGAAGCTGTAAGTAATATATCCTGACATATATCCTTGTATTCTTGGATATATTTACGTAATTCATATCATTAAGCCCTTTTGGGAAAGAATTTTTTGTGAAAATTGCTTTATACGTTCTTAAGATATTTGAAAAAACATGGTCCTTTAAATTAGTTTTACGAGATAGTTAGGATTAACGTTAACCATAATTTAAATTATTCACAACAGGCACACTTTCATTGTGACATGTGAATTATAGTTTCGTTGTGTTAGCGCTATCTAGACAATTTCTCAAACATTGTTCTGACAACTGTAAGCATGAAATAAAAACTAACATACATGACAGCTATTAAAATATGGTAATTTTAATTTAAAAGTGCCGTAATAAATATAATTTGAAGCTGTAAGTAATATATCCTGACATATATCCTTGTATTTTTGGAGATATTTACATAATTCATATCATTGAGTCCTTTTGGGAAAGAATTTTTTGTGAAAATTGCGTTATACGTTCTTAAGATATTTGAAAAAACAGGGTCCTTTAAATTAGTTTTACGAGATAGTTAGGATTACCGTTAACCAGAAATTAAATTATACACAATAGGAACACTTTCATTGGGACATTTATATTATAGTTTCCTTGTGTTAGCGCTATCTAGACAATTTTTCAAAGATTGTTTTGACAACTGCAATCATGGAATAAAAAACTAACATACATGACAGCGATTAAAATCTCGTAACTTTAATTTAAAGTACCCTAATTTATATACTTTGGAGCTGTCAGTATTATGACATATATCCTTGTATTCTCGACAATATTTACATAGTTCATATCAAGTTAAGTCCTTTGGAACATAATTTTGCTGAAATGTTCTTAAGATATTTGGATAAAACAGGGCTATTTTAATTAGTTTTAACCACAAAATTAAGTAATACAGAAAAGTAAAAATTTCATTGAATCATTTAGACTGTACTTTTATAGTTTTAGAACTACCTAAAAGATTTTCAAATGGTTATTTTATGAAACTATAAGCATAGAATAAAAATTTAACATATATATAAAATTTGTAAGCCTTAAATTAAATGCTCTCATTTTTGTTCTCTATTTTATAATTCGGAGAGCATTCTGCAACCTTTTATATGATTAAATGTTATATTGATAGGAAATAATCAAGAAACATTTGTACAAAAATAGTGAAATAAATCCATGTTTAGAATTAATAAAAGTTAAGTTTTATTTGTGCATTTTATACGTCAGTCTTTGCTTATTAATTTCATCATATTTTTGTGACTACATGATCAACAACGATGCTTAATCACTGTAGCAAAGTGATTTATTATATCTAAAAAAATCTCCCTTAAACGAAGTAAGAAATAATCAAAGTTAGTAATAAGTATAATTAAAATTCACACGGCAAAATCCTTTGATAAAAAAATGATAATAAAAACATTTTATGTAAATTTTTCTACTGTATGAAACATGCAGGTCTCTAGAGTAGTAGCATATATTGCATTCTAAAATCACTGTGTATTTATTTTTTATACATTAATTGGGTCATTTTAGGTAGAAAAGAGCAAGTTTTAGATTTTATAACCCCAGGAGTTTTACTGAGCTTCGAACTCCCAAACGTACAGGAAAAAAAGAATGAAAGATTTAAACCTCTATTGATATATAAAGTTCGATTTTTATGCCTCCTCATTCTATTTTATGTAAGAATTTTCTCTATGATATAGTTACATTAAAGTTTCAAATGCACTTAAAATTTATTGAAGAACAGAATTTATCACCAGTCCAGTGGAACTTGTAATAAATAAAGTGATTGTCAGTACGATACAATTTATTTTAGTATAAAATAAATGATGAATCATTTCTATTAAACTGAACATATATCTTCCAAAAATTCCTTAGATTACATTATGCCCAACAACTGAAGTATGATAAAATATCGAAGAAGCATACAAATATGTTCAGAAATTATATTTTGAAATTGACATTGCAATTTCAATTGTATTTCATAAAATAATAGTTAAATTTAGTAATGAATTTCTTTACTTTCACTTACTTCAGAATAGTTCGTTGCATTCTAAATAGCTCGTTAATAATGTTAAATTTAGTAATGAATTTCTTTATTTTCGCTTACTTCAGAATAGTTCATCGCATTCTAAATAGATCGTTAATAATGTTAAATTTAGTAATGAATTTCTTTATTTTCACTTACTTCAGAATAACTCATAGTATTCTAAATAGCTCGTTAATAATGTTAAATTTAGTAATGAATTTCTTTATTTTCACTTACTTCAGAATAGTTCATCGAATTCTAAATAGCTCGTTAATAATGTTCGTATGAGTTTCATTTGATCATATAGGATAAATCTTCCCAACTTACCTAGTGCTTAACTAAGTTGAACTTACAATGTCCATTGAAATTGTTGTGTGCAAACATGACAGCATATAATTTCACTCGCTGTGAATAGATTTACCCAATCAAAGTAATTCCATTTTCTGTGGAATTATTTTAATAGAAATTTAACACAACCATATATTTCAGAATAGTTTATTTCGTTCTAAATAACCCGGTAATAATATAATGTTGCAATGAGCTGCATTTGATCAGAAATGTGAGGAATATTCATGCCTTACCCGGTTCAAAACTAAGTTGAGAAAGTACACTATACATCAAGAATGTTGTAGAAAAACATATTTTAAAGAATGATAGTTACCTGTTCTATGGAAATACCTTAACAGAAATTTAACATAACCACATTTTCAGAATACTGTATCCCATTCTAAATAGCTCGGTAGTAATATAATGTTGCAGCAAGCAACATTTGATAAGGAAGATGATGAAAGTTCCTGAATTACCTGATGCTTAATTAAGTTGTGGACGGCAACTATACATCGAAAATGTTGCAGACAAACATCGCAGGATGTAATTTTATCCGTTATGAATAGATCCACCCAAGCTATTATTATAGTTCAAAGTATAAGGTGAATCTGTCTATTAAACTGAACATAAGCCGCAAAACATGCCTTAGAATGTTTTATATCTAAGCACTAAAATATGATGAAATCTCAAAGACTTCAAATAATATTTAGATTTTTTTAATTGAACATTAAAATTTCCATAGTATTTTATAAAACGATCGTTATATTTTCAGTTAAATTTCTTTCCTTCAATAAAAATTTAACATAGCCATTTATTTTGTATTGGTTTATCACATTCTAAATAACCCAGTAATAATATACACTCAAGAGCCAAAACATTATGACCACCCCTACATTTTGCAATGAACTCGCCTGGATGACGTGGAAGGCACGTGATCAGGTGGAAGTGGTATTTAACTGCTGCTGGAGAGTCTGAAGAATCATTCTTTCACTTACTTCTGTGTGTCATGGGAAAGGCTGCGTATCTAAGCGATTTTGATAGAGGGCAGATTGTAATGGCTCGAAGGCTCGGAACAAGTATTTCCGAAACTGCACGACTCGTGGGTTGTTCGCGATATACAGTTGTTAGTACTTATGCAAAGTGGATGAATGACTGTGAAACCAGACGACATGGTGTTGGACGTCCACACGCTATCAAAGAAAAAGGTCGTCGGAGACTGTCTCGCATAGTGAAGCAAAACCAGAGCCAGTCCTATCATTTATTATAATTCAAACTATAATTTGAATTTATTTTAATAAATTAAACATCTAGCCTCCAAACATTCCTTAGATTATTTAACATCTAATTCCTAAAATACGATAAAATCTGAGAAATTTTGCAAAATATGTTCCAGATTTCATTTTTAAATGGTCAAAATTTTTATAATATTTTACCAAATAATAGTTAAACCTTCCATGGAATTTATTTACTTTTATATAAATTGAAAATAACCACATATTTCAGAATAGTTCATCACATTCTAAATAGTCCGATAGTAATATATTGTTGCAGTGAACCACATTTGATCAGGAAAATGATGAATGGTTGGTCCATATTTCATGCTTAACTAAGTTTCGAACGTACACTATCCACCTAGAATGTTGCGTGCAAACATTGAAAGACATACTTTTACTAGTTCTAAGTAGGCCCATCCTTAGTCTTTGATATAGTTTAATTATAGACTGGATATTTTACAATAAATTCAACATACAGCGTACAAACATGCCTTATATAATTTTATGTCGGATGAAGAGGACTTTGTACCGGTTGCGATTACGAAAAAAAACTTCCTGTGGAATGAGTATGTAGAATATCCTTGAGTGGTACAAAGCAATATGTGTTATCTGTCACCATGAATAAGGCTGATGTTGATTTAACTAATATAAACAGTACAACAGCAAGACTTTGGTGTGCGACGTGCTCCACCAATTCTTTAGGTGGTAGGTTTCAATGTTTTTTAAATAGATTCAGAGGAATTAAAGTTAACTGTATAAAGTGTATATTTGATATCAAATGTATAGAAATAGCTCATTTTGCAGGAGAATTATCTGAAAATCCTTCCCAAGCGATGACATGTATACCAAAATTATGTTTTCATTTAGGTTTGTATGCAAAAAGTGCATTCCCAACTAAGTTAAGTACTGTGCAATTGCTTGATGATCCTTCATTTCTTAATTTGTATATTAATGGCAGATCTCGAAAGATGTTTGCACGTGATCCACAAAAAGCTCGAGTATATGGTGATACAGAAAAGGCTAAAAAAATAGCTACTTCATCTTTATTTGTGAATGTTGTTGCAGATATCTATGAATCTCATAATTTTCTAGCACCTATCACTTGTGTTGTTGGTTTTGGAAAATTATTTGACGAACTTGAGATACCTGTGTGGACTTGAGTGGTCGAGGAAATACATGAATGTGAATTACAAGGTGGTGAAATACAATAATATCTAAAAAAAATTAGGAAATACATGAATGTGAAATACAAGGTGGTGAAATACAATAATATCTAAAAAAATTTAGGAATAATAATACTTTTAGGATTTGTTTAAGTGGATATCAAAACTTCCATGTTATTTCAAAAAAGGATTGTTATATGTTTCCATTTAAATTCTTTGCTTTAATAGAAAATTAACATAACCACATATTTCAAAATGGTTAACTCTAAATAGCTTGTAATAACATATTGTTGCAGTAAGCTGTATTTGATCAGGAAGCGGATGAATATCCCCATCTTACCTCGTGCTTAACTAAGTTGTGACCATACACTATCCAACGAGAATGTTGCGTGCAAACATTACACGATGTAGTTTTACCCGATATGAATATATTCACCCTTTCAATATACATTAATCAATTAATGCTAAGTGAGCAATCAAAATATTTATTTAGGATAGCTTTATCAACAATGATTTGTTTCTGCATAAATTCGAGAATCTATGTATGGCAAAATCCATTCATTCCTCAGTTTTGCTACACATTCCTTGATTCAACTTTACAACGATATTTTATTAAACTATTTTATTACCATCAACACATGTAATATTTTTTCCAATAAGAGTATATTAAAAATTAATTTTAAATATAAAGTAATAAGCGCATCACGTGAATCCTTCAGTCTGGATGTACAGAGTGTTCGCCATCACTCAATATCTCAAAAATGCTTTTCCACGCTATTAATGATAAAAGTGGTATTTGTTACGTTTTAATTTTGTCTAATGACATAATACCCGTTTTTGTATATTGTATTCACATATAACTCCCAACTTCCAGTATAATTTCCATTAAAAAACTTATACAATCCTGTTCAAGTTACATCGCAAGAAGATATGAAAGTGTTTCTAGACTAAAGTTACGTAACTTTGGATGTATCCAAAGTATGTAACCAAATAACAAACTACAACAAATAACTTGCCTCGCTACCTAAATTTTCTTCTAAGCAATAGTTTCGACACAACTTTCATTATTCAAAGTTGTTTATTTTCACAGTTGTTTAGTTGTTAGTAGCTTCCAATAAAGCAATACTTTATAATGCAAAGCGAAATTTGCAATATCTTTTCTATAACGTAGTCTATTTATAACTTCATAATTTAAAGTTTGTTTTAATTCTGAGTTTTCCATGTAACACGATATCCAATTTGCCTTACGACTATGATTTTCACATTTCGATTCCGATAGATCACACTTCCTAATATGAATTAATACTAAGCTTTCATATAATACGGTATGAATAAATCGAAATTTGCAATAGTTTTTCTGTAACGTAGTCTTTTTATAACTTCAGAATTTATAATTTGTTTTACTTCTGAGTTTTTGATGTAACACTTTATGTGTTTATCCAATTTGTCTTATATCTACGTTTCTCACATTTCGATTCCGATAGATCACACTTCCTAATATGAATTAATTCTAAGCTTCAATATAATGCGGTATGAATGAATCGAAATTTGCAATAGTTTTTCTATAACGTAGTCTTTTTATAACTTCATAATTTAAAATTTGTTTTAATTCTAAGTTTTCCATGTAACACGTTATGCGTTTATCCAATTTGTCTTATTTTTACGTTTCTCACATTTCGATTCCAATATATCACACTTCTTAACATGAATTAATTCTGGTCTTCCATTTAATGCGGTACAAATAAATCAAAATTTGCAATATTTTTTCTATAACGTAGTCTTTTTATAACTCCAGAATTTATAATTTGTTTTACTTCTGAGTTTTTGATGTAACAAGTTATGTGTTTATCCAATTAGTTTTATACCTACGTTTCTCACATTTCGATTCCGATAGATCACATTTCCTAATATGAATTAATTCTAAGCTTCCATATTTTGCGGTAAGAATAAATCGCGGTAAAATACCTGACTACTTAAAATACGTAAGGCAGACTTGACTACTTAAATATAATTTTTTTTAAATTTATTTATATTTTAATGTAAAAATACTTATTATAAACAGTTTTATCTTCGGATAAATGAATGTTTTTTAAACAATTATTTAGCTTAATATACAGTTATAATATCATATCTAATCATAATAAATCCCAATATAATGAATATTATCGTGACCTATCATCACCAGAGGGCAGCACTTGAGGATTTCTCAGAAAAAAAACCGTAACCATATGAAACGAAGATTTCTTTCACAATTTAAATGAATGTGCAAATGGTAATTATGTTGGAGTCTCTCATGAGACAAAATATTAATAACTTAATAGGTGTAAAAAGAAATCATGCGGTGTTCACGTTGCCATTTTTTGTATTTAATGGATGAGTGACAATTTTCTTGAAAACAAATGGTCTGTCTTTAATTTTCCAAGTATCATGACATTCGATTTCTCCGCAACAGAATGTTACTAGTGTCTCAGCCCATTGCTGTCGTTTCAGTTTTCCATTTCATGATATATTTTTATCTTATCTGGAAATTGTACATCCGACTCCTGTAATGCGAGAACATCAACTGTATTACTCTAAGAGAAGCTCTAACCTCCAAATCCCTTCCCCCATCAGTCATTCGCGTCTCTTAGCAACGTATTTCAAAGATGAACTATCAGGCATTAACACAGCTTCACGGGAATGGAGATAGTAGAATTTACTGAGAATCACTTCTATATGAGTTTTTCGGGAACAAAATTCAACCCATAAGCAACAGAATTTTATTTTTCGGAAAAATTTCTACATGGGATTTATTTCTCGTAAAATGAAGGCGAGAATAATAGCTTTCAAAGTTATAGGCCACCGGGATATATCTAGTAATATTTTACATAGGATATTACAAGGATACATAGGGACATATCCTATATAGGTTTTATTTCTTGTAAAATGAAAGCTAGAATGGTATTTTTCATTTCAATGTTATACATTATCTGAGTATTATACTTAAAACAGGCAGTAATATCTTTTAATCTCAAGGTAATCTTTAACAGCACACATGTTCCACTGGACATTATGTCTATGTTCACAATGTCCATAAGATTTCCAGATGACGTATTGGATTTCAAATAGATATCCAATCAAGACTATGGTGTTACGGATGAACACGATGTATTAAATAAATATCTAGATGAAGCCTGTTACACCACATTGTTCTTCTCTTATCTCCACTAAAATTTTTTTTTCTAATTTTGTAAAGTCTTATAAAATTACTATCCATATGTCATGCTCGAACGATAAAATAGTACAAAAATGATGATAACAGCACAATAAATTTTTTGCAGACATACTTAAAAATCTAATATATAATATGTAGAACTTCTGTAGATGAGGTAAGAATTTCAAGGAAAAACACAATTCTCGCAATTCAAGTAAAAGGACAAAACTTATACGTAATATGTAACACTTCTGTACACGAACGGGTAAAATTTTCAAAGGAATAGCACAATTCTCACAAATCATGTTGTAAAATCATATGTAAACTTATATGTAATATAAGTTCCATATGATATGTAATGATAAAATATGTTCCATATGATATGTAAGGATAAAATATGTTCCATATGATATGTAATGATAATGATATGTAAACTTATATGTAATATAATTCCAAAACTTATATGTAATATGTAACACTTCTGTAGATGACACATGTGGGTAAGAATTGCAAGGGAAAACACAATTCTAGCAATTCAAGTTGTAAAATGGTAAAACTTTTATGTAATCTGTAACACTTCTGTAGATGACACATGTGGATAAGAATTTCAAGGTAAAACACAATTCTAGCAATTCAAGTTGTAAAATTACAAAACTTATATATAGTGTCCAAAATTTTTGTAGCTGACACTTTCGGGTATAAATTTCAAGAAAAACACAATTATCGCTATCCAAGTTATAAAATATCACTCTCTAAATTTTTTTGAATTTCTGTTAAATCTGCAGATTTAAACTTGGAATTCTTCCGTTAAATAAAATAATTTTAGGAGGCTGAAGGATTATCACTCGTCATTTATGCGATGTTAAAGTGAAAAATGAGAAGTGAAAAAAATCTTCTTCCTGAATCACGTCGGGGAGGAAACAAAAAAATCTTACCCTTGGTAGCTGGACACTATTTTTTCATTGCACCTTCAACCAGCAATGGGGGATAATCCAATGAAGGTTTTAACCGGTTCATAATCCAGTTCAAAATCCCCGTTCTTCTACTTCCAATAAAATTTAGCAGAGCTGTTGGAATGTAAATATTGATAATAAACTGAGTAATATCAAGCCAAAAATTGAAAAGTGGCACCCTTTGTCGTCCAGAAAGCATGTTGTCATCCTCACCAGTCTCCGTATCGGACACACACGATTCACCCATAGTCATCCCTTACTTGGTGATCACGCATCTTCATGTAAAATTTGTAAGATCAACAGGTCCGTTAAACGCGCCCTGATCGACTGTCCCATCTTTAATCAACATCGTCTCCATTATTTTAAAACTTCTACTCCTGATATCAAATATCTTTTAAATGCGCCGCCATGTCCTAAACTTTTTACCTTTCTAAAAGTCATCGGTTTTTACCCTCACATCTGAATTTAATGCCTCATCGCTGTTTTTTTACTTTTGATTTTATGTCTCTGCTCTACACTGTTTTTTGTATTTTTTTATTTGTTTACTTTTATCTTCCGTCATTCTTTTATAGCTGTTTTGATTTGATCTTTATAGCATTAATGTTAACTATTTCTTTGGCACAATGTGTCCCAAGAAAACTCAGTGCCATAAAACTCCATCCATCCATCCATCCATCTACTTCCAATCTTCTACTTTTGTCGAACGATGGCCGAATGGTTAGGGCGCTGATCTTCGGTACTAGAGTTCGTGGATTCGAATCCCACTATGACATGGATGTTCGTTGCATTTCGGAATCGGCTTTAAAGAGTAGGTCCCTGTCTCATTAGCCCTCGTGTGCAAAACAGTAGACCGTAGCTTTCCAAACCAAACCAATCTTCTTGATTGTTTCATCACATATTCACATTCTGATACGGCAACATCAAAAGAGGAATGATGAGGAGGAGTACGTTGCATCTTTACGTACAATACACATAAGGAAATATTAACTTTGAAATATTAAATACCCATTTTTTGAATTCTGACAAGGTTCACCGTGACATATGTAAGTAACTCATAGACTATTGTAGAAAATGAAAATTTTGTATTTAGGTCTATTGCAAAATCTACTTATGTACCTCCCTTTTATGCGATTTTAATAAAGCACTCTGTAAAAGAAGAAATTTTAATAAAACAAATATTAAGGCTTTCGTGGATAGTAGACGTTATTTGTAGAATGGGAAAATTTCTATTTAGGTCTGCTGTAACATCTAGTTGGGGGGATTCTCCGCCTTCCCTAATGGTTAAGGCGCTGATCTTTTCATCAGAGTTCGTGGGTTCGAATCCCACTGTGGAGTGGACATCTAGTTAGGGTGATTCTCCAATGTAAAGCATTCCCTAATGGTTAAGGCGTTGATCTTAGCACCAGAGATCGTGGGTTCGAATCCCACTACGGAGTGGACATCTAGCTTGGGGATTCTCCACTATAACGCAATCCTTAATGGTTTAGGAGCTGATCTTCGCACCAGAGTTCGTAGGTTCGAATCCCACTGTGAAGTGGATGCTCGTGGTCTCGCGGAATCGGATTTAAACAGTAGGCCCAGGTCTCATTAACCTTCGTGTTGGAAAAAAGTGGAACGTAGCACTCCAAACCATACCAAACGAATATAATATAGAATATAGAACACCAATGTATAAGGATGCAACAGAAAGATGTCGACATATGTATACACGAATTAAACGATGCTTTTTAAACTAATTTTTAAACAAGTATTAAAAACGAAAATAAAAATATATTAATTGCAGAGAATAATTTTGAACTCATGTTGCTATTTTACTTCTAGCACAGAGTAAAGGAAATATTGTAATTCAGTTTTTGTCGAAGTTTCTACAAACCTAAAAAAATATCATTGGTATCGATTGTAGAGAGACAGCAGATCTCCACCAAATGGCAGCACTTAAGCTTTACTCCGATTACTCGGTTATTTTGAGAAAGGATGACTACTTTGAATCTTCAAGAGGTTGTGCAATTGATAATTCTGATAACACATTATTCAAACTAAAAAAAGGATATATATATATATATATATATATATATATATATATATATATATATATATAATATTTATAAAAGAAAGTCAAGTGGTATCAACATCAGAGTTTTTTGCTTGTGTCTCCGCTACTTGAGAAAACCAAGTATAGTATAAATATATCGAGATAAAATTGAAAAATGGTCCATTAACTTAATGTATTACTCAAAACAGCTAAACATATAAAATATTTAATTAGAACTTCTCATTTCATCAATTAAACTCTTTTGCCTGATTTCTATACGAAAAACTGAACCTTCAAAGAAATTGGCTTAATTTTTAGCTTTAGCTAACAGAAAAAAAATCACTTTCAAACTTTCAACTTCTCCAACTAAAACTTTATCGCTAATTGCTTTGACTTTTAAATTTTGTGTTCCCCTCATACCTTGTTTTATCAACTTATAAATATTTAATCTTAAGCATTTGAATATTGTCATACTTTCCAATTTGAAAACTTGGGACTTTTAGAAACAAAAATTACTTTAAAACTTTAATGGAATGTACTAATGGTAATCCTAATGACGCATCAAGTAATTAAAATCCCTATATAAAATAGCCAAAGTTATCTGCCCGTATATCCTCGAATTTATGAAGCAGATGGACCTGGAATGGATAAGAACATCCATGTTGGATTGCTGATGAGTTAGGGTTAGCAAAATTCAAAGCAAATCTTTAAAACATTCTAAAACCACCACTTCCCCCCCCCCTTTTCGTTTAATGTCATTATATAAAAACATATTTTCTCCGGTTAAGAGCAGGCGATTAAATTTATAAATTTATCACATCATAAATAGTTAAAAATAACATTTTTCTAGCATTATGACGTCTTTCCTTTAACCATATCATTTAATCATTTCTTATTTGAAATTATTTAAATATCGTCTGCATTGCTCTCATACGTTTTATCACTGAACTTAGGTATTACGTAAATAATCTTCATTTATATTTAGCTTAAAGAATAAATAATGTACATATGTGATAATTTTAAATTTAATCATAGATTATTTTTTGTTGCAATGAAAATTTTATCACCGATATTAACAACAAATTATTTTCATAAAAGTCTAGGAGTATATTTCCCGGAATAATAAATATCTAACGTTTAAGTTACATATCTTTTAAAATTAAGACGTTTGTTTTTTATACATGACCACACGACTTGACTAAATGAATTCAACGTGATTCTAAACTGCATTCACAGTATCGAGAGGCTTTAGAGGAGTATGAAGATAAAGAAATTATTGAGAGTGTACCAGATAATATACAGCCAAAAAACAAACCATTATTTTTACCTGCCTCATAGGGTACTTTACAATTCTGGAGAATCAAAAATTTTACTGATCCCGTCATATAACGGGCTATATGCTAGTTTTTAAAAAAAAATAATGCAATATGTGCACAAGGAAATCAAGAAGTATCCACATCAGATTTTTTACAACTAAACTCCCTTTCACCTATGTGGAATTTTTATAAAATATTAAGTACGATACAAGTAATCCTTCCACTAATTTTTGTACCTCTGCTTCATGAATAAAAATCTGTGTAATGGATAAGGTCTACAAGAGAATTCATAAAGCATCCATTTCAGTTTTAATTTTAACCAAAGTCTCTTTTACAAATGTAGAAGTTTCATGAAATGACGAAAGCAATACCAGTAATCCTTCCACTAATATTTGTACCTCTGCTTGAGAAATAAAAATATGTGTAATGAAGTAGGTATACAAGGAAATTCATAAGGCATTCATGTCAGTTTTGTTTATAATTAAAGTCTCTTTTACAAATGTAGAAGTTTCATGAAATAACTAAAGCAATACCAGTAATTCTTCCACTAATATTTGTACCTCTGCTTGAGGAATAAAAATCTATGTAATGAAATAGGTCTACAAGAGAATTCATAAGGCATCTATATCAGTTTCATTTTTAACCAAAATCTCTTTTACAAATGTAGAAGTTTCGTGCGATAACGAAAGCAATACCAGTAATCCTTCCTCTAATATTTGTACCTCTGCTTGAGGAATAAAAATCTGTGTAATGGATAAGGTCTACAAGAGAATTCATAAAGCATCCATTTCAGTTTTAATTTTAACCAAAGTCTCTTTTACAAATGTAGAAGTTTCATGAAATGACGAAAGCAATACCAGTAATCCTTCCACTAATATTTGTACCTCTGATTCAGGAATAAAAATATGTATAATAGGATAGGTCTACAAGAGAATTCATAAGGCATCCATGACAGTTTTTAACCAAAGTCTTTTTTACAAATGTAGAAGTTTTATAAAATAAGGAAAGCAATACCAGTAATCCTTCCACTAATATATGTACCTCTGCTTGGGAAATAAAAATATGTGTAATGGAATAGGTCTACAAGGGAATTCATAAGGCATCCATGTCAGTTTTATTTTTAACCAAAGTCTCTTTTACAAATGTAGAAGTTTCATGAAATAACTAAAGCAATACCAGTAATCCTTCCTCTAATATTTGTACCTCTGCTTGAGGAATAAAAATCTGTGTAATGGAATAGGTCTACAAAAGAATTCATGAGGCATCCACTTCAGTTTTATTTATAACCAAAGTCTCTTTTACAAATGTAAAAGTTTTCATGAAAAAACGAAAGCAATATTAGTAATCCTTCCACTAATTTTTGTACCTCTGCTTCAGGAATAAAAGTCTGTGTAATGGATAAGTCTACAAAAAAAATTCATAAGGCATCCATGTCAGTTTTATTTTTAACCAAAGTCTCTTTTACAAATGTAGAAGTTTCATGAAATAACGAAAGCAATACCAGTAATCCTTCCACTAATATTTGTACCTCTGCTTGAGGAATAAAAATCTGTGTAATGGAATAGGTCTACAAGGGAATTCATGAGGCATCCATGTCAGTTTTATTTTTAACCAAAGTCTCTTTTACAAATGTAAAAGTTTCATGAAATAACGAAAGCAATACCAGTAATCTTTCCACTAATATTTGTACCTCTGTTTGAGGAATAAAAATATGTGTAATGGAATAGGTCTACAAGGGAATTCATGAGGCATCAGTGTCAGTTTTAGTTTTAACCAAAGTCTCTTTTGCAAAAGTAGAAGTTTCATGAAATAACGAAAGCAATACCAGTAATCCTTCCACTAATACTTATACCTCTGCTTGAGGAATAAAAATCTATGTAATAGAATAGGTCTACAAGGGAATTCATAAGGACATGTCAGTTTTATTTTTAACCAATGTCTCTTTTACAAATGTAGAAGTTTCATGAAATAACGAAATCAGTACCAGTAATACTTCCTCTAATATTTGTACCTCTGATTGAGGAATATATATCTACAAGGGAACATAGGTTTACATAGGTCTACATAGGTCTACATAGGTCTACATAGGTCTACATAGGTCTACAAGGGAATTCATAAGGCATCCATGTTAGTTTTGTTTATAACCAATGTCTCTTTTACAAATAGAAGTTTCGTGAAATAACTAAAGCAATACCATTAATCCTTCCTCTAATATTTGTACCTCTGATTGAGGAACAAATATCTACAAGGGAACATAGGTCTACATAGGTATACAAGGAAATTCATAAGGCATCTATGTCAGTTTCATTTTTAACCAAAATCTCTTTTACAAATGTAGAAGTTTCATGAAATAACGAAAGCAATACCAGTAATCCTTCCTCTAATATTTGTACCTCTGCTTGAGGAATAAATATCTACAAGGGAACATACGTCTACATAGGTCTACATAGGTCTACATAGGTATACAAGGAAATTCATAAGGCATTCATGTCAGTTTTGTTTATAATTAAAGTCTTTTTTACAAATGTAGAAGTTTCATGAAATAACGAAAGCAATACCAGTAATCATTTCACTAATATTTGTACCTCTGCTTGAGAAATAAAAATATGTGTAATGAAGTAGGTATACAAGGAAATTCATAAGGCATTCATGTCAGTTTTGTTTATAATTAAAGTCTTTTTTACAAATGTAGAAGTTTCATGAAATAACGAAAGCAATACCAGTAATCATTTCACTAATTTTTGTATCCCTGCTTCAGGAATAAAAAAAATTATAGTTGTTCGCTCGAATCACTTTTGCTTGCTAAATGATGATTAATGAACAGAAATTCCATGATGTATATCACCCCTTACATATTTTTCGGGTTTTATTCACTTTTTTTTACCGGCGCTCGTTTGCAAACATTAAATGACTTAATCGGTGAAGTTTTAGCTTGGGAATGGGAAATTTTACGGTGAATTGCGTTTATTCCTTAATTACTTATGAGGGAAAAAAACTATGTGGGGAAAAAATGTATGTATATATCATAAGTTTCATTTCTTTAGTGGGACCTTTTTATAGTCGTTGATTTTTATAGAAGGATAAATAAAGTCTTAAATTCGGAATTATTTTAGTTCGTTAAGCTTTACACAGAAAAATTAAATTGAGACAGGTACAGCAGATACTGTACGTTTAGAAATTTTCATATTCTTTACATAATTTTAATTACATAGTTATTAATTCTAAATGCATAATTAAATGCATGATGAAATGAATGATTTATTA
>CM063505.1:71906930-71949430 GCA_032207245.1 Pardosa pseudoannulata
AACTACTAATCTTTTCCACCTTGGTTTTACACGAAAATTTTATTTTTATAATTGTTTTTATGCTTAAAATGGGCATTAATTAGAAGGAATACATATATTTAAAGTTTACATTTCTTCAAGTTTACAATCACATTATTTCTGGGAGCATACTTATGCTCAATGCAATGGGTGCGTTTCTCTGTATTATAGCTCTAGCCAAATTTCCCGTGTGTTTGCTTCTCGCTTGGATGGTTTAGGCTGATATTTTTTGACAAGCACAGTGATATTTTTCTATGTATTTGGTGGAAGTTTTTTTTTATATGTATGCCATGTTTATGTGTATATACCTGCATTAGATTAGAAAAAATATTTATTTCGATCTGTTTCAGTTCGTATATACCAAAGTAAAAACACTTATCTTCAATTTAGACTACAAATGGTAGCTGAATCATAAAATGTTGGTAATTTTATAAAAAAAATTGCTGGTGATGAGTCTTATAGATTGCCAGTTTGTACCTCAGAAGATTATATAAACTTTTTGTCGATGGGTTGATAATATTTAGAAAGTGTAGAACTGACTTTCTTATGCAGTTTGTTTACTGAATATTTATTTCGAGTATATCATGTAAATAAATCGAGATTTTAATTGGTTTTAATGGCCATGATAGCATTAACATCTATTAAACTCTCGATCTATTCTGCTCTATGGAAGTGAATGCTCAGCAATAACCAAATTGCATGAAAATTGCTGGCTTTGGAACGGAAAATCTTCAAGAGAATAATTTTTGGAGATTTTTATTCAATATTGAAAATTATAAGAAATATAACCAACCTCATGTTGTTAAAGTCATAAAAATAGACTGCGATGGCTTGAACACCTATTCCGACTCAATGACATAAAACAGCTCACTTTCACTAATCCCATGGGGTAGAGGAAAAGAGGAAGACCACCAATTAGGTAGCTTGACTCAGTAGAGAGGGACTTAACTACTGTCAAAAAGGGAGAATGTAGGAGTCTTGCAGCAGATAGGAACGGCTGGAAAAAACTGCTTGGGACAACTGTTTGGTGTAACAGGCTGTAGTGCTTTAGAAGAATATCATGTAAATAGTTCCAATGCTATTGACTATGGTTCTTGGAATAAAATTTGTAATCTATTACAAGAATTGGTTTGGTTTGGTTTTGGAGCACTAAGGTCTACTTTTTGCAACACGAGGGCTAATGAAACCTTGACCTACTGCTTAAAGCCGATTCCGAACGGCTACGAGCGTCCATGCCATAGTGGGATTCGAATCCACGAACTCCGGTTCCGAAGGCCAGAACCCTAACCATTCGGACATCGTTCGGCCTAGTACAAGAAAAAGAGTATCCTAGCTATTCATATAGTGGGAAAAAGTTCAGCTTCATGTTTTACGGATAAGAGTTTGTTCAGATTAAATTTCGTATTGACAGAAATAAGCGACGTTGGGCTTCGATTATTATAGTGTAGGAACAGAGTCTAAAAGAGATAGAAAACCAGATTCTTATAATTCAATATATATTTTTATGAAAAGCAAATTACGTTGAAGCATGAGCACTTGAGGTTATATTACTGAACCTCCTGATTAAAAAAAAATAGAAGACCAAACTTTTAAGTTTCTGTCCTATTTCATCGTCCGAGAGAGTTAAGATGATTGCTCTTCGTAACCCAAACACTTTCCCATAAAATATTGGGATCCCCTCAACTTGTGGTGATGCAACGCGAATTTATTGATTAACGCAACATCCCTCTGTCCACCCCATTTTCCCCTCCCAGTACTTTCTTACTAATATCCGGTGTCTTACCGAAAAGCACTCGACCCCCCGCGCCGAATGCAGCGCTCCCGAAGGGGGAACGTGACGAAGGACCTCTCGAACGATATTAAGGATAGAAAAGAAAAAGAAAAGAGAGAAAAAGAGAATTTTATCGAAGTCCCTATTGATCTCGCTTCGCAAGGGGGAAGGGGGTAGGGAATGTCTCTATAAAAGGAAATATTCTCAAACGAATTTATCGTTGAAGCGCTTGTTTTTGTGCGGTGTAAGTTTCTTTCGGTTGTTTTGTTTGCGTGGGCAGGCTTTTAAATTATTTTGTGAATATACTTATTAGTTTCATTTTTTTGTGTAATGAAAGTGTATGCAATAAGTATGTAAAAAAATTATCTTGTATCAGTTTGATTTTTAAAAATGAAAGGATTTCATTTTTTAATTACTTGTATCGGTATTTATGAATAACTTATTTCATTAACTACTTACTCTACAAAACATTTTGCTTACATAATCATCGATTTTGCTTGACATCGTTTATAAAGCATTAAAATGACAAAATACCCATTAGTTATATTACCTAAATTCTTACTCATTCAATAATGCATTGTGATTAAAAAAAAAAAAACTTCACTCAATAAATTTTTCTTTGTGGTGATTGTTTTTCTGCCGTGTAAGTGCTTTGGGTTATTTTATTTACGTGCTTCAAATTCTTTTTGTGAATATAAATTTTTAGTTTCATTATTTTATTAAAGAAAGTGCTGTCATAACTATATGTGTAAAACAAACTAACTAAAGACAGTTCAGCTTTTAAGACTGTTTAGGGGTATATATATATATATATATATATATATATATATATATATATATATATATATATATATATAAATATAATGTATTATGTATGTATGTAAATAATATGTATGTATGTATATATGTATATATGTATATATATATATGTATATTATATATGTATATATGTTATATATATATATATGTATATATATATGTATGTATATATGTATATATGTATACATGTATATATATATATATACATATATTATATATATTTATATAATATATATATATATATATATTTATATATATATGTTATGTGAATGTATAATTGGAGAATGTCGACATTCACCGTGAATGTTGACATACACCAAATACGTGTGAAAGATATATTATTATATTTTATATATTATATCATGTGTGTATATATATATGGTGAATGTTGAAAAAAATATTTTTGTTATTTTAAATATAATTTATTATTAAAACATATAAGGATATATATGTAAAATAGCACAAACCATGAATAATACTCCAAAGTTGTGTCGATTAAGAAAAATATCAAAGAGAAGCTTCAACTTATACAAATATCAAATAAAATATATTTATCTCTATTAAAAGAACTACTAAAGATAATTTCTAATGTATGCAAAAAAATGTTACAAACTTCAAAAAGAAAATTTTCCTAATGCTCAAATCGATGACACTGTGCGAATACCAGGATAGTCGACCGTGGTCATACATATGCCCGAAATGTATGTCGTTTTTTATTGAAATAGAAGATTCTGACTTTTATAACTAGTAAAGAAAAATGTATATGTGCTTTATACCTAACCAGTATATTTTGTAAAAAAAAGTTACTCTCTATATATGAGATTTCGCAAGAAATGTCGTGAGAGAAACAGCTGCTAATTAGAAGTAGGGCACGTCTATAAACGCTGTCATTGTAAAAAGAAATGTTTCATTAATAAATGCCATTAAAAATATAAGGTACTCCTGCAATTCAAATTACTATAACAGTTTAATTGTTGCAACAAATAAGATAGTATAACGTCAATAATAATAAGTTAATTATTGAAATATTTTCTGTTAAAGAGATTTTGTTCTAATTCAATGTTACATGTGTATATATAGATTTGATAATATATATAAGAAAATATAAATATATGTTCAACATTTAAATTATGTATGGTGAATGTATATATATAATATTTATTAAGTCAGAAATAAAGTATATAGCAAATATATAATATATATAATGACTACGTGAATGTTGTGTGAAAGTGTTTAGATTTCTCTTTATAGAACATATATATATATATATATATATATATATATATATATATATATATATATATATATATATATATATATATATATATATATATATATTATATATATATATATATATATATATTATTGGTTTTAGAATTGTGAGAAAATGTCTTCATTAAAATAGCTTATTATGCAGAAATTAATGCTTATATAATCCATGATTTTGCTTGAAGACATTTCTTTTATTCCCTAATCTTCAAAATGAGGAAATATAAATTATATAGATTATCTGATTTCGTCTTCATTCTGTTATACAATATGTTTTGTTTCTAAAGACAACTTCGCTTAAAATAGAATTTCGTTGCAGCGATTGTTTTTTTTTTCGAGCTGATATTATTTACGTGAAGCGCTGCTTCTAAATTATTTTGAGAATACATATTTTTAGATTAATGAAAGTTCAGCGTCATTACCATGTGTGTAAAAAATGAGCTAGAAACAGTTTCATTTTTGAAAATGTTAAGTGAGTTATTTGTTTTGAGAACCATGAATAAATTGTTTTATTATTAAATATAACTACTTAATCTGCAGAATTCATATTTACATAACCAATAATTTTGAATGAAGACATTTCTTCTATTTCCTAATTGTTAAAATGCTGAAATACTATTCAGTTAAATTACCTGATTTCCTTTCCTCTTAATTGTGTAATGTGATTTTTTTCTGGAAACAACTTCCCTTAAAATTATTTTTCCGTATTGACAACTTTTTTTCTGCATTGTAGGTGGCTTTGTGCAATTTTTGTTTTTGTTACCCGACTTTTAAAATATTTTGTCAAAGAAGTTTGTTTAGTCTCATTTTTTACCAAAGAAAGGGCAGTGCCCAAACTTTATGCGTAAAATATGAACTAGCTACAGTTTCGTTTTTAAAAATTGTAAGTGAGTTATTTGTTTTGAGAACCATGAATAAATTGTTTTATTATTAAATATAACTACTTAATCTGCAGAATTCATATTTACATAACCAATAATTTTGAATGAAGACATTTCTTCTATTTCCTAATTGTTAAAATGCTGAAATACTATTCAGTTAAATTACCTGATTTCCTTTCCTCTTAATTGTGTAATGTGATTTTTTTCTGGAAACAACTTCCCTTAAAATTATTTTTGCTTATTGACAATTACTTTTCTGTGTTTTAGGTGGCTCTGTGCAATTTTTATTTTTGTTACCCGACTGTTAAATTATTTTGTCAAAGAAGTTTGTTTAGTCTCATTTTTTACCAAAGAAAGGGCAGTACAAACTTTATGCGTAAAAAATGAGCTAGAAACAGTTTCATTTTTGAAAATGTTAAGTGAGTTATTTGTTTTGAGAACCATGAATAAATTGTTTTATTATTAAATATAACTACTTAATCTGCAGAATTCATATTTACATAACCAATAATTTTGAATGAAGACATTTCTTCTATTTCCTAATTGTTAAAATGCTGAAATACTATTCAGTTAAATTACCTGATTTCCTTTCCTCTTAATTGTGTAATGTGATTTTTTTCCCTTAAAATTATTTTTCCGTATTGACAACTTTTTTTCTGCATTGTAGGTGGCTTTGTGCAATTTTGTTTATGTTACCTGACTTTTAAAATATTTTGTCAAAGAAGTTTGTTTAGTCTCATTTTTTACCAAAGAAAGGGCAGTGCCCAAACTTTATGCGTAAAATATGAACTAGAAACAATTTCATTTTTGAAAATGTTAAGTGAGTTCATTTGTTTTGAGAACCATGAATAAATTGTTTTATTATTAAATATAACTAATTAACCTGCAGAATTCATATTTACATAACCAATAATTTTGAATGAAGACATTTCTTCTATTTCCTAATTGTTAAAATGATGAAATACCATTCAGTTAAATTACCTGATTTCCTTTCTTCTTAATTGTGTAATGTGATTTTTTTCTAACAACAACTTCACTTAAAATTATTTTTGCTTATTGACAATTACTTTTCTGTGTTTTAGGTGGCTCTGTGCAATTTTTATTTTTTGTTACCCGACTGTTAAATTATTTTGTCAAAGAAGTTTGTTTAGTCTCATTTTTTACCAAAGAAAGGGCAGTACCCAAACTTTATGCGTAAAAAATGAACTAGAAACAGTTTCATTTTTGAAAATTGTAAGTGAGTTATTTGTTTTGAGAACCATGAATAAATTGTTTTATTATTAAATATAACTACTTAACCTGCAGAATTCATATTTACATAACCACTAATTTTGAATGAAGACATTTCTTCTATTTCCTAATTGTTAAAATGATGAAATACCATTCAGTTAAATTACCTGATTTCCTTTCTCTTAATTGTGTAATGTGATTTTTTTCTAACAACAACTTCACTTAAAATTATTTTTGCTTATTGACAATTACTTTTCTGTGTTTTAGGTGGCTCTGTGCAATTTTTATTTTTGTTACCCGACTGTTAAATTATTTTGTCAAAGAAGTTTGTTTAGTCTCATTTTTTACCAAAGAAAGGGCAGCAGTACCCAAACTTTATGCGTAAAAAATGAACTAGAAACAGTTTCATTTTTGAAAATGTTAAGTGAGTTATTTGTTTTGAGAACCATGAATAAATTGTTTTTTATTATTAAATATAACTACTTAACCTGCAGAATTCATATTTACATAACCAATAATTTTGAATGAAGACATTTCTTCTATTTCCTAATTGTTAAAATGCTGAAATACTATTCAGTTAAATTACCTGATTTCCTTTCCTCTTAATTGTGTAATGTGATTTTTTTCTGGAAACAACTTCCCTTAAAATTATTTTTCCGTATTGACAACTTTTTTTCTGCATTGTAGGTGGCTTTGTGCAATTTTGTTTATGTTACCTGACTTTTAAAATATTTTGTCAAAGAAGTTTGTTTAGTCTCATTTTTTACCAAAAAAGGGCAGTACCCAAACTTTATGCGTAAAAAATGAACTAGAAACAGTTTCATTTTTGAAAATGTTAAGTGAGTTATTTGTTTTGAGAACCATGAATAAATTGTTTTATTATTAAATATAACTACTTAATCTGCAGAATTCATATTTACATAACCAATAATTTTGAATGAAGACATTTCTTCTATTTCCTAATTGTTAAAATGCTGAAATACTATTCAGTTAAATTACCTGATTTCCTTTCCTCTTAATTGTGTAATGTGATTTTTTTCTAACAACAACTTCACTTAAAATTATTTTTGCTTATTGACAATTACTTTTTCTGTGTTTTAGGTGGCTCTGTGCAATTTTTATTTTTGTTACCCGACTGTTAAATTATTTTGTCAAAGAAGTTTGTTTAGTCTCATTTTTTACCAAAGAAAGGGCAGTGCCCAAACTTTATGCGTAAAATATGAACTAGCTACAGTTTCATTTTTGAAAATGTTAAGTGAGTTATTTGTTTTAAGAACCATGAATAAATAGTTTTATTATTAAATATAACTACTTAACCTGCAGAATTCATATTTACATAACCACTAATTTTGAATGAAGACATTTCTTCTATTTCCTAATTGTTAAAATGCTGAAATACTATTCAGTTAAATTACCTGATTTCCTTTCCTCTTAATTGTGTAATGTGATTTTTTTCTGGAAACAACTTCCCTTAAAATTATTTTTCCGTATTGACAACTTTTTTTCTGCATTGTAGGTGGCTTTGTGCAATTTTGTTTATGTTACCTGACTTTTAAAATATTTTGTCAAAGAAGTTTGTTTAGTCTCATTTTTTACCAAAGAAAGGGCAGTGCCCAAACTTTATGCGTAAAATATGAACTAGCTACAGTTTAGTTTTTAAAAATTCTTATAGGTTTCATTTACTATTTCTTTCCTTTATAATAATAAATAAATAAATAAATTCTGTTGATATTAATACTTACACAATAAAAGATTTTACGAGAAGGAATAGCTTCTATATATAAATTGTTAAAATGCTGAAATAACAATCATTGAGATTGACTTCCTCCTAATTCTGTTACGCAATGTGATTTTTCTAAATATAACTTCGTCTAAAATAAATTTGCATGGAAGCGATTGTCTTTGTGTGTTGCAAATAGCTTTGGATTGCTTGGGTGCACCTCTGCTCGGACAGAATGATTTTTCTGTCTTTTCTCTTGTCTAGTAAAGATGTCCGTTCTAGCAGCTCTGAAATATTGTTTCCATTAGACTTATGCCGTTCTCTTCAATATGGCCAGACTCCATTGTTCGTTATTACTGGTAGCTCGTTAGGTTTTCTCCTATTCCAGCATCCCGGGCAAGTTAAACAATAGGGGCTACATAATTATTGTAACTGCAGAAAATAATGGATTACATACCTATATCTGTATGTATGTATGTATATATATATATATATATATATATATATATATAATATATATATATATAATATATATATATATATATATATATGTAATAATATATATGTAATAATATCAATATCTAAACCCTAAAGCGTATTCCAAAATTATCCCTTTTCCCCATTCATTATTCTAGATCTTAATTTCTTCTCTTTATATTAACCATATTTCCCAGCCATCCAATTTAAACGAGGATGTTTTCATTCCTTCAGCGTAACCCCGAAATTCTTTCTATGATTCCCAAAACAGAAAATGATATAGCTGGCATTTTTAATTAGGAAGTTATAACTTTCCCATGAAAATTTGTAACGATCAGCAGTAATGCTCCTCTGAGACGCCACACTTTGCAGATGGCTCCAGTCAAAGGTTACTTTCTATAAGCAAATAACACGTGATTCAGCATTTTTCACACACACGGGTTTTAGACGTCTCTCGCAGAAGTTGGCATTACAATTACTTAGGGATATAGCGTTCTGACACCGTCAGGTTCAGACGTCTCTGGATTCTGTGCAATTTTTATAGAAATAAAAGTTAAGTTCGGCCACGACGAATGATGTTCTTCTTTCTAACGGACGGTTAGCGGGACACTTGGCAGCCCAGCATGCCCGGGTTGAGGAAAAAAAAAATAGGGGCAATTTTAAAATGAGTTTTTCAAATGTAAAGTTCGGGGCTGAGTTATTCCCTTTGCTTATTACATTTATATATATATATGTATATATATATTTATATATATTTATATATATATATATATATGAATATATATATATATATATATATATATATATAGAGAGAGAGAGAGGAGAGAGAGAGAGAGGGGGGAGAGAATAATCTAGCAGAAGTTTAATTTTTAAAAATGAATAATGTTTAATTTATTAACTGTTTGGATTAGAACTTATGAATAATTTGTTGCATTAAAATTTCTACTGTACAAACACTTATACTTTCATAATCAACACTTGCTGAAAATATAAGAAAAAATGAACTAGAATTTCAATTCTTAATTACATGCATCAATATTTGGGTATAAGTTATTTCATTAAAACTATTTATTATGCAGAAACTTACACTTTAATAATCAATAAACTAGCGTCAAGATGTTTCTCCAATATAAAAATTGTTAAAAAGAGGAAACATCTTTCAGTTAAAATATCTTACTTCCTCCTCACTTTGTTATGCAATGTGATTTTTCTCTAAATGCAACTAAGCTTAAATAAAATTCTACTGCGTTGTAATTAACATTTCGCCATCAGACCATGAAATGGGTTTTAAAAATTTTAAAAGTTGAAAAAAAGTCGTGTAATGTCTTCAATTAATTCTCAGTGTATTAAAAAAGCTACATTGAAAAATTCCTCTACATGGAAATTTATAGACCGAGTTACAGATTATATTATGTTTCACTTAAATATTTTTTAAATTCACAGACTTGTTTTCGCAAAACTATAGTTTTCATCACTTTGCTGGTATATTTTTAAAAATTCTAATGAATAAATATGATTGAAATTTTCCACATTTAAGTTTATGTTTCTTAGCTATTGAATGAAATCATATAATGAATGTATTATAATATTTTTAATATTTATTAACCAAAACTTAATTAAAATGTATATATTTTTTAAAATATGAATAATTTTATTAAACAGTTTAGGATGTCACATTTATTTTACATTCCTTTCCTTCTCTATACTACACGTTTATGATTATTTTAACTTAAAATTAGTTTTTATCTTCTATTTGTATTAACATATCAGTTAAAATAATCTTGCAAGAAATTTTCTGAAAACGTTGCTTAATTAAATGTATTATATATTTTTAAATTTATTTCCTACATTATTTATTTTGTGAAAGGGTTTACTTTGAAATTGTTCTAAAAAGTTGCAAAAATTTATATCCGTTGTAATAATCTTATAGTAAGGTAATGGAAGTTGAAATAAAAACATCAATTGTAGTTTAATAGAGCCGTTTAAAACTATTTAACTCCAAAAGATTTTATTTAAGGGGAGTTAATAAAATAGGGAGGAAAATTTTATCTCATTCGTTTACAATGACTTACACTATTCGATTTTATAGATTAGATCTTATTTATCAAACCTATATAAATCTTTTATAGATGGGTGTACTAATATTAATGTCTTGAGATATGAATTTAAATATCAGTAACTAAATTAGTGCATTATGAAGGTTTCCTTTAAGTGTTCTAAGTTTATCTATATAATAACTAAACTTATCAAAGTAAATAACAATTGCAACAAATGAAATAGATTAGTTTTTAATCGAAAAAGTTACCAAACTCAATTATGTTCAATAAATAATAATTGAAAAGGCTGGCATTAAGATTTTCAAATTTAATTAGAAACTTAGAGCTATTTCAGATTTAATAGAAGGAATAGTCCTAATAGAATAAAAGTTAGAGTTACATATAGTCAGTTGGAACTTAATTCATACAAGTCAGACAACTGAGACATCGAGAACAAACATTAAAGAATCAAATCAATTTAAAATATACTACAAGATACCTTAAGAGAAACGATCAAATTGATCTTAACTATACTAAAAGATACATTAATAGAAATGATCCAATTGACCTTAACTATACTACAAGATACCTTAAAAGAAATGATCCAATTGACTTTAACTATACTGCAAGATACCTTAAAAGAAACGATCAAATTGACCTTAACTATACTACAAGATACCTTAAAAGAAATGACCAAATTGATCTTAACTATAATACAAGATACCTTAAAAGAAATGACCAAATTGACCTTAACTATACAAGATACCTTAAAATAAACGACCAAATTGACCTTAACTATACTACAAGATACCTTAAAAGAAATGACCAAATTGACCTTAACTATACTACAAGATACTTTAAAAGAAACGACCAAATTGACCTTAACTATACAAGATACCTTAAAATAAACGACCAAATTGACCTTAACTATACTACAAGATACCTTAAAAGAAACGACCAAATTGACCGTAACTATACATACAATACCTTAAAAGAAACGATCAAATTGACCTTAACCGTTTTAAAACATCATTAAAATACAATAAAAACTTCAAAAGCAAGAAGCATGAAAATTGATTAACGTGTAATTAAGGCATGAGTTCTATGGTACACAAACCACCGTTCTGATCTAAATTGGATTCTAATTTTGAACAGACAAGTAGGTAAGCGCTTTTTATTTTGCAGTTACATGTAGTAGATATTTAAGATTTCGAATTCAATAATTTTGACCAGGAGTTCAGCCAGTCAGTCATGTCCGATTCATTGTCTAAGTTTGTCCAAAACCTCTTTACATGTTTTGTGATTAAATTTTTCTCTAGTCATTCCTGAAAGTGTCCCGTATGTTCTGGTCTCATTAGCCCTAGTGTGGCAAAATAGTAGACTGCAGCGCTATAAGCCAAATCTGGTAGTTTCCCAAATATTTCCATTACAATTTGATTATTTATTAACATACAAAGCCGTAATTTGTCTCATATTCCCCTAAATGGGTCGAATAGGATAGAGAATTATCCAGGATATTCTTCCTACCCTTTATTTTAAATAACCTTTTCCATACCGTCAATATCGACATGTGATGGTATGATGCCATTTTCGTTAAAGTTAATATAGCAAATAATCTGAAAGAAACTGCAAAAGTTATCCCAAAAAGCCGATTACCTCAAAAGGTGGGACAACAAATAAATAACTGTATTTTCCAGATTGTAGATAAAGTTTCAAAATCAACTGTTGGCATGAATGTTACGGTGTCTCATGCCCTCAGTTCTTCTTTTAGGAAAATATTTACCCTAATGCTTCTAACTAGCCAGAAAATACACCAAAATATTTGTAAAACATCCAAGTGCATTCAAGACTAACAAATAGTAACAGCAAATATTCCTTTGGGTAAAAAAGATTTTCCATATCACAGTAAAAGTGTGATTAAAAAAAAATATGCATAAGTAAAAAACTTGAGAAAAACGTTCTTTTTTAAAAACATCCATCATAAATTCTGAGATCTTTCATAATAAAAATAAATAGCAAAACGTATTGTAAATGAGATCTTTTATAACAAAAATAAATAGCAAAACGTATCATAAAGATCGTTCATAATAAAAATAAATAGCAAAACGTATTGTAAATAAGATCTTTCATAATAAAAATAAACAGCAAAACATATTGTAAATGAGATATTTCATAATAAAAAAAATAGTAAAACGTATTGTAAATGAGATCTTTCATAATAAAAATAAATAGCAAATCATATTGTAAATGAGATTTTTCATAATAAAAATAAATAGCAAAATCTATTATAAAGGAGATCTTTCCTAATGAAAATAAATAGAAAAATGTATTGTAAATGAGATTTTTGATAACAAAAAATAAATAGCAAAATCTATTATAAAGGAGATTTTTCATAATAAAAATAAATAGAAAATGTATTGTAAATGATACCTTTCATAACAAAATAAATAGCAAAACGTGTTGTAAATGAAAATTAATTTCATCCTAGAATGTAAACCGGTCTGCTAACAGAGAAACAAAGCACATTAACAACGATCTAGGTTGCATATGTAATAGAATAACAATCCATAAAAAAGCGATGACTACTTAATTAATGAATGAACTTAATAAATGAATATCTAATGAATAGTTTACCTATAACAATGCACTTGGCTTATGTGTTGTTATCGAAGATCCATTAATATGAAAAATTCCAATTACAGTTCGGGAAGTTAGAAGAAAGTTTATTAAAAGATTTAGATATGAACAGGTATATAGTAGGATTTAAATAAAATAAAAGTTAATGGCATCATTAAAAACACTACTAAAGGCTTTCTTCACAACATCCGGGTAAAAGTTTTCTCCGAGTCATTCTATGTTAAAAATAATAATGCAATCCTTAAACTGTGTTACGAATCAAGATTTCTATGAAAGTGTCTTCTGATTTTACAAATAATTCACTTAATTCTAGAAAGTTTTTGAGAGTTTTTCACCCAACATAGTTGCAAATTATTCCAAAGTCATATTTTAAAAGATCTGAAATTACAAGTGAGAGGTTAGAATTTCTCCAACCTGAAAACATTCTAATGCTAAAATACTCTTTTAAAGAGCGCATTATGCAGAATAAACGTTTCTGAATATTTACAATGCAAATGTGGTAACACAAGAAAGGAGCATTTTCCCATCAACTCTGCTTTTTAAATAGTTTTATCAATACTCGATGAAAGATACAAAATTATAGAGTATAACTTTTCCACCCTTAATCAAAGTAATCATTTGCCTCATTCAATAAATTAACTGAATGCATTTTCTCGTCTCACAGATAATTCGCTATTCAAAAGAATTGTACTTAATATTAACGATAGTAATTATTTTCAATTTTCTAAAGTAAAGCGGGTAGTTCTTAAGAAATCAAATTAAGTATATGAAAATTTTTTCTTTACCTTTAGTTCTAGGATGAGAAAGAAAATTAAATATAATATTAGTGTGTCCAAAACTATTTTAGTTTTAAATCTGAAAATATTGATAGCATAGAGGTATGTAGAACATTTTTCTGGAAGGATGAAAAACTTAAGATAAAACAATTTACAAAAGTAATATTTGGTTTATCTTACTTAGAAATTGTAATAAAAATCAATGCATTAACTATCTTACTCATTTATTATAGAAAAACAAAGGGAAAATATAGTTTGAATTGTTGTATAAAAAATGATATTATAAATTGAGTAAAAAAAATAAATGTTTAATTTTATACACTGTCTATCAATAAGTATTTGAACACCTGTGCAAATGACGATATTTGAGGGCCTGAGGTACGTCACGGCGTCCTCCGGTATACATCGTGTGAGAAACAGCATCGGCATTAGTCGCATGGAAGATGCCGCGCAGATCGGAGCTCTCTGATTTCGAGAAATGTATAATTATCGGGTATCAGTAATGTGGCCGATCCTTACGGGATATATCTAGTGATCTGAAGTACCCAAAATCAACAGTGGCCTATGTGATTAAGAAGTGGAAGGTGAGCGGGGATTGTTGGAATGTGCCCCTAGTCGACAGACCAAAAAAACTGAGAGATAGAAACCGACGAGTGCTGTCCAGAGGAATTCCGAAGAACAGCACCCAACCGATGGCCCTCATCCGCGAGGAGTTTCAACAGGCATCCGGAAGTATTATTTCAATGAATACCATCCGTAAGGAAACACATCTGCTTGGCTTTCATGGTCGTGCTGTTGCCCATAAGACTTTAATAACAAAGTCCAAACGCACTGCTCGGTTAATGGAGTAAACGCACATCGAAATTGGACCGTAGATCAGTTGAAACAAACTCTTTAAAGCGACGAATCAAGCTTTACCCTTTACCGTTCAGATGGCAGGTTTGGTTTGGTTTGGTTTGGTTTGGAGCGCTACGGTCTACTTTTTGCAACACGAGGGCTAATGAGACCGGGACCTACAGCTTAAAGCCGACTCCGAACGGCTACGAACATCCATGCCACTGTGGGATTCGAACCCACGAACTCCGGTACCGAAGGCCAGCACTCTAACCAATCGGCCATCGTTCGGCTCAGATGGCAGGATCTGGGTCTGAGGTCTGCCAGGAGAACATCTCCTGCCAGAATCCATTGTGCCAACAGTCAAGTTCGTCGGAGGTGGATTCGTGGTCTGGGTGTGTTTCTCCTGGTATGGACTGCGACCCTTGTTCCCCATTCCTGGTAAGCTCAACGCCGATACCTACTGCATTATTTTGGATGACAATGTGCTTCCTTCTTTGTGGCAGTTTTACGGTTTGGACCCCTGTTACTTTCAGGACGACAATACCAGTTGTCATGTTATAAGGTAAACCAAGGCTTGATATGGTGCCAATGGAGTTCATCGAATGGACTGGCCTGTCCAGAGCCCAGACCTGACCCTATCGAGAACCTCTGGGACTAGTTGGATCGCAGAATTAAGGGGTGCACTACCCGTCCAAAATCGGTGAAGGAACTTGTATGTCTACTCCAATCCGAGTGAAAGACAATAACACTAGCTGTAATACAAAGACTTGTGGAAAGTGTACATAGGGTTTACACTGTAATTGCCTCTCGTGGAGCCTCTACCAACTATTGATTTTGAATAAAGTTACTTTTTCTTTTCTATCACAGGTGTCCAAATACTTATTGGTAGACAGTGTATAGTCATGATCCTATGATCCGAAGTCACAAGATCATGACTTCGTTATGATTAAGTAGAATTCATCAAGCTTCATAGGACATTTAAAGAACTGAAAAAGGGTTGCTGCGGATACAGTTTAAAAAATGAAACAAATCAACCCGATTACATCGGTTCTACAAGTACATAGCATTTGACATTGTTATAAATTGTATTTAAAATTTATTAATAATCTTTATATATAAAATTCTTTTGTCTGTGAGTTCCTAATAGAACTCTTCGTAAACGGCTGGATTGGATTTGATGACATTTTTGCATGTAATTACGTTGATTCGAGAATGGTTTAGATTTACAATTTGATCCGATAGAAAATATTTTTTATTTAAAATCCAGAATTGAGTGCTTATTGAGATTATTATTTTGCCGCTGGAAACTCTTCACCGCCAACATAACTCTGACGCAGTGGACAGCGCAATGGACTTCAGTACCAGAAATCTCCAGGATCAGATCCCCGTACAGGTGATGGGGAAATTTCAATTTAATCTAATTACGTTTGTGATGATTGTAGGCGTGGTGGCATCAAGTATTTTCAAAATAGTTTTTTCCTTACTTTTCCCATCAAAACTGTCCTATTTATAATTTATTTATAAACATTTTACAATTTTTTGGCTTTACAGCGTTAAAACAGAACAGCGTCAGTCGGGTAGTTTAGTTTTATTGTAAAAGTGGTTAGAACAGGAATATTAAACATAAATTAATGTTCAACCCATTAAATGCTAGCGTTCATTTTTAGGAACAGCCGAAAAATAGTTTGTAGATTTTTTATATTTTCTTCGAACTCGATGTCTTTTTCGAAGGAAGCTGATGATAATCCTATAAAAAATCCACCAAAATATTTTTGAGTACCTGCTATTATTTATAATTTTGCCGTTTGAATAGGCATAACTTGGACTGATATTTTTGAACCTCGCACATAAATTTACTTTTTCGGTAACGGCATAGACCGAAAGCGTGGCCAATAGATTTATACATTTTAATGCTTCACAATACAGTACTGTTTTTACACGTGATACTAAATAAATCTCTTATTAGGATGTTTATCCTTTTTATAAATGACATGTTATGATGTTTAACATGATTGCTGATCAACTAAACTAAAAACTTAGATTTAAGGTGTGCGTCAATATATTCGGGAGGAATGACTTGGGGATTAATAAGTTGAGATAATAGCAATTAATTGTGTGAAAATTAGTTTAAAAAATATTAGTAATAAAAGAAAAAATATACACTCAAGAGCCAAAAGATTAAGACCACCCCTAGATTTTGCAATGAACTCGCCTGGATGACATGGAAGGCACGTGATCAGGTGGAAGCGATATTTGACTGCTGCTGGAGAGTCTGAAGAATCATTCTTTCACTTACTTCTGTGTGTAATGGAATAGATTGCGGATCTAAGCGATTTTGATAGAGGGCAGATTGTAATGGCTCGAAAGCTCAGAACAAGTATTTCCGAAACTAAACGACTCGTGGGTTGTTCGCGATCTACAGTTGTTAGTACTTATGCAAAGTGGATGAATGACGGTGAAACCAACAGTAGACGACATGGTGTTGGACGTCCACACGCTATCGAAGAAAAAGGTAGTCGGAGACTGCCTCGCATGGTGAAGCAAAACCGGAGCCAGACAGTGGCTCAGCTGACAACCCAATACAATGCAGGGCCAAGTAGAATAGTATCGGAGCACAGTGTTCAGTTGACACTGTTGGATATAGGGTTAAGCAGCAAACGTCCCACTCATGTGCCTTTGCTGACCAAGCGTCATTATAAACTGCGCCTACGCTGGGCCCGGAAACATCATGACTGGTCCATGGATCAGTGTGATAGACTTGCCTGGTCAGATGAATCACGGTTTGTCATTCATCACGCCGATGGTCGTGTCAGGATACGCCGTCTTCCAGGCGAACAGTTGTTCCCTCAGTGTACAGTGGGTCATACACGGGCCGGTGGTAGCGGTATTATACTTTGGGGACGTTCTCTTGGGCATCTCTTTGACCCGTGGTTGTGGTAGAACAGACCATGAATGCTACAGGGTATCTGAACATCATTGCGGACCAGTTTCACCCTTAGGCCTCTGTTTTTCCAGCTGGAAATGAAATGTTCCAACAGAACAACACATCGTGTCACAAGGCTAATATTGTGTTGGAGTGGTTCCAGGAGCATGATGCTGAATTCCAGTTAATGTTCTGGCCGCCTAACTCACCGGATCTCAATCCAATAGAGCACATTTGGGATGTCATGGGACGGCAATTCAGAGTACAAAGACCACCAATTCGCAGTATCTCGGATTTGCGTAACCGTTGCTTAAACATCTGGTACAATCTGTCTCCTGCCATCTACCAAGGAATTGTAGCATTCATGCCAAAGAGGGCTGAAGCTGTGAAGCCTGCCAAAGGTGGGCCAACTCGTTATAGACAGGTGGTCATAAAGTTTTGGCTCTTGGGTGTATTAATTTTTCCAACAGAAAATGTTTATATAGATTTTTAGAACATAACTAACAGATTACAGTGTAGAAACATATTAGTCTTAACATTTTATGTACCACTAGGAATATAGTCACCACTAGGAATTTTCAAAGATTAGGGTAGAAAAGTATCAAGAATGTTTGAAATTTTATTTAATGTAATGTACCTGTTATGCATTTGCGCTTACAAAGCCGCTGAATTTATCAGCCATTTTATTATAGTAGCACCACATAAGCAGTCAACATTACTTACTCCGTAGGGACAACTCAAACAAAGATAGTTCTCGTAATTTAGATGCAGGGATTCCGCAAAAGGCCCCCTCCAGAAATATCGTTTAGGAACTTAGAGGATATTGTGACCACGAACCTATTTTGCATGCTCCAACCACCATTAATGAGCACAATGGATATTTGGCCTCATTCCTATAACCTTCCAGTAGCTAGATCACTGTCTTTACCGACTAAGCAGAACAAAATATCCATTATAGGATGATCCATTAAGTATTAAAAATCTATCTTTGCTAAAAGTTCTTAGTTGCACTTTATAATTTTATTAGAGAGAAATATTAAATTTTCAGCTAAATGTTGCCTTTTTGGAAATCCATTATCACTTTTAAGAAACCTACTTTTCTGTCTTTCAATTTACTTTTAACTTCTGTACATTTCTTGTGTAAGTTCTTCCTGAAAGTAATAATTCATGTTATAGAATTAAATATGCAGCTAAGCATTCCAGAACTAAGTCAGTGAGCATATTTTATTCATAAATGGTATCTCGATATTATCCAGTTCAATTTTACACGTAGAGCACGTATATTGGAAGCTACTGTTTCCTCCAAACTCGTGGAATTTAATTAACATGATGAATGACCTAGTGTACCAAAAGATGGATGATGACTACGCCTCCTCTGTCACTGTGACAATTCACTCGCCATTCATATCCTTCAATGCACGATAAATTTATTTCTGTTGATGTTTCTAGGACATTGTGTTGATGTTTACGAAGTAATTTATTTTTCATACCAATAATTTTATTTTCCTTCAATAAGTAATTTATACTAAATAGCACATTAAAACTTGAATTTTGAAAAAATGTCTTTTTTGATTTAAAACTGGGTAAAGATTTTTTTATCAATACTCATAACAGTATATAAAATATCTATGGATGTAATACCATGTTTACTTTACTAACTAACAATGGGCATTAAATTAAATTTCAGGTATTTCAGGTATGAAGCGTTTCATAATTTAACCCTTTATATTCTGAATTAATTTACCATCAACTTTCTTACTGCATTTTTGCATCATTAGATAAGTTTTAATGGAGAATAATCATAGAAAAAAAGAAAATTAATTTTTACTGTATTTCAGTAGTTAATATTGCAGCTGATACTTCGTAGTACTAACGTATATTTTTGACTGTATGATAGAAAATAAAACATTAACTTATGAATAAAACAAATGAAATGCTTAACTGCGAAGTATAGAAATCTCTAAAAATAATCGTACCAAATAACTGGTAATAAACCACTAAATTTACTCAATTGAAAAACATTTGTATGAACTCTACCACAAAATGACCTTCGAATGCAGCACGCCAATTATAAAATCCCTATTATGCGAATAAAAAGGATTCCTGATTCGTGCTGTCATTTCTTTTCTGCTGTAAGAACTGCATCGTTCATGTCTTTGTGAGTACAGTCAGGAAAAACGGCTTTATTAGGAATATATAGATGTTTGATTGAAGCGGTACTTATAAGTACCGTCAGCGTAAAAAGGACTAAAAGTAATCTATAATACATAATCAAAACATCTTTCAGATTCATAAAAAGGAATAATTTTTTGTTTTAGTTTCCTGCATTCATTAATTCATGCTGAATAGCCAGACTTTAATTATGAATGAATGTTATTTCCGGCAAAACATTGGGTACGCCACTTCAGTTTTCAAGCTTCGTTCAGTTACCTTTAAAGTATGCTACAAAATATTCAGACAGTAAAGATAAAATTAACTTAAAATTCAAAAAGCTATTACAATACATAATTATTACATACAAACCTGACTTCATATGTTAAGAATGCTAATGTAAACTGACCTTTCCGACTGTGACAGCTCTCAAGGGAGAAATGAAATTCTTCACAGGTGCCGTGTTAATTATATGAAAGTTTTGACATCATAATGAATTGTAATGTTACGAGGAAATAAGATCTAACTACAAGTGGTATATATAAATTAAACCCAAATCCTAAAATAAACCGCCTTTGAATAGAATTATTCTTGAATCCTGGTATCAGATGTTCATGATATTTTTATCTAAATGTCAAAATTTTTAATCGGTTAAGGTTTTGAAATTGTTCAGAAAAGATTTTGACTTATCTGAAACCCAGATTAAGAAGCCATATTTCAATTTTAAAAAATCTTTGAAAACTTTTATCTCTAGTGACACCCCTTTACATACAGGACAATTACGTAGTTTTAAAGAAATCCATGACACAAAATTCTTTTTTTTTTTTAAGTATAATCACTTTGCCCTTTTTCTCCTGAAACATGTACTTATGGGAGTATTACTATACAAATAAAAACTCATCAAATTTTTAAGATTTAATTTAAAATATTTTAAAAGCGTTGAATAGTTTTTATTTTATAGAACTTTTAATTTTTATGTAGAATAAAGATAAAGTAATTTTTTTCGATAGTTGTAGATACATTAATTACGAATTTTTAAATAATTTTAAAAGTAAAAAATTTGGATTTCTTTTAGCAATTTTTCATTTTGTGGGCAATATTTTGAAAACTTTTGATTTTAATTAAAAATTCTGAGGACAATAAAAAAGTATGCTTAAGAACACATGTATAAGAGTTCGTGTAATCAAAATACAGTTTGAGATATATCAATTTAAATTTCAAAAATTTTAAAGATCTTCTTCCTGGATAATTTGACTTTAAGATTCCAGTTTTTAAGAAATACTAACAATTTGTTACATTTGCTAATTTTTTATGTTTTTTGAAAACTTATTTTAGCTAATATCGAATTCTTTTCTCATATCATAAGTACCACAAACAGAAAAATATTTTCCAAACTTGAATTTTATGAATAAAATTTATATCGAATCTAGTAGTAATCTCCTGGTGTAAGCAGTTTAAAACTGATATTACTCAATAAACAGTTTTTAGAATTTACGCGCATTTTTAAACAAATAATGTATAAGTATGAGATGCGGTACATAGGTAATTCTTAAACTGACAGTAATGTGGACGAAAATTCTTAGATCAATATTAATCTTTACATACTTTAAAATTTTAGCTTCAGTATAAAAATATTAAAATTTAGCTTAAAATTTAAAAATAGAGTAAAAATGAAGTGAGTCTTACAGTTTTTGTCAATATTATTGTCCAGTCATGCATAAAGTGTGCCTGAAATATCGAAAAAATATTAAATTGTACTGATTCGCCAAAACATTAAGACTTGAAGTATAAAGGAATGTTATTTCTGGCAAAACTTTAGGTATGCTACTTCGTTCAGTTACCTTTAAAGTATACGACAAAATATTCAGACAGTAAAGATAAAATTAACTTAAAATTCAAAAAGTTATTACAATACATAATTATAACATACAAATCTGACTTCATATGTTAAGAATGCTAATGTAAACTGACCTTTCCAACTGTGACAGCTCTCAAGGGAGAAATGAAATTCTTCACAGGTGCCGTGCTAATTATATGAAAGTTTTGACATCATAATGAATTGTAACGTTACGAGGAAATAAGATCTAACTACAAGTGGTATATATAAATTAAACCCAAATCCTAAAATAAACCGCCTTTAATTAGAATTACTCTTGAATCCTGATATCAGATGTTCACGATATTTTTTTATCTAAATGTCAATTTTTTTTAATCGGTTAAGATTTTGAAATTGTTCAGAATAGAATTTAACGTTTTCACTCATCTGAATCCCATATTAGGAGCCATATTGAAATTCCAGTTTAAAAAAATCTTTAAATACGTTTTCAACAAACTTTTATTTTGAGTAACACCTCTTAAAAATCTAGCCCTCGTACGCGGTTTAAAGAAATTCATGACACAAATTTCTTTTTTTAAGTACAATCAACTTGCAATTAATTTTCTTCTCGAACATGTACTTATGGGAGCATTACTATACGCATGAAAATTTGTCAAATTTTTGAGATTTGAATTTAAAAAAATTAAAGACTTTGAATAGTTTTTATTTCTTAGAATTTTTATTTTTATGTAGAATAAAGATAATAAACTATTTTTTTCGGTATTTGTAGATACATTAATTACAAATTGTTAAATCATTTTTAAAGTAAAAATTTGGATTGTTGAGCAGTTTTTCTTCTTGTTTGCAAATCTTTTAATTTTAATTAAAAATTCTGAGGACAACAAAAAATTATGCTTAAGAACACCTGTACAAGAGTTCATGTAAATAAAACGGAGTTTGAAGTATATCGATTTGAATTTTACAATATTCAAAAACCTTCTTCCTAGATTATTGGACTTTAAAGTTCCAGTACTGGTTTTTAATAAATACTAACTGTTTGTTACATTTACTAATTTTATGTTTTTTGAAAACTTAGTTTAACTAATTGCAAATTCTTTCGTGTATCATATATACTACAAAAAGCATGAATCATTTCCCGAAACTTGATTTTATTAATTAAAAATTATATCGAATCTAGTAGTAATCCCATAATATGAGCAGTTTTAAACTGATATTACTCAACAACAGTTTTTAAAATTTACGCGTGTAATATCTAAACAAATAATGTATAAATATGACATGTGGCACACAGGTTATTAAGCTGACAGTAATGATAACGAAAATACTTATATTAATATTAATCTTCATATACTTTAAAATTCTGGCTGTACTATAAAAATATTAAATTTTAGCTTAAAATTTAAAACTAGAATAAAAGTGAATTAATTCTCAGAGATTTTATCATTATTATTGTCAAGTAATGCACAAAGTTTTTCTTAAATATCAAAAAAATATTTAATAGAATTTAGTAAATTCTACGTGCTTGCAATATGCACGATATCATTTCAAAACACCGTTAATAAGTATGATTGTTTTTCTTAATTATTTTTAATTCTAAAAAGTTTTGACAGTATAAAGTTTCAGAATTATTTGATACACCGTAAGACATATCAAATGTATTTCTTGTAAAATAATAGGATAGAATTAATTGAAAAACATCCATTTATAGATCTGTACTCGAATTTTTAAAGATTGTGTTGAAAAATATCTACTTATAGATCTGTACTCGAATGTTTAAAGACTGGGTTGAAAAACCTCGACTTATCTGTACTCGAACTTTAAAAATTGTGTAAAAAAATGCACTTATAGATCTGTACTCGAATTTTTAAAGATTGTCTTGAAAAAATCACTTATAGATCTGTACTCGAATTTTTGAAGATTGTGTTGAAAAACATCCACTTATAGATCTGTACTCCAATTTTTAAAGATTGTGTTGAAAAAATCCACATATAGATCTGTACCCGAATTTATAAAGATTGTGTTGATAAACATCCACTTATAGTTCTGTTTTAAAAGACCCAATTTTTAAAGATTGTGTGTTCCCTTTGTATTAACATTATGGAAAAGTTTTTTCCTACATAATTTAAAATACCATTTTAAATTTACCAATTCGCAAAATCATTTCTTATATGCTTATCATATGAGTGAACGGGAGAAATAATTAAACTGGTAATAACAAAAAATATTCTTTATATTAAAATTATAGAAAAGTTATTTCCTACATAATTTAGAATACCATTTTAAGTTTACCAATTCGCAAAATCATTTCTTATATGCTTATCATATGAGTGAACGAGATAGATAATTAAACTGGTAATAACAAAAAATATTCTTTATATTAAAATTATGGAAAAGTTATTTTCTAAATGATTTACAATGCCATTTTAAGTTTACTAATTCCCAAAATCATTTCTTATGTGCTTATCATATGAGTGAACGAGAGAGATAATTAAACTGGTATTAACAAAAAATATTCAAAGAATTAAACACTGCTTTGAAATGTTAAAATATGCAAAAATCTGCACCCAAAAGAAACAGCGTAAAAGAGAAGCTAAAAAGATAAATTCCCCTCAAGACAAATAAACTGATGAAATAATTTAATAATGATAACACAATTAAAAAGGTGACATAAATAATGAAACAATTAATATATAAATTAAATTAGAAAAAGTCTCAAAGTTCTGCTGTGTTTTTTAAAGTTTATTATTAATTAAAACAATAGTTTATCATTCAATTATCTGTAGATGCTTCTCTAAATTCCAAAATATTTCTTTTTAAATATAAATTTTAAATTTAAAAAAATACAAGCTAAAGTTTATAATCAGACTACTAAAAATTACTTTTTATTAATAATTTTGATATTAAACAACTATCACGCAATCGAAAATAATTCCGTTCGTGCACTTTAGCAGGAATAAAGAACTTTTGTTTATACTTTCAATTTATATGAAGTGAAATTTAATTAGTGTATTGTCAATTGACAATTTGCGTTTAGAAACTCTTAAATTTAATTATTTTATTTCTTAGAAAAATCTCATTTTATCAATAGAATATTTTTTCACTCCATCCCAGTACATAAGACAATAAATATTCCTAACTTATGCAAATATCAATAACATAAATGAATAACGCTGAATTTTCTTTTAAAAATGCATCTTTGAGAATTAAGCTTTCAGAGCATGAAATTGGATTCAGGAAATTTTTCTAAATACATGCAAATCGCTTGGAGGAAAAACCATTTTTGGAGCAAATAAAAAAAGAGCAGGATGTAGTCTAAAAAAGACTTTCCATTAAGGATGTACCAAAAGAAAATGCGACGAAATCACTGCCCCAGATTATCGGAACATGACGGTGCTTAAGTAAATTACAGACTGTTAATGTATTGAGCGAGGTATACGTAAATATGTTTTCTAAGAACGCGTATAAATACGTCTCTGGTTTAGAAGTCACTGTTGAATTTTTATCCTTTATTCAGCCAAATTCAACTTCCTAATCTACTTAAGGCAAAAGAAAATATGAATAAGGGAAAAAATAAGCGCAAAATAATGGTTATGAAATGTTCACCACTTTTTCCCGATTTTCTCAAATTTTGTTATTTTGTTTCCCTTTTTTCTTTTTTATTTGAATTGTTCATTTTTAAAAGACCGTGGACAGAAAAAAAATATTTTTTATATTTTATTTGTACTGTAATGAGTTTTTCTACAAAATTTGTATACTTTTTAAGTAAAAGCTACGGTGTATTTAATGCAGGATAAATCAAAATTCGAAAGGTGTATAAATTTTTGTATATTTTGAGAAAGTAGATTTATAAATATACTCTCCCTAATCCGTTTAAAGCAAAAAAAATTGCAAATAAAAAATAGGTGCAAAATTTATTACTTTTTTCATTTATTACTTTTCTCGGTTTCTCCAAAATATCACTATTTTGTTTCTATTTAGCTTTTGCGAAATAGAAACAAAATTTGGCAACTGTTTTGGCTGTGCTCACAAAAACATTATTTTCTATATTTTATGTATTTTATAATGAGTATTTCCTCAAATTTTTTATTATAAGTACTTTTGCCCATAAAAAAATTTTGTTTTCACACTTTACCAGGAATAAAAAGTTTTTGTTTATACTTTCAATTTCTAAGAAGTGAAATTTAATTAATATATTGCAAATAGACAATTTGCGTTTTAAAACTCGCGTTTAAATTTAATTATTTCATTTCTTAGAAAAATCTCATTTTACCAATAGAATATTTTTTCTCTCCATCCCAGTACATAAGACAATAAATATTCCTAACTTACGCAAATATCAATAACATAAATGAATAACGCTGAATTTTCTTTTAAAAATGCATCTTTGAGAATTAAGCTTTCAGAGCATGAAATTGGATTCAGGAAATTTTTCTAAATACATGCAAATCACTTGGAGGAAAAACCATTTTTGGAGCAAATAAAAAAAAGAGCAGGATGTAGTCTAAAAAAGAAAGACTTTCCATTAAGGATGTACCAAAAGAAAATGCGACGAAATCACTGCCCCAGATTATCGGAACATGACGGTGCTTAAGTAAATTACAGACTGTTAATGTATTGGGCGAGGTATACGTAAATATGTTTTCTAAGAACACGTATAAATTCGTCTCAGGTTTAGAAGTCACTACTGAATTTTTATCCTTTATTCAGCCAAATTCAACTTCCTAATCTACTTAAGGCAAAAGAAAATATGAATGGGGAAAAAAGCGAGAGCAAAATAATGGTTATGAAATGTTCACCACTTTTTCCCGATTTTCTCAAATTTTGTTATTTTGTTTCCCTTTTTCTTTTTTATTTCAATTGTTCATTTTTAAAAGACCGTGGACGGAAAAAAATAATTTTTTATACTTTATTTATACTGTAATGAGTTTTTCTACGAAGTTTGTATATTTTTGTAAGTAAAAATTATGGTCTATTTAATGCAGGATAAATCAAAATTCAAAAGATGTATAAATTTTTGTATATTTTGTGACAGTAGCATTATTAATATACTCTCCCTAATCTGTTTAAGCAAAAAAAATTGCAAATAAAAAATAGGTGCAAAATTTATTACTTTTTTTGTTTATTACTTTTCTCGGTTTCTCCAAAATTTCACTATTTCGTTCCTATTTAGGTTTAGCCAAATAGAAACAAAATTTGGCAAATGCTTTGGCTGTGCTCACGAAAACATTATTTTCTATATTTTATTTATTCTGTAATGAGTATTTCCTCAAATTTGTATATAAGTACTTTTGCACATAAAAATTTTGGTTTGCACCCTTTAGCAGGAATAAACAGTTTTTGTTTATACTTTCAATTTATAAGAAGAGAAATTTAATTAATATATTGTGAATAGACAATTTGCGTTTTAAAACTCGCGTTTAAATTTAATTATTTCATTTCTTAGAAAAATCTCATTTTATCAATAGAATATTTTTTCGCTCCATCCCAGTACATAAGACAATAAATACTCCTAACTTATGCAAATATCAATAACATAAATGAATAACACTGAATTTTCTTTTAAAAATGCATCTTTGAGAATTAAGCTCTCAGAGCATGAAATTGGATTCAGGAAAGTTTTCTAAATACATACAAATCGCTTGGAGGAAAGACCATTTTTGGAGAAAATGAAAACAAAAAAAGCAGGATGTAGTCTAAAAGAGAAAGACTTTCCATTAAGGATGTGCCAAAAGAAAATGCTATGAAATCACTGTCCCAGATTATCGGAACACGATGGTGCCTAAGTAAATTACAGACTGTTAATGTATTGAGCGAGGTATACGTAAATATGTTTTCTAAGAACGCGTATAAATACGTCTCTGGTTTAGAAGTCACTGTTGAATTTTTATCCTTTATTCAGCCAAATTCAACTTCCTAATCTACTTAAGGCAAAAGAAAATATGAATAAGGGAAAAAATAAGCGCAAAATAATGGTTATGAAATGTTCACCACTTTTTCCCGATTTTCTCAAATTTTGTTATTTTGTTTCCCTTTTTTCTTTTTTATTTGAATTGTTCATTTTTAAAAGACCGTGGACAGAAAAAAAATATTTTTTATATTTTATTTGTACTGTAATGAGTTTTTCTACAAAATTTGTATACTTTTTAAGTAAAAGCTACGGTGTATTTAATGCAGGATAAATCAAAATTCGAAAGGTGTATAAATTTTTGTATATTTTGAGACAGTAGCTTTATTAATATACTCTCCCTAATCCATTTAAAGCAAAAAAAATTGCAAATAAAAAATAGGTGCAAAATTTATTACTTTTTTCATTTATTACTTTTCTCGGTTTCTCCAAAATATCACTATTTTGTTTCTATTTAGCTTTTGCGAAATAGAAACAAAATTTGGCAACTGTTTTGGCTGTGCTCACAAAAACATTATTTTCTATATTTTATGTATTTTATAATGAGTATTTCCTCAAATTTTTTATTATAAGTACTTTTGCCCATAAAAAAATTTTGTTTTCACACTTTACCAGGAATAAAAAGTTTTTGTTTATACTTTCAATTTCTAAGAAGTGAAATTTAATTAATATATTGCAAATAGACAATTTGCGTTTTAAAACTCGCGTTTAAATTTAATTATTTCATTTCTTAGAAAAATCTCATTTTATCAATAGAATATTTTTTCGCTCCATCCCAGTACATAAGACAATAAATACTCCTAACTTATGCAAATATCAATAACATAAATGAATAACACTGAATTTTCTTTTAAAAATGCATCTTTGAGAATTAAGCTCTCAGAGCATGAAATTGGATTCAGGAAAGTTTTCTAAATACATGCAAATCGCTTGGAGAAAAGACCATTTTTGGAGAAAATGAAAACAAAAAAAGCAGGATGTAGTCTAAAAGAGAAAGACTTTCCATTAAGGATGTGCCAAAAGAAAATGCTATGAAATCACTGTCCCAGATTATCGGAACACGATGGTGCCTAAGTAAATTACAGACTGTTAATGTATTGGGCGAGGTATACGTAAATATGTTTTCTAAGAACACGTATAAATTCGTCTCAGGTTTAGAAGTCACTGCTGAATTTTTATCCTTTATTCAGGCAAATTCAACTTCCTAATCTACTTAATGCAAAATAAAATATGAATAAGGGAAAAAAAATAAGCGCAAAATAATGGTTATGAAAGTTCACCACTTTTTCCCGATTTTCTCAAATTTTGTTATTTTGTTTCCCTTTTTCTTTTTTATTTGAATTGTTCATTTTTAAAAGACCGTGGACAGAAAAAAATTATTAAAAAAATTATTTTTTATGCTTTATTTATACTGTAATGAGTTTTTCTACGAAATTTGTATATTTTTGTAATTAAAAGTTACGGTGTATTTAATGCAAGATAAATCAAAATTCGAAAGGTGTATAAATTTTTGTATATTTTAAGATAGTAGCATTATTAATATACTCTCCCTAATCTGTTTAAGCAAAAAAAATTGCAAATAAAAAATTGGTGCAAAATTTATTACTTTTTGTTATTTTGTTTATTACTTTTCTCGGTTTCTACAAAATTTCATTCTTTTGTTTCTATTTGGCTTTTGCCAAATAGTAACAAAATTTGGCAACTGCTTTGGCTGTGCTCACAAAAACATTATTTTCTATATTTTATTTATTCTATAATGAGTATGTCCTCAAATTTGTATATTATATGTACTTTTGCACATAAAATATTTGGTCTGCACACTTTAGCAGGAATAAAGAGTTTTTGTTTATACTTTCAATTTATAAGAAGTGAAATTTAATTAATATATTGTAAATTGGCAATTTGCGTTTAAAAACTCTTAAATGTAATTACTTTAGTTCTTAGAAAAATCTCATTTTATCAATAGATTATTTTTGTTGCTCCATCCCAGTACATAAGACAATAAATACTCCTAAATTTTGCAAATATCAATAACATAAATGAATAACACTGAATTTTCTTTTAAAAATGCATCTTTGAGAATTAAGCTTTCAGAGCATGAAATTGGATTCAGGAAAATTTTCTAAATACATGCAAATCGCTTGGAGGAAAAACCATTTTTGGAGAAAATAAAAAAAGAGCAGGATGTAGTCTAAAAAAGAAAGACTTTCCATTAAGGATGTACCAAAAGAAAATGCGACGAAATCACTGCCCCAGATTATCGGAACATGACGGTGCCTAAGTAAATTACAGACTGTTAATGTATTGGGCGAGGTATACGTAAATATGTTTTCTAAGAACACGTATAAATTCGTCTCAGGTTTAGAAGTCACTGCTGAATTTTTATCCTTTATTCAGCCAAATTCAACTTCCTAATCTACTTAAGGCAAAAGAAAATATGAATAGGGGGAAAAAAATAAGCGCAAAATAATGGTTATGAAATGTTCACCACTTTTTCTCGATTTTCTCAAATTTTGTTATTTTGTTTCCCTTTTTCTTTTTTATTTCAATTGTTCATTTTTAAAAGACCGTGGACAGAAAAGAATTATTTTTTATACTTTATTTATACTGTAATGAGTTTTTCTACGAAATTTGTATATTTTTGTAAGTAAAAATTATGGTCTGTTTAATGCAGGATAAATCAAAATTCGAAAGGTGTATAAACTTTTGTATATTTTGTGACAGTAGCATTATTAATATACTCTCCCTAATCTGTTTAAAGTAAAAAAATTGCAAATAAAAAATAGGTGCAAAATTTATTACTTTTTTTGTTTATTACTTTTCTCGGTTTCTCCAAAATTTCATTATTTTGTTTCTATTTGGCTTTTGCCAAATAGAATACTGTATTTTATTTATACTGTAATGAGTTTTTCTACGAAATTTGTATATTTCTGTAAGTAAAAGTTATGGTCTGTATATAAGGTAAATGCAGGATAAATCAAAATTCGAAAGCTGTATAAATTTTCGTATATTTTGAGACAGTAGCTTTATTAATATACTGTATTGTAATCTATTCAAAGCAAAAAAATTTGCAAAAAAAAATAAGCTCAAAATAATAGTTTTGCAACGTTTAGTAGTTTTCTCGGTTTCTCCAAAATTTCATTATTTTGTTTCTATTTCGCTTTTGCTTTTTACTTATTCATTTTTAAATGACTGTGCTCACAAAAACATTATTTCCTATATTTTATTTATTCTACAACGAGTATTTCTATCAAATTTATATATAAGTACTTTTGCACATAAAAAATTTGATTTTTTAGAGTAGAAAAAATCAAAATTTAAAAAGCGTTTAGTTTGTTTCGGATATTAAGACACAATAGGGTTATTAACATTGTCTTCTAAGTTTATCAGAATAGTAAAAAAAGTATTCACCTAAGATTTATGCAACTGTAAACGTTTAGTATGCATTGATTTAAGAGGATGAAATGAAGCGCTCCCAAAAACATTATTTTCTATATTTTATTTATTCTATAATGAGTATTTCCATCAAATTTGTATATTACAAGTACTTTTGCACATAAAAAAATTTGGTTTTTTAGAGTAGAAAAAAATCAAAATTTAATAAGTGTATAGTTAGTTTCGGATATTAAGACACAATTGGGTTATTAACATTGTCCTTTAAGTTTCTGAGAATAGTAAAAAAAGTATTCTTCTAAGATTCAAGCAACTGTAAATCTTATAGTATGTAATCATTTAAGAGGATGAAATTAAGTGCTATTTCTGAGAAATGCTTGAGATGGATTTTTTTATTCATTTAAAAAAAATTGAACTGAAAGAATTGAATTGAAAGTTGCACTCACTATATTCTCTATAAAAATTTTTGTAAAGGTGCCCTGTAACAGTTTTTTTATTACAGAAAAGCTAGGAAGAATCCATATTTAGAAATAAAAAGACTTAAAATTAAGCATCCAAGTACATGCAGAAGAGATTTTGTCACTTGTAAAGGTAGAAATTAATTCTTAAATAAAGAAACTAATAATTCCTGCTAATAAGGCTTCTTAACCGCTTGCCTGATTATCCCGAGTTATCTCGGGTTTGTATATATTGCAGTTAATTATTGTCCTTGGAATCTTGGAATATTGTTCTTAGAAAACTCTGACGAAACTGAATTTGTGAGTACTATTTGTTTTATCACGGTTTTACTGGGTCTGGAGGAAACGAAAGGAAATATTCAGCTTTGATCGACAGTTTACCAAGTTTTGTTGGTTTCGAGGTTCTTTTGGCGGGACTGGTCACTTGTTTTCCCTATTGTATAGTATTCGTCTGCTCTTGGATTAGTCTATATATATAAAAATGAATTTGTGTGTGTCTGTCTGTCTGTCTGTCTGTATGTATGTACTCAATAGACTCAAAAACTATGCATCCAATCGCCGTGAAAATTTGGGAAATGTTTAGGTATATCCCTGGGAAGGTTTTTGTAAGTTTTCAACGTTCGAAATTCATTCCTTCCCCCTTTTTCGAGCATTTCATGTCATTATTCCAAGCATTATTTTCCCCGATTAAACGCAAACGATTAAGTTTTTAATTTATCGCATCATGTCTAAGTGAAAGAAGCAATATTTCTAGCAATGTGACGTCATCCCAAGTAATTGTTTTAAACGCCGTTTTCCACGGTTAAAAGCAGGAGATTAAAATGTTCAATTCATCACATAATAAATAGGCGAAAATGATATTTTTCTATCATTATGACGTCATTCATTTAAATATTTCATTTATTCATTTCTTATTTTATATTATTTAAAATCGTCTGCTTAGTATCTATTCGATTTGAACTGAAATTTGAGATATAAAGTGATTCACTTTCATTTCTATGTGACGCAAATTATAGCATTTTTATATGAGAACTAATTTTAAATTTAATTCTTGGTTTATTTTTATGTTACAATGAAATGCATATCAACAATATTCTAAGTACAAAAAGTACAAATTTCAGTGACTCTCGTGGCCAAATAAAACCTATCATTTTATATAGGTATCTTCATATTCATATTGTTTTCGATGTGAATATGTGTTTCTGTTTCATACAAAACTATGTGGTTTGTCATAAATTTCCTTAATTTTGGAAAACATTTATTACTACCAACAAAATTAGCACTGTTGCTGTCAAAACCTGTGCTTCCTATTCTATCACGTAATATGGCAAGATCTGTTAACTTTGCTAATCAACGTACAGTAGTAATACAGTAATGCAATTTAGGGTTAAGCTTATATTTTACAATAAAAAAAGTTTGAACAAAATTTAATATAAGACAAATTCGATTATAAAAACTGAATAATGTTATAATACGCTTATGATAGAAATATATAAACATGCCAATGACTCGAACTGAACTGTGACGAATTTAGAGAGTTATTCACGAAAAATAAATCTTTGTTTAAAAGTAATATATTAAGTTCACCGTAGCGAAGCACGGGCAAACTTGCTAGTAATGTATAAAGAATAATAGTTGTAAAAAATAATTGTGAAGAGTTTTCTGCCCCATCAGGAAGAATCAGCATTAGTCCTTCACCACTCAGGTTAACCTTATGTCCTTTTCCAGTTGTTAATCTTGCTACTGCAAAAAAAAAGAAAAAATCCAACAAGACAACAGTGTAATCTGTGCTCTCGTAACAGAGATTCCAGAGGTATGCCAGTAAGAAAAGAAACCAGATACTAGTGTACAGCATGTCAGGTATCACTTTGCACTGTCCCTTATTTCAAAAACTATCATACAAAGACTAATATTCAACATTTTTTACCATTTGTCGAGATAACTCGGGATAGTAAACTAATATTAAAACTGAATGCTTTTACACCTGTAAAAAAATTAAAAATTCATCTTTATTTTGCTTTGTTTCGTTTCCTCGTCTTTAATAATAAAATAAAAAAATGTGATGGTTTTTTGCAATTTTGTTCAAAAATAAAATTTGTAAGGAAAGCGGTTAAGGAATAAGGCATTTACTTATATCTAACCTTTTATTCAAGAAGACCCTCACTACTTTATAAGAACTTCATTTGTCTTCCTTAACCTACGCTTCAGTGACTTAGAATATAACTAGGGAGAGAGAAAATAATATTTTTGTTGCTTTCAAGCGAAAGATATTAGGAAGTGTTTTGGGGGTATCTGGCCTAGAAGGTACAACATTAAATTGTACGGATTTTTTAAGGAGACAGATATTATTCATTTCATAGATTCATTTCATCCGCCTCAATTGGGCAAGGCATGCTATTTGTCTGAAGAATAGTAACATACGCAAAGAAATCTTTTTGGCAATATTCCAAGCAATACAAGAAGAAGGACACAACCTTCGAAGAGACACAAACTTCGATCGCCTGTACCAATGAGGACCATCTACCTTAAAACAAAAGTTTAAGATGTTTGGGGTGTAGCCGGGTGTACAATCCACTGAAGCTCATAATATACAATGCAATATAAATACAGTAAAAATATTACCAACCAACAAATACAAATACAAAACAGACAAAATAACACTGGAAATACAAAAAATAATAATAATAATAAAATAAAAAAATAATAATAATTACAAGATAATTGCATGAAAATAAATACAATAGCGCGGTACAGGAAAAGTTACATATTCAGAGTCAGCCTTGTTACGAGGCCTGGAGATTCTCTGAATTTTCCATTAGCCAACCGATGTGTGGACGCAGTCGAAGAGGATTGACCAAGAATTGGATGAGTCTAGCTGCAATGAGGAGTGCCTAGAATCTATTAGCTCATAAGGCCTTACCCCCCCCCCTCTCTTACTCACTCGTACCATGAATGATGATGATGATGATGATAATGATGATTAAAGGTAAAAATGTGGAATTGATGTCATTTGAATCCAACAATTCTACAGTACTTTAAAATCCTATCTCTCAAGAAATGTTTGTAGAATTTTCTATACCTCATCCTTAGAAAACTGTACCAGCCTTCAGTTCACTAATTTCTTCAATTTCGCTGCTTTTTACTATTGTTAATTATACATACAGAAACCAGGTAAATATCTAATTGTATTGGAATGCTACGATCTACTTGTTGGCTTTCTGAGCACTAATGATACCGAGATTTATTACTTCAAATCAATTCCTATTTTCTATGAACACCCAAGCCAACAATGAGGTTAAACCACTGGACCCTGGTGCCGAAAAGCCCAGAGTTCCCGGTGAGCTGTATTAAAAGAGTATTGAGTTTGGTTATGTTTGACTTGGAATACTTCAATTGAGTTTTTGCAACACGACGTCTAATTAGACTGGAAGCTACTGCAAAAGTTCTTAATATTTTAATAAAACACAGTCTTTTATAAAAAAGAATTTAATAAACGATGTCCTGAAGTTTGGAAGAAATTTGGGGAACAGAAATAACCTGGTACATTTAGAAGTCACCAGTAAGATAAGATAAAAATTTCGAACTGGTAAAATTGTTTTTAAACTTTAAAACAGCAAAATACAGCAAAAATCAGTTTTCAAATCGATCATTTGACTGGAAAGACATACTTGGTTATTATAATCCATACTTAGATTGACTTTTTCAAGATTAAAAACTTTAAATCGTATTCTGCTAAGATGAATAATCTTTATCAACGTTAAGATATAGATAAGTGTTTCTCGGTGGAATCTTTTGTTATTACTAACTCCTCACATTTGAGTCACTTCTTGAGTCAGTCTTCTTAGATAAATTATAATTTACTTAATTACCTAACGCTCCTAGAGTTTCAATGCCTTGTACTTTATGAGAATAATTAGGAATGTTCAGATTTTAATTTTTGTTGCCATTCGAAGGAAACATAAAGTTGTACATGAAGCGATAAACACAAAAGAATCATTGTTCTTTATTTACAGACTCCTAAAGTCATTCGAAGGAGTTATTTTAATGATAATGCCTTTTCCGAAACTTCCATTTTCACAGCAATATCTCAACGCGCGTCATAAATGAAACTCGTAATTAACGCATTGCAGAAGTTATACTGTTCGATGTCTTTTATAATCATTCGTAAGTTGACCGGCACTCGTGTTTTATCTTTCTCATGAGCGGGTATCGGATTTGAACACTTTTATTTTGTATTCTGCTATGTTCAAAATGCATAAAAAATTTTGTGATAATTTCTCACATGTGTGAACTTTTAATAATGTATCGAACAATATTTTGTTCTATTTTATTTCATGTATTATCGATCTCAACTGGCACTCGTGTGATATTTCTAATTCGAAGAAGTCTCATTTTCGACTGTAGCTACAAAGGTCCACTAAAATCTAAATGCCCCTAGCCCTAAAAAAAAGAATATATTTTATATAAAAAGACTCCATACTAAAAATTAATCAGGACACCATTTTTAACGCAATAAAAGAAAATATTTATTAACAGCAAAAACGATACATTGTCTAATATCTCCCAAATTTGACTGTTTTACCAAATATGATATGTCTTACATGACTCTTTATGTCTTAGTAACATGACTCCAGAGATATCCTCGATTCGTCAGCACTAGAAACGATTTTCAAAATAGATCTTACAAAAATAAACATTATTTATTACTTGAAAAAGTTTATTGCAAAAGACATTATTCCAGCTACATTACAATAAAAAAATTACTGGAATTCTAACTCTTCTCATGCCGTGGTGTAAGATTTTGTTATCCAGCGTCATAGATATTAAGTGCTTGGAAATAGATGAAGAGTTTCACAATTGTCCGCAGATCTTTAACTTTGATGTCAGGACAAGAATTTGTGCAAGAACAGGTAGAACGTTGGGAGAAAGATTTGGACTGCAAGGCGAAAAACAGATGATTGGTCTTAGAGTACGGAATTCTGCCTACCTTCGAAAATATCCCACTATAAAAGACGAATTATCTGTTTGCTCATCACATCATGTCCCTACATTAAACACAATTAACAATGATTTTCGACGCAACTACGTTTTGTGCCTTCCTTCCTACTGTCTCAATGTTACTCCCAGCGACATCCATCTGTTCTTGCACTTAAAGAAATTCTAGTTAGGTTAACATAGACAAAAATCTACAATCAATGAGGAATTTTCACATTTTCTAATTTTATTTTCAAACAAGATAAAACAAAAAAGTAAGAAGGACAGTAATTCATTTTGTTCTATTTTGAGCCCTAATTAGTGATTTCTAGTGGTTTTTTATTATCGCACTATTTTTTGCCTCTCGCTAGCACTTCATTTCTGTCACAGTTTTTAGGGCGCTGATCGTCGGTGCCGGAGTTCGTGGTTTCGAATCCCACTATGGCATGGATGTTCGTAGCCGTTCGGAATTGGCTTTAAGCAGTAGGTCCCGGTCTCATTAGCCATCGTGTGCAAAACAGTAGACCGTAGCGCTCGAAACCAAACCACATCTGTCACAGTTTACGAAAACAGGAGCGTAATTTGTTATTTGCATTGGGTAATGCGCTTAATGTATCAGCCTTAACCTGTTCCTGTTCAAAAATTCGTATATATAATATAAAATTTATTCTGCCTGACATCGAACAATTATGTTACAAATATTGTATTGTGCCCCTCAGCAAATAAATATAAATATGAGCTGAACGTAAGTGTTTGCAAAGATAAAGAGCTGTATAAAGTCAGGAAAATCATCAGGGTTTGATACAACGGAGCACATAATATTAACGTTATTGAAATGAGTTTAGATTATGAGTTAGAAATAAATGAGTTTGGATGAGTTTGTTTTATCAGATTGGTATTATCAGTAAAACACTAACATTTCTACATTAAAACACGCTGTCTCCATTACCAAGAGGCGATAGAATTCTACAATTCTGGTCTACAACAACTCATCCCACTATATGACAAGTGTTATAATTCCTGTAGCTGTTATATTGTTAAGTAGCTGAAATATTATTGCATCTTTTGCAATAAATTCTTAGGTAATAATTTCTGTTTTTTTAATGTGATCCTTGTATTTTCAAAGCTTATATATCAGAAATAGTCTAATGACAAATTACTTCCATGAATTGTTTTGCGACTTTCCGTGTGAATTTGTTTTCTTTCGAATTATTAGTAAAAAATTAACATTTCTACTAACACGCTGTCTCCATTACCAGGCGGTAGAATTCTACAATTCTGGTCTACAACTCATCCCATGATATGACAAGTGTTACAATTCCCTTAGCTGTTATATTGTTAAGTAGCTGAAATATTATCGCATCTTTTGCAATAAAGTCTTAGGTAATAATTTCTGTTTTTTTCCCAATGGCCTCGGGAAACGTATTTTATACATGATTCTTGTATTTTCAACGCTTATAAATCAAAACTATTCTACTGACGAATTATTTCCATGAATTGTTTCGTCATTTTCCGATTGTTTTGTTATTTTCCATGTTAATTTGTTTTATTTCGAATTATGAGTAAAATATAAACGTTTCTACATTATGACACCCTGGCTCCATTACCAGGCGGTAGAATTCTACAATTCTGGTCTACAACAACTCATCCCATGATATGACAAATGTTACAATTCTCTTAGCTGTTATATTGTTAAGTATCTGAAATATTATTGCATCTTTTGCAATAAGTTCTTAGGCAATAATTTCTGTTTTTTTTCAGTGACCCCGGGAAACGTATTTTCTAGATGATCCTCGTATTTTCAAAGCTTATAAATCAAAACTATTCTAATGACAAATTACTTCCATGAAATGTTTAGTAATTTTCCGTATGAATTTGCTTTGTTTCAAATTATCAGTAAAATATTAACATTTCTACATTATGACAAACTGGCTCCATTACCAGGCGGTAGAATTCTACAATTTTGGTCTACAGCAACTCATCCCACGATATGACCTATGTTACAATTCCCGTAGCTGTTATATTGTTAAGTAGCTGAAATATTATTTCACCTTTTGCAATAAATTCTTAGGTAATAATTTCTGTTTTTTCCCAATGGCCTCGGGAAACGTATTTTCTGTATAATCCTCGTATTTCCAAAGCTTATAAATCAAAACTATTCCAATAACAAATTACTTCCATGAATTGTTTTGTGATTTTCCGTATAAATTTGTTTTGTTTCAATTTTCTTTAATTCTTACCTCTCAAGTCTAATGTTAATATTATATACATTAATAAATTAGTTTTATAACAGATATCGATGAAGAAAATCTTGAAGGTATTACATCACTAATGTATACATAAATTATCATCCAGTAGAAATATTTGTGAAGCAAATAGTATCGTCTGATGGTGTTTGGTGAAAAAATATATCGGTTAAGAGCCAATATTTACTGAATATTTCTTGTGCATTATTAAGTTTCTATTCGACATTTCGATTTCCATTCCAGACGTCAAGATCTAGTTTGTTTGTTTGTTTTTTCATTTTTTTACTTTATGTAACATGTATGATTTGTTGAAAACTTAAATCCAAGATTGCATATTATTTTTAAGTTTTATTGTATAATTAACACATTTTGCAACTCTTTATTGAATAATAAATATTGCAATATTAACACATTGTATGCGGGACACGTACTAGTACGTTTTCTGACGATTGATACTTGATCGCGGAACACGTACTAGTACGTTTTCTGACGATTGATACTTGAGCTCGGGTCACGTACTAGTACGGGTTAGTGTAACAACATGGTTTGTTTGTGGGTACAAAAATAACGGTATATACAGGAAAACGAAGCCAAATGTTCTTGTATACTATACAGATTCTGGAAAAATTTAGGCAAATAAAAACTAGTTTTTACATTATTAGTTTTATGATTGTTCTTTACATTTTTTATAATGTAAAAATGTTTATATATAACATAATTCGAAAACATTGAAACTATATACTACTATTTCTATTTGATTTTTCATATTTACTATACTATTATAAATTTATCCACTAAAAAAATGTATTTTTTGTTTACAAATACCGTAGGGTTGTTATTTATATATTTCTATTTATATATTTGTTTATATATTTCAATATAAAATAAGAAAAGTTGGTTATATTATATACGAAAAGTATTTTTTCTTCTTTAAGCCAACATTTATTATCCTGGCTAGAAGAGGAACTGATCACTACTTATAACTGAGGAAATCCAAGAATATAGATCACTTCACCTCATTTGGCGTTACACAAAGTATGAAACAAAAAGAAGATACACATTGCTACCATTAGTTTGAAACACTGCGAGACTAACTCCTTAAAGCCGATTCGAAATACCTAAGAACATCCATACCAAGTGAATCCTTGTACTTCAGTTCTAAAATGCCCCTTATAATAGAAGATTTAATTTCATGAAACTGCTCTAAGAATAGGTCAGGTTTATGCTACACCCTAAAGTGGCTATGTACCTGCCATAACGCATTCCGGGATTAACTTATGGAAAAAATAAAATTCTTCCTGACCTGCTCGGATTTGAAGAATTACCTAAAATATATACCACGTGAAATATATAAATAAAAAATATAAAAGAAAAGAAAATTCTTTAGAAGGCTATCTTTTTCTTCATTTATTTATTTATTTATTTATGAGTTTCAAAAAGAGTATATGAAGGTTTTTTTATACCAATTTTAAATCAGCTTTATTTTTCTCTCATTTTTTAAAGGGTTGAATTGGTTAGGTTTGGAATGCTACGGTCTACTTTTTTGTTACTTGAAGGATAATGTCCGTTTGAAAAAAGGAAATATAGTATTTTAGATAATTGCCTGCTCTATCACTTGGTATAATTACTTTAAAGAATTCTTAAAATATAAGCCTTCCTCGGAGAATTTTATTTTACATATAGTTTAACCCTCCGAGTGGAACACATCTAGAAAAAAATTCTCCAAAATACGCTAATGTCAGTGGCCAAAGAGTTCTATGATTTTTACCTTCACCCTTTGTCGACTAGAATGAAATATGGAAAACCCAACCTCGTCATTGCCCCTTTACTTCCGGTTATATATTGATATATAAATAGATATTATAGATTGTTAATTTTTAATACACATAAAGCTCGTCAAGTCTCGAATATTATCCCATAAGAAATAATGGATTCTAAGAGTACAAATAAAAATATTCTTTGAGAGACTTATTTATATTTTTTTACGAAAGTCATCCAAGATATTTAAGGGATGCAATTAGAGATACATTTACCGCAAACGAAATACTTCGAAATAGAGATTTACAAAGCCATGAAAAGCTATCAGCGTCTTTGTGCCTCAGAGAGTAGGGTTGCATCCCTCAAGAAATGTCAGTGACAGAGGGGTGCAGTTCCTAAATAATAGATCTGACCCTCCTACCTCAAAACACCATGGGGGAAAGCACTGGCAAAAATATACATTACATCCATTTTCGGAGCGTTTTTGGAGGTCGAAAATTGAACGTTTTGAAGTCATCATCAGTTTGGCGGAATCGTACGTGCAAACCGCTTAGAGGGTTAAGAGAGAGCGAGAAGTTACGAACATGCTAAAACCATGGCAGGCCCATCTTAAGAAGGCTAGATACCAGTTATATCAAATTTTCTTAATTCAGTTTAAGGAAAGGCTTGTAATTAATTATATATTGGAAAGGTACAATGGAAAATATATCTAGAGCTATACGGCTTTAAAAAATAAGATTTTAAAGATTTCTTTAAATCTATGTCATGTGACAAAGCAGAAAATTTCCTAGGGTTAGACTTAGAAAAAAAACAAGGGGAAAAATGTATGCAGGATAAAGAGTGCAGCTTTTGTCTTAATCATTTCCTTCTTAACCATTGGTCATTGGCATATACTTTTAGTTACAAAAATGTTTCAAATATGATTACTTTATGGTATTTTTAAATTCAAAAGTTCGATTTTGTAAAAATTGCAAAATATAAATTTTTATACTTTAAGCCGTTTCCTATTGCTATATTTAGTAAAAAGTGGAACCAATTTTATAAACCCAACGCAATAAGTTCCACTTCACTCTAACAAAAATAGACTGAGATATTCAAATTCACAATTTCAAAATATTCTTTTTCTGCATTCAGGCGTTGTCTGAAATATTAATTACGGTAATTCGAGATTGAAATCAGGTTGCGAAATACAGTTTTATGGCAAAAAGGGGAAATAATATTATTTTAAGTGAAAAATACAATGTATATCCACTATGTTATACACACCCCGTGTATGTATAACTAAGTGACTTTCCCCCTTTTGAAATCCAAAAGACTTTGCAACGACTTTGCAGACTTTGCTTAAATGATTTCAACCTCGAATTATTGCCATTAATCTATTAGTCAATCCCTGAATAAAGTAGAAAAATCTTGAAATTTTGAGCTTAAATATCTTGTTTATTTTTTCTCACAAAGAAGTGAGACATTTTCTGTTACGGTTGTAGGCTTAATTTTTACTAAATGTAATAAGAGAAAACAGGGGGACGTATAAAAATTTAATTTCTGTAATTTTTGCAAAATTTAAATTTTTAATTTAATAATCATTTCTGTAACTAGAAACATAAGTCAACAACCAACGGTTGCAGAGAAAAAGACCGGTCGACAACTCTGTTTAACAACTTGTATTTAATATTAAATTACTTGTGAAACTTTTGGTGTGTTCATATCAAAAGGAAAAGATAATAATTTAAAAGGTATTATTTTAAAAAAGAAAAGCACGTTATTGTAAAGAAAGTTCCAATGTATGGTATGATAAAATTTGCTTAAAGAATCTGCAATTCTAAACTGTTCATTTGTAGAAATATTTTTCAATATGTTAACAATGGCTAGAACAATAAATACGAGATTTGAAAAAAAAAAAATCAATTTTACAACTCCTCTTCAACCTCCACTCAAAATACAATTTTCTTTTTTTTTTTTCTTTTTTTTTTCTTTTTTTTTTTTTTTGTTTAAATTAATTTTACAATTTACACTAAATCACAAATTTGTGATGAAAATCACACTCAGTTTATTTAATTTGTGATTAAGTGAATGTTTCAGTCTATTTAGTATGAATGTTATGTGTTTCCTTTGTGTTTTCTTTGTTATTCAATTAGATTTTAAATATTCAATTTTTGTAAAATTTTTCCTCAAAATGTTGTTTTTGTTTATGTATCAATTTGTTGAGTTACGATCCCCTCGCCAGATTTCAAACGCCACGCTGCAAGCACGCCACGCACGCAAGCTGCAAGCACGCCAGTTTCGCCAAATGTGGTTGAAGCACCAACAAGATCCATGATTAGAAACAGGAGAGTGGGCTAAGAAGAGGAGTTGAAAAATCAAGATATACACTAACTTATTTTCTT
>CM063505.1:71954430-71959430 GCA_032207245.1 Pardosa pseudoannulata
ATGCGAAACTAAGAAAAACAATCTGCGGACAGGTGCCGACAGATACCGTTGTTCAGGGGTAGAAATGGGTCTCCTTGAGTCCCACACAAAGCTGGAGAAAAAGCTCCCCAAAAAATACCAACCACCACAAAACGAACCTCTGTCCGTTCTCTCGTCCTGGGGACTCTCCGGCGAAAAACTCGCTCAGTCTGACGTCACCTTTCGCCTCTTCCCATTGGCTTTTTCTTTCCGCTTCGCTGTCCTGATAGCCTCTGATTGGCTCCTTCGATGGGGCCTTACTATCTGACATTTCGTTGCTCCGTCCGTCCTTCCGATTCCCCTCGGACATCTCAAGGCGTGGTCGAAGCGACAACCCTTTGTAGTGTAGTGTCAAAAACCCAGACAGTGTGTCGCCCTCCCTGGGCTTTAACAAAAACCCTTTGTGAAGCCAATGGGGTGTAGTGTGGTCACAGTATGTTTTGGAACTAATTCATATTTACCATATTTTTAAATTTGGGCTTGAACATCCATGGCTGTAGCAGGATTCGAACCGAAAGATCTAGTAAAGAAGAGCAGCCCCCTATCCCTTCGATCATCGGTTGCTCCTTTATAAGGAAAAATTTTGACGACCAATAAGATGTTCCCATAGTAAAGTGTTAACAAGTTCGAGAATCCGTATGGGTAATACTTAATTCTAGATTTACCAGCAATTTAAATATACATAGAATTGCAATTGCAAAATCAGTCATTTTGGCTTGTTTGGTAAATCTAGTATTAAGGACAATGTCCCCAAAACAAAGATTATTTGAAACAAGCAGAGTTTGATAATTAGTAAAATATATTTTTGCTCTTGTCTTTTGTATAGAATTTAAACTTTGAATTAGCTAACATCCGGCTAGGTAATTGTACGAAACAGTCCCTAATTATATTAAAACCAATAAAGAAATACGTAAATTAAATGACGAAGTTTCACCAGATATTTATTATAATTCTATTATCTGTGTATACTTTAAATGGCAGCAAAATATATTTTTCTATTCCTTTTTAAACAAGATACTTCAAAGTAAATTTTTAACCTATTAGGGTTCAGTTACGAAAAAGAAGTTCTGTAGAATTTCTAGTTACTGTAAATCTCCGCTGGCATAGTATATTTACAGTTTGTATCTGCTATCTCATGTCATGATATTCTACAATCATAGCAAATCCACTGTCCTGTCAAGGTAACGTAGTAAACAGCTTGTATATCGCTCTAGGGGCATCAAATATCACTAGCCAGATAGGTTGTCAGATTTTGATTCAAGTCGGTTTATGCAATATCAGACAAATTTTGAAAATAGGCTGTTTGTCGATGATACAGAGGGAATAAAATTTAGGCTGCGAAGAAGCTACCTTCCGGCAGAGTAATAGTATTAGTAAAGAATTGTATTAATGATGAAGCGTGGATTTATAAAAATATTTAGTGTTGTTTCTTTTCAAAAAATAAAAATAAAAATAAGAAAAAAATGGGAAATTTTAGTACTGATATCAAAACTTTCACGCTATGAAGGTATTGAAATTAAGAAAATTTGACATAAAACTAAAAAGAGAGACAAAAGTTGATATAAGAACTGTGAAATGTGAAAATAGACTGTTTGTCATTGCTATGAATGGAAGAAAATTCAGGCTGCAAATTAACTACCTTCCAGCAGAGTCAGAGTCAGGGCCTGATTATCGCACGGGCACTTGGGGCACGTGCCCTGGGCACGAAAATTTAGTCGAGTGCTTGAAACACATATTAAGTGGGGGGAAATTGCAAACTTACGCTACCATCGTTAAGTTTTAATAAATTATTGTACGAGGTAATTTTGTTTGTCATTAACTATATTGTTTCCTATTTACTTTAATTTTACTGTTATTTACCTGATAATTAATTCTCTCAACAATCCTGGTGCTCTTTTTATCCTATGAGTTATTGCATATTTATAAGATATATTATTAGCAACGTACCACTATAAACCATTAAATCATCTCATCAATTTAAATTATTTTTAATTCTATTATTATTGATTTTCTGCACCACAGAGCTTGTGAGTGTGTCAAGGTAAAAATTAAAAAAGTGGGTCACTCTAGGTCTTTAAAAGTCCTTAATTTTTAGCATGGCTAAATAGAGATAATAATGATTACGTAAAATGAAAATTCGGTGTTTTTGATTTTGAATATTACTTTAATGCTAATTTCTTAAATATATTTGCTAATTCAATGTTATAATTTTAATATGATTGTAATTATGATAATAACTTGTCGCTATAAATTTGCAATGGAGGCGGAGAGCACAAAAATTGGATTGTGCCCTGGGCACAAAAGTATCTTAGTCAGGCCCTGGTCATACTATTCAATTATAAAACATTTATGATAAAAAAGTGATATATAAGAATATTTAGGGTGATGCTTTTCAAATCTGTGAAAATTAAAACTGAAAATAGAAAAAAATACTCAAAATATGAATACGGATGGCACAACAGTAAACTACAAAGATATTAAAATTAAGAAAATGGGGCATAAAACTGAAAAAAGAGACAAAAGTTAATATAAGAACTATGAAATGTGAAATTTGAAAAATAAAACAAAACAAATTGGTTTATACATAATCAGACAAAATTTGAAAATAGGCTGTTTGTCATTACTACGAAGGGAAGAAAATTGAAGCTTCAAATGAACTACCTTCCAGCAGAGTCATAGTATTCAAGAATAAAGAATTGTATAGATTATAAAGAAGTGATATATAAGAATATTTTGGATTGATACTTATCAAATCTGTCAAAACTAAAACTGAAAATAGAAAGAAAATACTCAAAATAAGAATACAGATGACACAACTGTAAACTACGAAGATATTGAAATTAATAAAATGGGGCATAAAACTGGAAAAAGAGACAGAAGTTGAGATAAAAACTATGAAATGTGAAATTTGGAAAATAAAACAAAACAAGTTGGTTTATGCATAATCAGACAAAATTTGAAAAGAGGCTGTTTGTCATTGCAACGTATGGAAGAAAATTAAGGCTTGAAATTAACTACCCTCCGGCAGAGTCATGGTATTGAAGAATAAAGAATTGTATAGATGATAAAGAAGTGATAAGAATATTTGGGATTGATACTTATCAAATCTGTCAAAACTAAAACTGAAAATAGAAAAGAAAACTTAAAATAAGAATACAGATGACACAACTGTAAACTACGCAGATATTGAAATTAAGAAAATGGGACATAAAAGTGAAAAAAGAGATAAAAGTTAATATAAGAACTATGAAGTGTGAAATTTGAAAAATAAAACAAAACAAGTTGGTTTATGCATAATGAGACAAAATTTGAAAATAGGCTGTTTGTCATTGCTTCGAAAGGAAGAAAATTGAGGCTTGAAATTAACTACCTTTCGCCAGAGTCATGGTATTCAAGAATAAAGAATTGTATTGATGACAAAGAAGTGATATAAGAATATTTAGAGTTGATGCTTTTCAAATCTGTGAAAACTAAAACTGAAAATAGAAAAAAATACTCAAAATATAAATACGGATGACACAACTGTAAACTACGAAGATATTGAAATTAAGAAAATGGGACATAAAACTAAAAAAAGAGACAAAATATATGAACTATGAAATGTGAAATTTGGAAAATGGAACAAAACAAGTTGGTTTTATGCATAATCAGATAAAATTTGAAAATAGGCTGTTTGTCATTGCTATGAATGGAAGATAATTGAAGTTACAAATTAACTACCTTCCAGAAGAATCATAGTTTTCAAGAATAAAGAATTGTATTGATGATAAAAAAGTGATATATAAGATTATTTAGAGTTGATGCTTTTCAAATCTGTGAAAACTAAAACTGAAAACATAAAAGTACTCAAAATATGAATATGTATGACACAACTGTAAACTACGGAGATATTGAAATTAAGAAAATGGGGCATAAAACTGAAAAAAGAGACAAAAGTTAATATAAAAACTATGAAGTGTGAAATTTGAAAAATAAAACAAAACAAGTTGGCTTATGCATAATCAGAAAAATTTGAAAATGGGTTGTTTGTCATTGCTATGAATGGAAGATAATTGAAGTTACAAATTAACTACCTTCCAGCAGAATCATAGTATTAAAGAACAAAGAATTGTATTGATGACAAATAATTGATATATAAGAATATTTAGGGTTGATGCTTTTCAAATCTGTGAAAACTAAAACCGAAAATAGAAAAAATACTCAAAATATAAATACGGATGACAGAACTGTAAACTACGAAGATATTGAAATTAAGAAAATGGGGTCATAAAACTTAAAAAAGAGACAAAAGTTGATATAAAAATTATGAAGTGGGAAATTTGAAAAACAAAACAAAACAAGTTGATTTATGCGTAATCAGACAAAAATTGAAAATAGGCTGTTTTTCATTGCCACGAATGGAAAAAAATTGTGGCTGCAAATTAACTAATTAATTTCCAGCAGTATTTTCAGCAGTATTCAAGAATAAAGAATTCCATTGATATATAATAATAAAAAGAAGTGATATAATAATATTTAGGGTTGATGCTTTTCAAATCTGTGAAAACTAAAACCGAAAATAGAAAAAATACTCAAAATATAAATACGGATGACAGAACTGTAAACTACGAAGATATTGAAATTAAGAAAATGGGGTCATAAAACTTAAAAAAGAGACAAAAGTTGATATAAAAATTATGAAGTTTGGAACAAAATAAATGGTAACAGCATTACTTTTAAGATAAGAGTCAAAAGTGTGTCGAAAATGCAAAATTAAGTAACTGAATATACTTGGAATTTAAAAAGAAACTAGGAAAAAGAGAGTTTTAAAACGAAAATTATGGCAGTTGTTCAAGACATGTAATGGAATGACAGAAAAAAAAAACGAAAATGAAATACGATTTAACTTATGTTAAAGAATGTCTACATTTTTATTTTAGTACTTTTAAAGTTGTTTCCACTCTCAAGTAAAACTACACGTAAGAAATGAAATAAGGTGTAAT
>CM063505.1:71964430-72014430 GCA_032207245.1 Pardosa pseudoannulata
ACCTGCAGTTCCCGATGCAGTTAAATTTCTATTCGTTTTTATTTTCTTCTCTTTAAATAAAACCCCTGTATAGTTAACGTTCATTCCAGTGCAATCTCGAAATTGCTTTTTACAAAAACGGGCCGTGTGTTTATTTTGTAACAAATTTACTAATGATTACTTTTCCTTTGACAGAAAAGAATTAGAAAATGCACTTTCTAAAAAGACCACAAAATGAGACTTTTTTGATTAACAAATTTATGTTTATCATATAATATGCCTATACAGCAAACATGTATTTTTTATAAAATTGTTGATCTTAATAAACTTATGTAATTACTACCATGCAGAACAATGACTTATTTGACAGGTTTAACTTACTTAACGTTTTTGTTGTTCAAATGTTCATCTAAATTTTTTACTAATTTCTAACTCAGTTTATGTATTACTGATCGATAATGCCAATAACACGCGATCTGTGAGATCTAAATTCAATATCGCTTTCGCATAAATTCTAATATGGAGTAAATGTGCCAATTTAATTTACAGACATTTCCCTGCTTTTTGAGATTTTACATCCGAATTTTCAATTGTGATAGTGCATTAAATTAAGGGATGAATCTGAAACCTAGCGTTGATTTCTTAAATCAAGTTCCACTCGGTGAATAATGCCGTGAAATTCAAACGACATAGAACCACTCAAGACAATTGATTGAAACTTATTATTGGATTTAAATGCATTGATTCGATATTTTTGCAATTTTTATTTTTAAGAATAACAATTTTGAATAAATTTTAGTATGGGATCATGTATTGCTTCACCTATTTAGGATCTGAGGTAAACAACAAAAATGATGTTACGTCAGATATCCACAAGAGAGTTATGATGGCAAATAGATGTTTAGCCTACGAAAATATATAACATCAAAATTAATAAAATGGAAAAAAATTTTTACTTTACATATGTCTAATAAGATCAGTTTTAATTTATGCATGTGTAACCTGGGCAACAACTTTGTCAGATGAAAAGATACTGGCTACCAAGAGATAAAGTTCAGAACTGTTATAATATTGCTTTGCAACAAGATAAGAATGAAGTCACGCGGACTATAACAAGTACAATGCGGTGTAAAGAGTAAACTTATAAACTAAACTTTACGCTATGGTGAATATATACCAACTCAAAAGGGACAGACTCAGGGAGAGAAATAAAAATTGAAAGTATTTTATTGGACATAAATGAGTTGGTCAAATCAATATATTATGAATATACATACTCACATATCATCAGGGTACATAACAGCCTGTTCAAGGTGGGGTCATTTTAAGTTCAGTCATACTCACTGACTCAAGTATCCAAGTCTCCAAATAGTAAGTTGTTTCGGGGCTCCTTGACTGCAAGTTGTATCCCCAGTCGTGAGCAATGAATAAATCGTTACAGTGTGCTTCGTTAAGTTAAAGGATATAGTTAAATGAGATTACATAAGGTTAAAACAAAATTTTAGAATTAAAAATAAAGGCCCTGTCCTCAATAATAAAACAATATAAAATAATAAAGTGAATAGGGGGAGAAAGGATAGAGAGTATTTTTGCGGATGAGATGCATCCAATTTATAAAAAATTTTAATAATTTTTTTAGTAAGTTTTTTATTTCATATTTCTTTATTTTGTATTTTTTATAGTTTTTAAAACTCACTGACTCAACACCAAAGCTTGCGCCCTTAAATAGGTGCACTCATTTCTCGCCATCGGGATTGCCAAAGCAAACCCGTGTAGAGATACAGTGCCAATTGTGGACTCCACAGCAGTGTCCTATAGCAGAAGAGACATTCCTTATAGTAATCCTAAAGGGGACCCTACAATGCCTCTTGACCACAGAAAACGGGAATGTTAAAAGTGACAAAACTAGACTGCACTAAAGCAGTACCTTCTGACATTCAAACTGGTCTGAGGAGTCGTACACCATAAAATGTTGCGAACAACCTTTTTACTTTGCAACAAGAACTATATCATTTATATAATGAACCTGACATAATAAATTTCATCAAATTGCAAATAATAAAGTGGGCACGCCATCTAATCAGAATGGACAATGACAGAACAACAAAAAGGGTCTTCGATGCAAAACCTACAGGAACGCGAAGACGAGGAAGACCCAATCTGAGGTGGACAGACTGTCTGGAAAGAGACCTTCAGGTACTTAAAGTAAAAAACTGGAAGAATTTGGCCTCCAGAAGGAGTGCTGTCTTGGAATAAGCTTATTGAGAAAACCAGGACCCAACCTGGGCTGTCATGCCACTGAAGAAGAAGAAGATGGCATCATGTAAATGTGTCTGACTCAACTTTTCATTGCAAAAACATAATTTTGGGGCATATTTTTTGTTAGTGCGAACCACTTGGTTTTTTTTATAATATTTCTCTTTAATTCACAGAGTATGTATATCAGTCTGTAGTAAAGCTCTTTAAATGGCTTTTTACTTCTTACTCGATCTCGAATTGATATGGAAATTTACATACTTATATATCTTAAATAACAAAATGTAAACCAACCACGAAAAGTAATTATTGCAAAGAAATTAATTATGTATTAACAGATTAACACATTGTGTGCGGGTACATTTCACAGCGGAATTGTACCGGGACCTGGCATTTTGCTCCTAAATTTAGTTATTCAGTTAAACCTCAATAGATTGAAAATTATTTTATTTTTTTTAACCAACTTTTCGTATTTTATATTGAAATATATAAACAAATATATAAATAGAAATATATAAATAACAACCATAAGATTTTTGTAAACAAAAAATATATTTTTAGAGGATAAATTTATAATAGTATCATAAATATAAAAATCAAATAGAAATAGTAGTATATAGTTTTAATTTTTTCCCGTTCTGTGGTTCGGCATCGGCTCATGTAAAAACTAATTTTTATTTGTCTAATTTTTTCCAAAATCTATGTAATAGACAAGAACATTCGGCTTCGTTTTCCTGTGTATACCGTTATTTTTGTACCCACAAACAAACTATGTTGTTACACTAACACTAACCCGTGCTAGTATATGACCCTCGCTCAAATATCAATCGTCAGAAAATGTACTAGTACGTGTTCCGCGCTCAAGTATCAATCGTCAGAAAATATACTAGTACGTGTCCTGCGCTCAAATATCAATCGTCAGAAAACGTACTTGTGTCCTAAGCTCAAGTATCAATCGTCAGAAAAAGTACTAGTACGTGTCCTGCGCCCAAGTATCAATCGTCAGAAAACGTACTAGTACGTGGCCCGCGCTCAAGTATCAATCGTCAAAAAACGTACTAGTACGTGTCCTTCGCTCAAATATCAATCGTCAGAAAACTTACTAGTACGTGTCCTTCGTTCGAGTATCAATCGTCAGAAAACGTACTAGTACGTGTCCCGCGCCCAAGTATCAATCGTCAGAAAACGTTCTAGTACGTGTCCCGCGCCCAAGTATCAATCGTCAGAAAACGTACTAGTACATGTCCCGCATACAATATGTTAATAAAAAGTAATCCATAGTAAATAGAGCCGTCATCTGTTGTATTTATGAACTACTGTTACAATTCATTAAATAATACAGCTTTTATGATGATTGAAAATTTGATTTTAAAATTCCCAAAGACTGAAAATAGTAAAATAAAAATAAATTTTAAAAGCACATATTCAAATAAAAATGGACTAAAAATTAAATTAAAATAAGTGCAAAATATGTTTAATTAAACAAGATTTCATTAATTAAATAAATCCTGTTAATATTCTCTTCTACTACCCAGACACATTATAAATTTTTAATGGCTAAAAATAAAAAGCGGGCAGCACATAATATATTGACAGTACATTTATATTGTATCTTTGAAATATATTACACGTGCCTCAAGCTTTTGTTTTAATCATAAAAATTTTTAGTGCTTAAGGATAGCAAGAAAAAATGCTCTTTTTAAAGAGGAATAAAAAATATTTTTAACTTAATTTTTATTCATCAATTACTCATTCAGTTTTGTTGTCCATTTTTTTTTTTTTTTTTGAGAATCATGTGGGCGGTGAACATTATTACCTGTACGGAGACTACATTTAAAAAATTCAGTTTTCCTTGAGAATCAAACTAGAGCCCAATATGGAGAAATTCTAAACCCTAACCAGTCTGCAATATGTACATAAGTTATTATTATTTAAAGGTCTTTTTACTCACTAGATTTTACTTACTAGGGCCAACTACGGCCCTTCGGAAGGTTTTATCCGGACCGCGGATAGAATTTTAAGTTGCCGGTTCGAGGCAAATTAAAAGAAATATATATTTATGCATTATATATCCATCTCCTTTTCTACTTTGCTTAAATATTATATCCCGAACTTATTATCTCACGCACAGAAGATCAGCGGTATATTTGCTTCTTATATGTGAACAAGTGTTTTCAACTTTGAACCTTAGAAAGAATAATTTCAGAAGTAGACTTACAGATGAGCATTTAACATCGTTACTTAAAATCAATACATCTCACTTCGAACCTCAGTATAATTAACTTTTAAAAATGAAATCGCAATTTCATTCATCTCATTAACGTATATAAACCGTTAGGTACGTGTATATTGTTTTTAAAATTTTAGAAAAATTTATCTTAGACCGCCAAACTTATTTTCTTTCGATTTTTGGCCCGCAGCCGAAAATTTTTGTCCATCCCTGCACTATATTGAAAGATTTTCAGCAATATTTGGTTTGTTTTGCTTTGGACCACTACGGTATACTATTTTACAACACGCGGCTTAAAGCCGATTCCAAACGGCTACGAACATCCATGCTATAGAGGGATTTGAAACCACGAACTGCGGTCAGCTCTTTAACCATTTGGCGATCGTTCGGCCAGCAATATTTGATTTGGAAAAAATAAAATTAAGTACTCTATAACCAAAAACAAATAATTCCCAGACTTAACACAATAGTCAGTAACTTTTTCTTGCACGAGTAAAGGATTAAAAAATTCAAGTTCTATTTGAGGTAAAACAAATCAACAATTTATGTAAGTTATAAATTTATAGAACTAAATATACAAAATGTGCTAAAAAATATCCAAATAAAACAAATATTTCTTACTTATATTACAATGTATAGAAATCTATTCAATTTTGAATTTATCGATACTATAAAATTTTGTGTTATTAAGGCGGGTAAGTATGAAGTTTTATACTATGTACTAGAATTCAGTCTTCACCAAATATCTAATAGGGATAAGGTTTTAATAACAATCTTTATTTATTTGTTATGCTTATAACGCTTACAGTACGACTGTCATGCCTGTTTATTACACATTAAGCGCAAACAAGCATAATCTATTAAATCATTTCTGTTCACAAACTAAGTTATTGTGGCTATGGAAGACAATGACTTATTGTTATCAGACAAACTTCCTTAACACTCTTATATGTTCATTTAAGGTTCTTATTAATCCGTAAAGCATTTATTACGTATTTCCCCGTGTCCATGCATTTTCTTTAAATATAAAAGTTTAAATTTACATAATTGAGATATAGAGAATTTTCTATAGAAAATGGGAAATTAAATAAATACTTTTTTACTATTTAGACATAATACATAGAAATTAATTTATCTTGACAATTTGAAACTTATAACTGAAAATTTACATAACACTGTGAATATAATGATTTAAACGTTGATTGTAAAAGCAATTTTTGAAAAATTCTAGCAGTTTTTATAAAATAACATATGGTTTTTTTTAAATAAAATAGCTTTGTTACTTCTATGATTACTATTTCATATAAATTTTAAAGTATGGTACTTTAACCCAGTTGGTACCTTAATACTCCAAATATTTATAAAAAAAAGTCTTATTAACCCATAATTTATTTAGTCTCATACGTTTGGCTTTAACGATGCTTTTTACCTGTAAAGAACAAAGATACAGAGAATTTACAAAAGAAATCGTGAAATTATATCAGAATTTCTTATTTCTCAGTAAAGATATAAAAAATCAAATTTATTTCTTATTTGACATAAATTTGATGCAAAAATCATAGATCTAATGGCAAGGCGTAAATAAAAAAATAACCAAGGATATATATATGAAAGGTGAATACTCATACTAAAAACTGGATACAAAATATATAAAAACCAAATTATTTCTTATTTGACATGAATCGAAGCAAAAATCCTAGATATAATGGCAAGGCATAAATTAAAAAAACAACAAAGGATATATATATATATATATATATATATATATATATATATATATATATATATATGAAGTTTGAATACTCATACTACATACTGGATACAGGATATATTAAAACCTGCTTATTTTATTTGATATAATTCGATGCCAAAATCCTAGATCTAATGATAAGTCGTAAATAAAAATAAAACCAAAGATATATATATATGAAAAGAGTGAATACTCATACTACATAATGGATACAATATATATAAAAACTGTTTATTTCTTATTTGACAAGAATCCATGCAAAAATCATAGATCTAATGGCAAGGCATAAATTAAAAAAACAACAAAGGATATATATATGAGGAGTGAATACTCATACTACTTACAGGATACAAGATATATAAAAACCTGTTTATTTCTTATTTGACATGATTCGATGGAAAAACCCTAGATCTTATTGCAAGGCGTAAATAAAATATAACCAAGGATATATATATATATATATATATATATATATATATATATATATATATATATATATATATATATATATATATATATATATATATATATATATATATATGAAGTTTGAATACTCATACTACATACTGGATACAAGATTTTTAAAAAACCTATTTATTTCTTAGTTGACATGAATCGATGCAAAAATCCTAGATCTAATGGCAAGGCGTAAATAAAAATAAAACCAAGGGTATATATGTGAAGAGTGAATACTCACACTATATACCGGATACAAAATATATAAAATTCAATTTATTTCTTATTTGACATAAATCGATGCAAAAATCCTAGATTTAATGGGCAAGGCTTAAATAAAAAAAACAACCAAGGATATATATATGAAGAGTGAATACTCATACTACATACTGGATACAAACTATATAAAAAAAAGTTTATTTCTTATTCGACATGAATCGATGCAAAAATCCTAGATCTAATAGCAAGGCGTAAATAAAAATTACCAAGATATATATGTGAAAGTGAATACTCATACTACATACAAGATATATAAAAACCAGTTTATTTCTTATTTGGCATGAATCGATGCAAAAATCTAGATCTAATAACAAGGCGTAAATAAAAAATAACCAAGGATACAAAGGCTGAATACTTATACTACATACTGGATACAAGATATATAAAAACCAGTTTATTTCTTATTTACATGAATCGATGCAAAAACCCTAGATCTAATAGCAAGACGTAAATAAAAAAAATTACCAAGGATATATATATATATATATATATATATATATAATATATATATATATATATATATATAAAGAGTGAATACTCATAATACATACCGGATATAAGATATTATAAAAACCTGTTTATTTCTTATTTGACATGATTCGATGCAAAAACCCTAGATCTAATGGCAAGTCATAAATAAAAAAATTAACCAAGGATATATATAAAGAGTGAATACTCATACTACTTACAGGATACAAGATATATAAAAACCTGTTTATTTCTTATTTGACATGATTCGATGGAAAAACCCTAGATCTTATTGCAAGGCTTAAATAAAATATAACCAAGGATATATATATGAAGATTGAATACTCATACTACATACCGGATACAAGATATATTAAAACCTGCTTATTTTATTTGATATAATTCGATGCAAAATTCCTAGATCTAATGGCAAGTCGTAAATAAAAAAATTAACCAAGGATATATATAAAGAGTGAATACTCATACTACATACCGGATATAAGATATATAAAAACCTGTTTATTTCTTATTTGACATGAATCAATGCAAAAATCCTAGATCTAATGGCAAGGCGTAAATAAAAAAATAACCAAGGATATATATATATGAAGAGGTAATACTCATATTACATACTGGATACAAGATATATAAAAACCTGTTTATTTCTTATTTGACATGAATCGATGCAAAAATCCTAGATCTAATAGCAAGGCGTAAATAAAAAAATAACCAAGGATATATATAAAGAGTGAATACTCATAATACATACCGGATATAAGATATATAAAAACCTGTTTATTTCTTATTTGACACGATACGATGCAAAAACCCTATTTCTTATTGCAAGGCGTAAATAAAATATAACCAAGGATATATATATATGATGATTTAATACTCATACTACATACCGGATACAATATATATAAAAACCTGTTTATTTTTTATTTGACATGATTCGATGCAAAAACCCTAGATCTAATGGCAAAGCGTAAATAAAAAAATAACCAAGGATATATATGTGAAGAGTGAATACTCATACTAAATACTGGATACAAGATTTTTAAAAAACCTATTTATTTCTTAGTTGACATGAATCGATGAAAAAAATCCAAGATCTAATAGCAAGACATAAATAAAAAAATAACAAAGGATATATATATATATATATATATATATATATATATATGAAGAGTGACTACTCATACCATATACCGGATACAAGATATATAAAAACCTGTTTGTTTCTTATTTGACATGAATGGATGTAAAAATCCTTAGTCTAATAGCAAGACGTAAATAAAAAAATAACCAAGGATATATATATAAAGGGTGAATACTCATACTACATACTGCAAGTGAATCTCCAACAAATATTCTAGAGTGCCAAAGCTTTAATTATAAATTTAATTTATTCATTATGCCTGTAGCTCCTAAGATACGACTGGCATGCCTGCCCATCCAACCAAACTCGACAGAATCATCCTTAATTGAATTCCAATAGTGATATTCTTATGCGTATATATATATAAATTGGGTCCTCGAAACATCTCAAAACTAATTTCATGCTCATTTACTTCTTCCCTTCCACGGCACTCTCATTTTCATAAGCAACAGATGAGAAGAAGCGCAATTTTCGAGAATTCCCTCCAGTGTTGCAATCTTTCATTTTTCGGATTTTCTCCTGTAAGCTCAATCCGGATTCTTTTTGAAAGCTTCATTATTTTTTTTCCTTTTAAGATGAGCTCTTTTCCTGCCATAGAAAGAAAAAATATTTGCCTCGAGAAAAGTAACCTCGTTAAATTAGGGGAATTTTAAAAATGTATTCAACATTAAAGTGCAGTAAAATGTTCCCTAAAAGTTACATTTACCAATCATTTTTCGACAAAATTTTTCGAAACAGGCAAATCACATTTTAATTTTTCAGTTCTGTTCAGAATTATACGAAATTTTCTCATACATCCTTTTGAACGATTTCAGAAACTAGATTCATAAATATTTTATTCTACTTTCTTTTACGGTTTAAGCTCTGTGGTGTTTATAAATAGCATTCCTTCATTTTTACTACATTTGGCTGGAATGTATATTTAGTATTATTTATCTTGTTACTATCATATAGCCCGTCATATGACGGGGTCAGTAAAATTTTTAACTTCCCAGAATAGTAAAGTACCTTATGAGGCATATAAAAAAATAGTTTGTTTTTAACTAGAATTATCTGGAACACGCTCAAAAAATTTTTTTATCTTCATACTGCTCTAAAGTCTCCCGATACTGTGAATGCAGTTAACAATCACGTTGAATTCATTTAGAAAGATAATTCAAAGTTTCCTTAGCTACGTCGAAATTATCGTTAAGTTTTCCCAATTTTTTACAATAGTAATTAATAGAAATAAAGGAATGAAACTACCATTTCTACTACACCCTGGAGGTAGATAGAATTTGTTGTTAATACCGGTGATAAATTGTCATTGTAACAACAAATAATCGATGATTAAATTTAAAATTATCAGATATGTACCTAATATATTATGTAAGACAATATAAAAGAAAATTATTTACGCAATATCTAAGTTCAATGATAAAACTTATGAAAATAATGCAGACGATATTTAAAAAAATTAAAATAACAAATGATTAAATGAGGTGGTTAAAGGGATGGCGTCAAAATGCTAGAAAACAATGTTATTTTTACCTATTTATTACGTAATAAATTGATAAATTTAATCGCCTACTCTTAACCGGGCAAAATAGGGCTTAAAATAATGGTATTAAAAGCTCAAAAAGGGGGGAAGAGGTTGATTTCTAACGTTTTAAAGATAACGTATTTTTAGATGTGATATGATATACCAATTTATTTTAGAATCGGATCGACAGTTTAGAATAAGATAAACTTTACTCGCTTTGAATTTTGCTAACCCTAACTAATCAAGAATCCAATATGAATTCCTGTATGCATTCCAGGTCGAACCGTTTCATTAATTCGAGGACAGACGGACAGATAACTTAGGCTATTATTATATAGGGGATAGATTCTTCTGCCACTTTTTAGATTATCTTGTGTGGAAATTTACAAGGATGTGTAAACGCTTTACCACGTATCAATTTACATGCGTTAAAAACACAACGGATTCAGTTTACGATTTTTTCCCGATAAAGAATGCGCTGATTTTTCGTGTAATAGAAAACAATTACCATCCATTTTATTTTGGTCCAGGTAGGCACGTGATAAGGTCTTGAATAGGTAGAAATATTTCACTATCACACTAAAAACACGTGCATTCCTCATCAAGAAAAAATCGTAAGCTGTATCTGTAAGTTAGCTGAACCGTAAGTTAGTTTTGTTTTAGATTCTTCTGCCACTATTTACATTATCTTGTGTGGAAATTTACAACGACGTGTAAAGATCTTACCACGTATCAATATACATGCTTTGAAAACACAACGGATTCAGTTTACGATTATTTTTCCTGATAAAGAATGCGCTGATTTCTTGTGTGATAGCAAGAAAATTTACCAACCAGATTATTTTGGCCCAGGTAGGCACGTGATAAGGTCTTGAATTGGTAGAAATATTTCGCTATCGCACTAAAAACCCGTGCATTCCTCATTGGTAAAAAATCGTAAGCTGAATCTGATGTTCTTTCAGCATGTGCTAGCTGATGTATGATAGGACCCTTTCGAGTACTGGTAGTTTTCTTTTAGAAACTCGCATAAAACCTAAAAATAGTACAAAATAACAAATAATAATACAACATAATAAAATAAGAAGTAAATGAAGATGAAACAACACTGAAAAAGAAAAAATTTTGAAGTTTTTACTTGAGATGGAAATTTTTATTTCTCTTTTATTTATTTTTGATATCTTCGGCAGTTAAATCTTTTTGACAGCTGTAGTTCTTTTTTTATGAGAAATGATAGAAATGAAATTTTAAAAATATAAGATACAAATAGACTGAAATATTTATATAACTTAATATAATTAACTTAATCGTTGAAAATTTTATGATAAAAAAACTTTATCACTTGCGTTTTAAAAGATTATGGCTGTATCTTGGGTATTAATAAAGAAATAGAAGACCTCTTATTCCTTGTAATGGCCTTGTTATTCCGTGACATAAGAAGTAAATGAAGATGAAACAACAGTCAGTTGAAAAAGAAGAAACTTTGAAGTTTTTACTTGAGACAGAAATTTTTATTTCTCTTTCATTTATTTTTGATATCTTCGGCAGTTAAATCTTTTTGACAGCTGTAGTTTTTTCTTTTGATGAGAAATGATTGAAATAAAAGTTTAAAAATATAATAAAATTTGGATGCTGAGAATTTTGCATCATTATTTTATCAATCAAAAACTGTACTGAACCAAAGCTTTACCAATTACCAGAAATTAAAAGCAAATAATAAATAAAAATCATACACTTATGTCTGAGCATCTAATTTGAATATGCACAATACTATCTTCTTTTTGAATAATTTAAGGTTTCTTAGACCTTAAATTATTCAAACACTCCACTTCCTCCACTTGAATAATTTAAGGTTTCTTAGACTATGAATATTAAGAATAAAAGCTTGGGTATTAAATAAATAAATGCGATTTAGGTTACAGTCATTGTTTCAAGTTTTATTTAGATAGTTTTTTTAATTCCAAAATGCAGATTGTTTTTAATTTTGAAAGTATGTTCTTCAAAATGAATGTCTCCGTTTTAAGGAGAAATTCTGGCCCCAGCAGTTCCTTAAGAGGAACTAGACACAAAAATAACAAAATAACATAAAAAATTTGGTGATAGGTAATCACATAAAACTACTATCCATGTGGGATTTTTTTGTTTCCATACAAAATACTGAACAGCCATTAAACCTTCTGAACGACACCTTAATCTCCTGTCCTCTGACTAGGAGTCATAATGTTGCGATTCCATATCTCCATTGTTCGGCTGGTGTTTTCTTGCTAAGCCTAATTTTGCTATGGCAAAAATACATTTTATTCGAATTAACTCATTGTTTTCTAATATTAAAGAAAATGCATTTAACTTTATCCTTGGGGGAATTCCAACATTAAATATGTCCCATTTTAGTAGCTATAATGATATTTATACGAGATGAAAGAGGATTTTAAATGAACGTTCAGCATTTGTTTAGATATAATTCAAGCATTTTATAAAAAGCAACAAAATTACACAGGCACATCCTTACAAACATATTAATAATGAAATTTAAGATTTGTCTTCTTTTATATATTCTAAGAATGGAACCACGCGGAGCCCTACATTACTGGCTATCTATCCTTCAAAATCAAATGAAACATCCAGGCATCTCAATTCCTGTTTATTTACATTTCCTTCCTTGTGATTATCGGGTTACATTACGGCAATCAAGACATTAATCATGAGATGAAACGCACCATAGATGAACCGAATACGACTGTAGCGTATACAATAAACCCGCCTGGAAAAAGGTTAATGTAAAAAGGTAAACATTTATATACTGACAAAATATATAATAGTAATTTTAATTAAATCCGAGAATAGAAAATGAACATTTGTTCTAGTATATATACAAGCTAGGAATCTCATCTGTAACAAGATAACGTTACAAGAAATTTATGACACTAAAAAATATGTAAATAGATAATACAGTACGAATTGTGTACATAAAATTTCGAATGCATGTTTTCTACTTGGTAAAAAAAATAGTTTAATAGTAAATGTTTTGATGGTAAATCAGTATTACAAATTTTTTAGACTTCAGTGATTTCTTTATAAATAGATTTAGCGATATATTTATGGTCAATCCACAATTTAAGCAAAATACAGCCCGGCTAAAATATTACAAACCTAAAATATCCCCTCTCTACACCTACAAAAAAATATATATCTGCCTGTCCAAAACACCATAGTATTCTTTGTTGCAAAATAAAATGATTAGAGATACAAAAAATAATATAAGGTTGGTGAAACGTCATGCACACATTTAAAAATTTAACTATAAAAAAGTACATAAAGTTATTTTAATTTAAAATATTATTATTATAAAATGAATATTTATAAAAATACAAACACACATGCTATATATAAATAAATATATATAAATATATATAAATATATATGTATATATATATATATATATATATATATATATATATATATATATATATATATATATATATATATATATATATATATATATAATGTCGTTTCCAGTGGTAAGGCGAATGAAAGAATCAGTCTTTCTAGGTAAATCATCTCTTTATTTTAAAGAATAGTTTCCGTTTCAAGGTGTCACTTACGCCATTTTTATTTATTCGTGGCGGAGCTAAGTGTGGAGTGTGCTGACAGCTCGATGTCTACGCACCAAACTGTCTGTTTATCGGTTTCATACTCATCAAATTCTTCCAATATGCTTCCGCTTGACCAGATTATCCTAAAAGCTTAACTGGAGCGTGGGTTTTTTCATTTATTTTGTTATTACGAAAGAGTCCCTTTTAACTTGTTCACAACTCGCTTAATTTTCTACACCCCCCCCCTTTTTAGACCTGACATATATATATATATATATATATATATATATATATATATATATATATATATATATATATATATATATATATATATATATATATGTATATATATATATATATATATATATATTATATATATATATATATATATGAATATGTACTCAACTCAATCTTTAATTAATCAAAAGAACTAATGAAAACGATCGAAGATGATCCTTGTAAGAAAAATCTGAAAAGAAGTATTCATTGCTTTCAACATTTTCAAAAATCATTAAATAACTTGAAGATTTGATGAGATTTGACTCCTTATTTAACCCAATTTTATCCTTATATTTAAATATTTTAAAAACGGTGATGAACTATGAAAATGTCAAAGAAGCTTTGAAAAATGAATTTATAAATATTTATATATTATAAATTCATTAATATTTAGAAAATCGCTTCAAACTTGTCAGAAACTTTTGATATGCTTAATGTCAGTTTGGCGTAATTTTTCGTCGGTTATATTATGGTGACTATGTTTTGGGCGGTGATGACCCTTGCAGTAGTAGAGGATAGTTTAGAAGACAAAAAACAGTTCTACACCTCTCATATGATTTACCAAAGAACAGAAGTCGTTAAGCAGTACAAATCTCCGGGGTATTGTTTTTTAACTAGTTCACAGCGGAAATCATTATTTTTTATCAGAGAAAGGCAATTATTTTGGATACTAGTATATACCCCGTCATATGACGGGATGATTAAAATTTTTTTAATTTTCCAGAATTGTAAAGTACCCTATGAGGCAGGTAAAAATACAGGGGTTTTGTTTGGCTGAGAATTATCTGGTACACGCTCAATAATTTGTTTATCTTCATACTCCTCTAAAGTCTGGCGATACGGTGAATGCAGTTTAGAATCACGTTGAATTTATTTAGAACAATAGTTCAAAGTTTTCTTAACTACATCGAAATTATCGTTAAGTTCTTCCCAATTTTTTGCCACAGTAATTAATGGAAGTAAAGGAATGAAACTATCATTTCCACTTCACCATGGAGGTAGATAGAATTTGCGGTTAACACCGGTGATAAAATTTCCTTTGCAACAAAAAAATAATCAATGATTAAATTTAAAATACAATATATGTACCTAATCTATTATTTAAGCCAAATATAAAAGAAAATTATTTACGCAATATCTAAGTTCAGGGATAAAACGAATGAAAATAATGCAGACGATATTTAAATAATTTAAAATAAGGAATGATTTAAATGAAATGGTTAAAGGAATGACGTCATAATGTTAGAAAAAAATGTTATTTTTACCTATTTATTATGTGACAAATTGATAAATTAAATCGGCTGCTTTTAATTGAAGAAAATAGGGCTTGAAATAATGGCAATAAATGCTAGAAATAGGGGAAAGGGGTGGATTTCGAACGTTGCTAACCCTAACTCATCAAGAATTCAATATGGATGCTCCTATCCATTCCAGGTCGAACCACTTCATAAATTCGAGGACAGACGGACAGATAACTTAGGCTATTATTATATCGGGGATATTTGTTCAAAGTAACCACAATCATTAGTAAATAAGTTATGTTGGAAACATCCAATAAGCAAATTACTGTTAATCGTTGCCTATGATAAGTAACCAAGTTTCCTATATTATTTGTAATCTTAGTCAGTCTAGGAATGGCATGCAACCTATTTTGGGGGTAAAAAGAAGTAATTAAGAGACAATGTAATTTCTATTTTATAGAAATTACATTGTCTCGTAATTACTTCTTTTTATTGTACTACTTCATTTAATAATGCAGGTGTCAAAATTTCATTATTAAACAGCTGCCTTTAGAAAGGATTTTACGGAAGAAAAATTTATGTAATTTATCAGTTCATTTCCAAAATAAAATGAAAACTACATAACAATTTACTGTTGAAATGTAAGTATAAATCTAAAAATATGCTAAATATGTATTTCAGCAGAAAATCAAGGTAGTGATACATACCTAATATTATAAGACAGACGAAGTCATAAGTTGACTTAAAATTTCTTATAATACTGATGCAATGCTAATATACAAATAGACTGAAATAATTATATAACTTAATATTATTAACTTAACCGTTGAAAATTTTATCATAAAAAACTTAATTATCGCTTGCTTTTTAAAATATTATGGCTGTATCTTTGGTATTAATAAAGAATAGCAGACCTCTTGTTCCTTGTAATGGCCTTGTTATTCCGTGACATAAGAAGTAAATGAAGATGAAACAACAGAAAGTTGAAAAAGAAGAAACTTTGAAGTTTTTACTTGAGACAGAAATTTTTATTTCTCTTTCATTTATTTTTGATATCTTCGGCAGTTAAATCTTTTTTGACAGCTGTAGTTTTTTTCTTTTGATGAGAAATGATTGAAATAAAAGTTTAAAAATATAATGAAATTTGGATGCTGAGAATTTTGCATCATTATTTTGTCAATCAAAAACTGTACTGAACCAAAGCTTTTCCAATTGCAAGAAATTAAAAGCAAATAATAAATAAAAATCATACACTTATGTCTGAGCATCTAATTTGAATATGCACAATACTATCTTCTTTTTGATATCACTTGAATAATTCAAGGTTTCTTACACAATGAATATTAAGAATAAAAGTTGGGTATTAAATAAATGAATGCGATTTAGGTTACAGTCATTGTTTCAAGTTTTATTTAGAGAATTTTTTAAATACAAAAATACTGCTCGGAGTTTTGAAAGTATGTTCTTCAAAATGAACGTCTCCGTTTTAAGGAGAAATTCTGGCACCAGCAATTCCTTAAGAGGAACTACAGACAAAAATAACAGAATAACATAAAAAATTTGGTGATGGGTAATCACATAAAACAACTATTCATGTGTGGATTTTTGTTTCTATACAAAATAATGGCATTATACGCTCAAAAAGGGGGTAAGGGGTGGATTTCTAACATTTTAAAAATAACGTATTTTTTGCTATGATATGATATACCAATTTATTTTAGAATCGGATAGACGGTTTAGAATAAGGTTTTGCTAGCCCTAACTCATCAAAAATCCAATATTATGGATATATATATATATGTGTATATATATATATATATATATATATATATATATATATATATATATATATATATTTCTAACATTTTAAAGATAACGTATTTTTTGCTATGATATGATATACCAATTTATTTTAGAATCAGATAGACGGTTTAGAATTAGGTTTTGCTAGCCCTAACTCATCAAAAATCCAATATGGATATATATATATATATATATATATATATATATATATATATATATATATATATATATATATATATATGTATATATATATATATATCTATATATATATATATATATATATGTATATATATGTATATATATATATGTATATATATATGTATATATATATATGTATATATATATATGTATATATATATATGTATATATATATATGTATATATATATATATATATATATATATATATATATATATATATATATATATATATATATATATATATATATATAATATATATATATATATATATATACTGAATAGCCATTAAACCTTTCGGAACGGCACCTTAATGTCCTGCCCTGTCACTACGAGTCATAACGTTGCGATTCCATATCTCCATTGTTCGGCTGGTGTTTTCTTGCTAAGCCTAATTTTGCTATGGCAAAAATACATTTTATTCGAATTAACTCATTGTTTTCTAATATTAAAGAAAATGCATTTAACTTTATCCTTGGGGGAATTCCAACATTAAATATGTCCCATTTTAGTAGCTATAATGATATTTATACGAGATGAAAGAGGATTTTAAATGAACGTTCAGCATTTGTTTAGATATAATTCAAGCATTTTATAAAAAGCAACAAAATTACACAGGCACATCCTTACAAACATATTAATAATGAAATTTAAGATTTGTCTTCTCTGTTATATATTCTAAGAATGGAACCACGCGGAGCCCTACATTACGGCTATCTATCCTTCAAAATCAAATGAAACATCCAGGCATCTCAATTCCTGTTTATTTATATTTCCTTCCTTGTGATTATCCGGTTATATTACGGCAATCAAGACATTAATCATGAGATGATACGCACCATAGATGAACCGAATACGACTGTAGCGTATACAATAAACCCGCCTGGAAAAAGGTTAATGTAAAAAGGTAAACATTTATATACTGACAAAATATATAATAGTAATTTTAATTAAATCCGAGAATAGAAAATGAACATTTGTTCTAGTATATATACAAGCTAGGAATCTCATCTGTAACAAGATAACGTTACAAGAAATTTATGACACTAAAAAATATGTAAATAGATAATACAGTACGAATTGTGTACATATAATTTCGAATGCATGTTTTCTACTTGGTAAAAAAAAATAGTTTAATAGTAAATGTTTTGATGGTAAATCAGTATTACAAATTTTAGACTTTAGTGGTATCTTTATAAATAGATTTAGCGATATATTTATGGTCAATCCAGCCTGGCTAAAATATTGCAAACCTAAAATATCCCCTCTCTACACCTACAAAAAAATATATATCTGCCTGTCCAAAACACCATTGTATTCTTTGTTGCAAAATAAAATGATTGGATATACAAAAAATAATATAAGGTTGGTAAAACGTCATGCACACATTTAAAAATTTAACTATTAAAAAGTACATAAAGTTATTTTAATTTAAAATATTATTATTATAAAATGAATATTTATAAAAATACAAACACACATGCTATATATATAAATAAATAAATATATATGTATATATATGTGTATATGTGTATATATATATATATATATATATATATATATATATATATATATATATATATATATATATATATATATATATATATATATATATATATATATATATATATATAATGTCGTTTCCAGTGGTAAGGCGAATGAAAGAATCAGTCTTTCTAGGTAAATCATCTCTTTATTTTAAAGAATAGTTTCCGTTTCAAGGTGTCACTTACGCCATTTTTATTTATTCGTGGAGGAGCTAAGTGTGGAGTGTGCTGACAGCTCGATGTCTACGCACCAAACTATCTCTTATCGGTTTCATACTCATCAAATTCTTCCAATATGCTTCCGCTTGACCAGATTATCCTAAAAGCTTAACTGGAGCGTGGGTTTTTTCATTTATTTTGTTATTACGAAAGAGTCCCTTTTAACTTGTTCACAACTCGCTTAATTTTCTACACCCCCCCCCCCTTTTTAGACCTGATATATATATATATATATATATATATATATATATATATATATATATATATATATATATATATATATATATATATATATATATATATATTTGAATATGTACTCAACTCAATCTTTAATTAATCGAAAGAACTAATGAAAACGATCGAAGATGATTCTTGTAAGAAAAATCTGAAAAGAAGTATTCATTGCTTTCAACATTTTCAAAAATCATTAAATAACTTGAAGATTTGATGAGATTTGACTCCTTATTTAACCCAATTTTATCCTTATATTTAAATATTTTAAAAACGGTGATGAACTATGAAAATGTCAAAGAAGCTTTGAAAAATGAATTTATAAATATTTATATATTATAAATTCATTAATATTTAGAAAATCGCTTCAAACTTGTCAGAAACTTTTGATATGCTTAATGTCAGTTTGGCGTAATTTTTCGTCGGTTATATTATGGTGACTATGTTTTGGGCGGTGATGACCCTTGCAGTAGTAGAGGATAGTTTAGAAGACAAAAAACAGTTCTACACCTCTCATATGATTTACCAAAGAACAGAAGTCGTTAAGCAGTACAAATCTCCGGGGTATTGTTTTTTAACTAGTTCACAGCGGAAATCATTATTTTTTATCAGAGAAAGGCAATTATTTTGGATACTAGTATATACCCCGTCATATGACGGGATGATTAAAATTTTTTTAATTTTCCAGAATTGTAAAGTACCCTTGATTTTTTTTTTTTTTTTTTTTTTTTTTTTGGCTGAGAATTATCTTGTACACGCTCAATAATTTGTTTATCTTCATACTCCTCTAAAGTCTGCCGATACGGTGAATGCAGTTTAGAATCACGTTGAATTTATTTAGAACAATAGTTCAAAGTTTTCTTAGCTACAATGAAATTATCGTTAAGTTCTTCCCAATTTTTTCCACAGTAATTAAAGGAAGTAAAGGAATGAACCATCATTTCCACTTCATCCTGGAAGTAGATAGAATTTGCTGTTAACACCGGTGATAAAATTTATTTTGCAACAAAAAATAATCAATAAGGAAATTTAAAATATAACATATTTACCTAATCTTTTATTTAAGCCAAATATAAAAGAAAATTATTTACGCAATATCTAAGTTCAGTGATAAAACGAATGAAAATAATGCAGACGATATTTAAATAATTTAAAATAAGGAATGATTAAATGAAATGGTTAAAGGAATGACGTCATAATGTTAGAAAAAAATGTTATTTTTACCTATTTATTATGTGACAAATTGATAAATTAATCGCCTGCTCTTAACCGGGGAAAATAGGGCTTGAAATAATGGCAATAAATGCTAGAAATAGGGGAAAGGGGTGGATTTCGAACGTTGCTAACCCTAACTCATCAAGAATTCAATATGGATGCTCCTATTCATTCCAGGTTTAACCGCTTCATAAATTCGAGGACATATGGACAGATAACTTAGGCTATTATTATATCGGGGATATTTGTTCAAAGTAACCACAATCATTAGTAAATAAGTTACGTTGGAAACATCCAATAAGCAAATTACTGTTAATCTTTGCCTATGCTGAGTAACCAAGTTTCCTCCATCATTTGTAATCTTCGTCAGTCTAGGGATCGAATGCAACCTATTTTGGGGGTAAAAAGAAGTAATTAAGAGACAATGTAATTTCTATTTTATAGAAATTACATTGTCTCTTAATTACTTCTTTTTATTGTACTACTTCATTTAATAATGCAGGTGTCAAAATTTCATTATTAAACAGCTGCCTTTAAAAATGATTTTACTGAAGGAAAATTTATGTAATTTATCAGTTCATTTCCAAAATAAAAGGAAAACTACATAAAAGTTTACTGTTGAAGTGTAAGTATAAATCTAAAAATATGCTAAATATGTATTTCAGCAGAAAATCAAGGTAGTGCTATACACCTAATATTATAAGACAGACGAAGTCATAAGTTGACTTAAAATTTCTTATAATACTGATGCAATGTTAAGATACAAATAGACTGAAATATTTATATGACTTGAAATAATTAACTTAATCATTGAAAATTTTATGATAAAAAACTTAATTATCACGTGCTTTTTAAAAGATTATGGCTATATTTTGTGTATTAATAAAGAAATAGCAGACCTCTTATTCCTTGTAATGGCCTTGTTATTCCGTGACATAAGAAGTAAATGAAGATGAAACAACAGTCAGTTGAAAAAGAAGAAACTTTGAAGTTTTTACTTGAGACAGAAATTTTTATTTCTCTTTCATTTATTTTTGATATCTTCGGCAGTTAAATCTTTTTGACAGCTATAGTTTTTTTTTCTTTTGATGGGAAACGATTGAAATAAAATTTTTAAAATATAATAAAATTTGGATGCTGAGAGTTCTGCATCATTATTTTATCAATCAAAAACTATACTGAAACTTTTACTATATTGAAGCTTTTCTAACTGCAAGAAATTAAAAGCAAATAAGAGATAAAAGTCATGCGCGTATGTCTGATTATAATCTAATTTGAATATACAAAATACTATCTTCTGTTTTATATTACTTGAATAATTTAAGGTTTCTTAGGTTTAATTTGGTTTTGAGTGCTATGGTCTACTTTTTGCAACACGAGGGCTAATGAGACCGGGACCTACAGCTTAAAGCCGATTCTGAATGGCTACGAACATCCATGTTCCAGTGGGATTCGAAGCCACGAACTCTGGTACCGAAAGCCAGCACCCTAACCAATCGGCCATCTTTCGGTTTAAGGTTCCTTAGAGAATGAATGTTAAGCTTAGAATCTTGAGTAGTAAATAAAGGTATGATATTCCGGTTACAATCATTACTTTAAATTTGATTTAGATAGTTTTTTAAATCCAAAAAACTGGGAACATGCTGTTTGAAGATTTTAAAGTATGTTCTTCAAAATGAATGTCTTCATTTTAAGGAGAAATTCTGCAACAGAAATTCCTTAAGAGGAAGTACATAATTTGTTGGACATGCTCCTCAAAATGTATTTTTAACTATAAAATTCAATAATCTAAGATATATTTAAAAAGTGGTTCAGTGATCTCGTTCATGAAGTGTAGTTGGGAATTCTATCTGGTGCACTGTGCATCAGTGGAATTCAGTTTAAAACGAATATCATGTTTAAAAAATCCAAATTCAATCAATTTAACCTATTTGTCCAAGGCCATAACTAGGCAAAGGTGGCATTTACCACTGGCCATCAGTCTTCGGGGTTCTGCACCGTGAGTAAATTAAAGAAGACTATTCCCCCGAAGAAGAAATAAGGAAAAGTTGAAAAAAAAACTTTTTTTATTATAAAATCCAATTTGTTCATAAATTATTTTTTATGAATTTTCTTATTTTTTAAAATGCTTCTACAGACTAAATCTGTTATAAATTCTTACAAAAGATTTTCGAACACTCCTAATATGCCTTAATATAATTCTGGGTATTCGTTTTAAATTTTGAATTTAATAAAATTATTTAAAGTAAATTTATATTTAGAAATGCGCCAATTTTTTTTATGAAAATTCAGCTTCTAAATATAAAAATAATCACCTCAAATAAAATATTAAGTTTGTGAGCAAAATAATATCCCCAAACTATTCAACTAAGTATCAATAAGGAAAAATAGAAAAACAATTTAAAATTAATATGCTAGGAAGATTTTAAGAATTAACAAAATATTTTGTGAGTGCATTCTGAATATATATATATATATATATATATATATATATATATATATATATATATATATATATATATGTATATATATATACATATATATATATATATATACATATATATACATATATATACATATATATGTATATATATATATATATATATATGTATATATATATATATATATATATATATGTATATATATACATATATATGTATATATATATATATATGTATATATATATATATGTATATATATATATATATATGTATATATATATATATGTGTGTATGTATATATATATAATATGTATATATATATATATATATATATATATATATATATATATAACATGTTTATGTATTTTCTCACTATATTTAGTGCCAGGGGTGCAGACCAATTTTTTGCCACGGGCACTAAAGAACGTAGTTATGACTCTGTATTTGTCAGTAAATTTTAAGTATAATTCTCACAACTTTTTTTATCGTTTAATTCGAATCAAAAAAATCTCACCTGTTTATGTTTGCAGGCCAATTTTAGAGATTTAAAGTGCTTGCAATTAGGTTTGACAGGTAATGAAATATAGTTAATATTTTGCTTTATTGCTGTTAGGCATGTTTAATAGCGTATTTTTGGTTACTCGCTTGCCCTGTAGGAAGGGAGGAATTCAAATCCAGTGTACAGATTTTTTATCAATTTGTGTTGTCTTCTCATAGGCAATAAAATTTATTGCCTAAATGGAGCCACCATAAAAAAGGGTCAACAAATTCTTTGGCATTTTAATGACGATTGTTTATAATTCAAGCGCATGTTTAATAGCGTATTTTTAGTTACTCGCGTGCCCTGCAGGAAGGGATTGATTCAAATCCCGAGTAAAGATTGTTTTATCAATTTGTGTTGTCTTCTCATAGGCAATAAAATTTATCGCCTAAATGGAGCCACCATAAAAAAAGGTCGACAAAATATTTTTCATTTTAGTGGCGATTGTTTATAATTCAAGCGCATGTTTAATAGCGTATTTTTAGTTACTCGCTTGTCCTGCAGGAAGGGAGGGATTTAAATCCAGGCTAAAGATTGTTTATCAATTTGTGTTGTCTTCTCATAGGCAATAAAATTTATCGACTAAATGGAGCCACCATAAAAAAGGATAGACAAAATATTTGGCATTTTAATGGCGATTGTTTATAATTCAAGAGCATGTTTAATAGCGTATATTTAGTTACTCGCTTGTCCTGCAGGAAGGGAGGGATTTAAATCCAGGCTAAAGGTTGTTTATCAATTGTTTATCAATATTTGTCCACCATTTTTATGGTGGCTCCACCATAAAAAAGGGTCGACAAAATATTTGCCATTTTAGTGGCGATTGTTTATAATTCAAGCAATTAAAAAATAGAGGGAGTTTATAACTTAATTTTAAACAATTTTCTAATTTCTCTAGAAAGTATTAAAATAAGAATGCTTTTTCTATATTTTCTATTCTACTGTTATAACTTCCGTATTCCAGAAGCAACATACATCCCAATTTTCGTATTCTATAATTTATTTCAGTGAAACTGAGGCTGAATTTAAATTTCCCTTTAAACTAATTTACTTGAAGCATCATTTATATGACATGGAAAAGGAAGTTTATACTAAAGAATATCGATCGGGAGATATTATTAAATTCAACCATTTTGATTTGTTGAAATACAGAAATGGTGAATAAATTTTTAGTCTGTGGTTTGCTTAAATACCATCTACTTCTCAAACACAATAGAAGAGATTCAGAGCTGCAGATATTTTTACTTTGTGATTATTTCCTCGTGTGCAAAAGTTTCAATACTTTCCAGTTAAATTCGTTATTTCAAAAACTGCTGGAGTTATTGATTTTTATAAAAATATGCACACCATCAAGTTGCTGAATTAAGCTGACTTCTGTCAAATCCGAAGCAAAGAAGTTTCCTCGGGCACAAATATTGACTCCTAAAAGAGTATGGCATCGATTTTCCGCCGATGCAAATAATTAAAGCGAAATAACTCAGTTTTGTGTGTGTACGAGATCGATGCTGCAAATAAGACGAGATCCATGATATCGAAAGAAACTATTAAGATCTATTCATTATCGCATGATATGAACATAGCTTTCGGATAAATGCTAGCACGGAATTGAATGCACCGACATAACACTATTTCTACTACCAAGCTGTGTAAAAAGACACTTTGTCAAATTATAACTTCAAATTGCTTTTTAAGTTTGTTTATTCCTCCCAAACTAATTGTTTTACTTTTCGTACAATAGTTGTTAAATTAATTCAGCGAAACCATTTTCCTGAAACTTATCTTAGACCTAAAAATGTGCATACTATACCTATTTCTACCATGAGATGTCTTTTGATACATTTAAAATTTTATAAAAGAGCCTAATTTTAGTGATTTTATGTATAAATATGAACAACATTTTGCGGCATACTGTCTATTTATGATGTATGCCTAATGTGACCATTTATTTTTTGACTGAAAACGGGACATTGGTTTATTTAGGTCAAATCATAAGTAGTCAATGAAAAAAACAACGCTTTTTTAAAGTTATTTATTCAGAAAAAGTTAGTTGGCTTAAAAGTTACGAATCACAGAATATAGGTACCCAAAATGTTTAGTTATATTTATATTTATCTGAAGAACAAATTTGTTTTAATATAGCTGGTAACGATTTCAAGTAAGAATGAAACTCTTGGCACTTTCTTTTATATTCACCTTAATTATCAACATCGCCTTTAGAAGTGAAATTTGTAACTTTCTCAGATGTCCACAATTTGTTCATAATAGAAAATACTCTTTCTACTGGAGCATTTGTATCAGGCAAACATAAAATATATTCAATTACAATAAAAAAGCAGGGCGGTGCCCGGCAGTCTGCTACTCAAATATTTCGCGCGTTTTCTGAAAACAGGACAATTTTGCGCTCCACAGTTCATTTCAGGAACATCGGGACTCATAATTGTAAAAAGGGACAGTCCCGTTCAAAACGGGACATCTAAAATTTCACTTCACTAGTTAACACTTTCGTGGGCCATTTATTTTTCACACAACGTTTTCAAACTTTCAAAACAGAAGGGCTAATTCTATTCAATCGATCAAAATTAGATGACAGCACATAATTGAAGCGAGAATTAGACTTCCCATCGTTATAATAACAAGGCCAATATATAATAATGGGTTTTGTTCTTCCCACAGATGTATTTTGTAAATGTAATCTTCCCAAGGCCCACGAAAGGGTTAAGGAAGACTTCCCATATTAGATCCAGTACTTTGGAGCTAAGGGGTCGGGAGACTTCGGATCTAATTTTTTTTTCCAAATAATTTCATCTATTTGAAGAGGCACGAGATATTTGAATTCGGGGAAAAAATGACAAATATAATTAATTTCATTCTAGTTGCTATATTTATATAAAAGGAATTAAAATCATTTTATTCTGCATGCATTTAAATTGTCACTTTAATTTATTAGCTATAGAAAAGTGCAATATACAATACAAAAAAGAAATTCAAAATAAAGGTTTTAAATGGGCTACAACAAATAAAAGAATTTAAAAAAAGAGCTCATAATAAAATTAATGCATATGTTGACATATGGAACAACTAAATTAGTCAAACTAAATTAGTAAAACATTTACCATTAAATTAAATCCAAAAAAATACAGATAAAGTTATATATATAATAAAAGGTGAGTATAAAAGTCAAAATTTAATAAAATATATTTAAATTATGTTCGCATTTTTCGACTGTAAAAAAAAAGATGTCAAGAAAATTTATAGTTTTTGGTTTTATCTTGCAAAGGATATATGACTATATGGGATTAAAAATTTAGATATGTATCATATCTAGTTACAGTAATCTAAATAACAGTGCGAGTAAATTCTAAACTTATGAAATTCAGAAAATCCAATTTAAAACGTCAGTATCAATAAGAGTGGCATACAAATAGCCATATGAAAAGTATTATATCGCAGCAGCTAGCACGAATATTTTAATGCGGCTTTTTGATAAATGTACAAAAGTGTTTAAATATCTAGAAAATGTTACGAATTAAAAATAGAATTTTTGAAAGTTTAAAGGTATTGGGCCTTCTTAATTTTAACTATGAAAATGGTAATTATGTATTTCTATAGGCATTTTTTACGGTGTTTTCCAACTCCTGAATACGAGGATTGAAGTTCCGCCCCTGCATGCATGTATGCTTCTAAACGGCTGCTAATAATGCACAAATTAAAAAATATCCGCTATAGAAACTGCTGACTACGGATTTTTATTTTGCAATCGCTTGCATTTAACTTCTTTCTCTTCCGGTTTTGAAGTGGAAGTTTGCCGCAACATCGAATACTGTATTAAACTTCCTTTTAATTTTGTACTTCATTGATATTAGTTCTTTTTTTATTTTACCATTAAACACATGTCCATGGTCTTGGTTTAGTTTTTAATAAAAAGGAAATTCAGCATTAAATACAAAAGTTGCAAAAAATTATTTTAATCTGAAGTTTCTAAAACGCAGCTTTTTTGAAATTTATATTGATAATTCTATAAAGGAACTAAAGTAGTCCAAAATTTTACACTGTTATAAAAAACCTCATTTAAGTTCAAGATTTTAAAAAAAAAAGTTATCGAGTTTAAATGTATATAAATGTAAATATTCAATACTTACATAAATATGCTAATATATGAACAGAAAATGTATGAAAACATTTCGACAATTTTAAATTAGGATAACAATTAATAAAATATATGAATAGAAATAGTACTTAACGATTTAAATCCTCAATTGTTCTTTCAGTAGATTTAATTTTTAATTACCAAATTGCGTGGACTATCGAAATGCTAATAACATAGTATTAGATTATTTTACTTTTTCTTTAACAGTGACTTAGACAACGGCAAGGTTGTTCCATTTTAGAAGAATTTTATTACTGTCGAGGTATATTTTTCAAAATTTGCATCCCCTTTAACTTTGTTAACCCTTAATTTGACAAGATGTTTTTTCAAATATTTTTTAATTTTAATTTCTGTTATTTTCCCATGTCTGTATAGACATTAGGATCTCTGTAAAATAAACAAAAAAATATATCATTTTCCATTTTTGAGATAATTAATGTCGGCTGTCACGAACACTGACAATTATGTTATATATTAGTTATAAATATACATTTCCGGTGTAGCGGGCTTAGCCAAATTAAGGGCTAACCAAATAAAAAAGTGCTTCATTTGCAAAGATATGTGAATGTTGTGCAGCAGTAATCACATAGTTTAATAATCTAAAGTCTGTTCCATCAGAGAGTGTCGTCTATTTCTCTGAAAATACAAACGAATTAATTAAAAATACATTTGTACCGTGTAGTATACATATTAAACTGAAATACATTTCCTCTACTAAGTTGTCCAGTTCCCATTATTATCGATTATGCAAGAATCATATTCGATTTTGACGTTGAGAGGCGTTTGCCCCATTCCGGTAGGTCGTCAACATTCTGAATCGCTTTATAAATTGCTACCCACTTCTTGACGAAAGACTCCGACTTTCTCATGTACCAGGATGCAGCTACACAAGACATGTTTCATCCTTTTGGATGGTTACACAGAAACACTGCCTGAAAACTGCTCGCATACGTGGCACTCATTTTGTAATTGTTGATCTAAACACAGCAAAACAAATTGAATAAAGAATATAACCATAAAGCATTCTTCTCTAATGTTTGAAGAACACTTGCAATTAAGCCGGTATCTGCGAGCTATCTATTGACGAAGTTATGAGCGACATTCTGTTATGGAACAGGCTGTATTTCCACCCTTCTCCTGAAATTTAATTTTATAAATCGTTAAAATCACAAGAAATTTAATATAAAGATGACATGAAATTTGTTCATCTATGAAGTAAATGTTATTTAAATTAAGTAAATAGTAGTCCTTAATGTGTATGTAGGTAGAAGCAATTGACATTACATTTATTTTTTAAATCATAGAAATTTGGAATTTTATTTAACACTGTACTTAAATGGGTAAATTTGATAGAATATTCGATATTTCTTTGTCATACAATCTTGGAATACAATTGAGCATTCTATACAAAAAGAGTATTTTAACACATTGAAATAAAATCATGTCAATTCAAGTTCAATTAATAGTTCCCTCGGACGACAATTCGCATGCTGTTTCTGAAAGTGCAGTGACACATGTATGTGTCCACATGTATGTGTTATCTTAAGAAAAGAGAAATTAGAGATATAAATATAATTTGCATAATCCCTTTGTTATTTTACCTAGATTGTATTTTAATGTTTCAGTGCTTTCATATTTGAACATGTTACCATTTTTTTCCTTAATAAAAAAAAGTTTTGAGGTAAACTTCTTTAAGAAAACCTTTTAATTTTCCGGTACTCACTTTTAGAAACGTAAAATATTTGCCGATCGCGAAAGTGTTAATATCTTTCCTATAATAAATATAATTTTACAACAACAAACAGTTAAATTACTTAATAATACTTAAAATGAAAAGAAATCGAATATATATATTTATAATATATATATATATATATATATATATATATATATAAAATTTATATATATACATATATATATACGTATATATATATATATATATATATATATATAAAATTTATATATATACATATATATATTACTATATATATACATATATATATATATATATATATATATAAATTTATATATATAATATATATATATATATTATATAATATATATATATATACATATATATACATATATTACATATATATATATATATATTATATTTACATATACATATATATATTATATTTACATATATACATATATATACATATATATATATATATATATATATGTATATATATATATATATATATATATAATATGTATATAAATATATAAATATATATATATATATATATATATATATATATATTTATATATGTATATATATATATATATATATATATGTATATATATTTAATATTAATATTATACATATATATATATACATTTTTATATATTATGTATATATATACATATGTATATATATATATATATATTATATATATATATATATATATATTTATATATTATTTTAAAAATTGCCTTTAATCCGGAATGGACCTTCTCCATTCAACCACAAGGAAGCCGTATATATAAGGTAGGCTTCTCCCTGTGACCGTTCAATATTTATTTATAAATGATGTTTCCATTTCTAATTACAATTTTATTTAAAACAACTGTAATCAATGTTAATATAAAAATTTATTTCATAAAATTTTGTGCATTCCGCTTGTTCCGTATTAACGAAATATCAAAACCCAAACTAAATTATTTATTGGCTTTTGGAACACGTTGATAAAAAGTAAGTAAAATGCATCGCTGGAAAAGAGACAATACTTCTAATTATTCTGAAAAGCTTGAGAAGTATTTATTTTACAAACTTCTCAAGCTTTTCCAACCTTTTCTTTTTTTCTCAAGAAAATGTTAAGTAATGATGTTCGGACAAATTATCTTCTACTTGCTCCATTCATATTATAACAACATGACAATTTTAAGAGCATTGTAAACTATTTTTTAAATATACGTTGATCTAATAAAACTTCTGTTTACTCATGTTCGTCATCCTAAAATTATCCTCATTTCAAATATATCGGTATTAAAACTTAATTAATAATTATTCAATGCGATATTAAATTTGATTTTCCTGGGTTAGTTCTTTCATAAACAGCTTGATAAGTTAATTAAACTTGCCATTCAGGATGTTAGTAAATACTAATTGAATGTTTGTCAATTTCAGAAGAAATAAAAAGACTCCGTTCATAAATTAATGAGTAATTTATTGAGTAGTACTTACTAACTCCTAAGCATTGAGTTTTGTCAAATATTTATTTATCGTAATAGATACAATGTTATAAATTATACAGTTAATTTGTTCTATAGAATTTATAAAATAAATAAATGTATCAACTATTTTTTTTTAATCTTTCATTGTAAATTAAGGTCATTTTCTATATTTATAATATTATAACTGAATTAAAGTGGCATTAGCTTTTGAAATCTCACTGTCTCTTCTGAAAATTATGAGCTTAGTTTAAATGTGACCTTTCTATTTACAAGCTATTTTATATGCAAGAAAAGGGATGATTCTTTCAAAACAAACCCTCTTATGCTAAACAGGGAAAAATATCAGATTTATTCAATTATAAACCATGTCTGATGAAAGAATGATATGTCATTAGCCAAAATCTAAAAATATGTCGCTCATAAATTAGTAGAAAATATTTCATCGTGATCTGCTAAGAAAATAATCTATTAATATGAAACAGGAAAAAAATAAGATGAATACATTTTTTGATGTTTTAACTGAGGTAATTATTTCATAATATTTTTTGCTGTATAGATTAATTAGAACTCAAAAATAAGTACGTATAAGTGATTCTCTAGAGACAGAAGAAAAAAATTTCTAATTCCATTATTTTTCATTAATATAGATTCAAAACCAATATTATGGAGTAGAAAAAATTCTGCTTTATTTCGTTAAATAAGATTGATCAATACATCTACAGTAATGAAAATGTATCACAGGAAATTTTTTTAACTTAAATCCGCAACTTATAGTTTTCTCTGAATCATATCAAAGAATCAGTTTATTTTTAGAAACTGATCTTTCGATACAATATAATACAGTATTCGATTATAAACCTCTTTTGTAAGACAGAGAAAAATATCATATTTGTTTAACTACAAACTAAGTCAAAGAACTAAATGTCGTTAGCTAAAATCCAAATATATGTAGCTCATAAATTAGCAGAAAATATATCTCCGTGATCTGTCAAGATAATAATTTATTAATACAAAACTTAAAAATTCAAGCTGAATGTTTTTAGAATGTTTTAACTGAAATAATTCTTTCAAAACATTTTTTGTTATATAAATTAATTAGAACTCAAAAGTAAGTACGTATAAGTAAGTCTCTGGAGACAGAAGGAAAAATTTCTAATTCAATTTATTTTCATTGATACAGATTTAAAACCAATACTGTGCAGTAGAAAATATTCTGCTTTATTTCGTTAAATAAGATTGATCAATACATCTACAGTAATGAAAATGAGTGACAGGAAAAGTTTTTAATTTCCATCAGCCACTTAAACCTTGCTCCGAATCGCATCAACGAACCAGTTTATTTTTTTAAACTGATCCATCGATACAATATAATATAGTATTCGATTATAAGCCTCTTTTGTAAGACAAAGAAAAGCATCATATTTGTTTAACTACAAACCAAGTCAAAGAACTAAATGTCGTTAGCTAAAATCCAAATATATGTAGCTCATAAATTAGCTGAAAATATATCTCCGTGATCTGTCAAGATAATTTATTACAAAACTGAAAATTTCAAGCTGAATATTTTTAGAATGTTTTAACTGAAATAACTATTTCAAAACATTTTTTGTTATATAAATTAATTAGAACTCAAAAATAAGTACGTATAAGTCAATCTCTAGAGACAGAAGAAAAAATTTCTAATTCAATTATTTTTCATTGATATAGATTCAAAACCAATACTATGGAGTAGAAAATATTCTGCTTTATTTCGTTAAATAAGATTGATCAATACATCTACAGTAATGAAAATGTATCACATGAAAAGTTTTTTAATTTCTATCAGCCACTTAAACCTTGCCCCGAATCGTATCAATTAATCAGTTTATTTTTATAAACTGATTCTTAGATACAATATAATACAGTATTCGATTATAAGCCTCTTTTGTAAGACAGACAAAAATATCATATTTGTTTAATTACAAACCTAGTCAAAGAACTAAATGTCGTTAGCTAAAATCCAAATATATGTAGATCATAAATTAGCAAAAAATATATCTCCGTAATCTGTCAAAATAATAATTTATTAATAAAAAACTGAAAAATTTAAGCTGAATGCTTTTAGGATGTTTTAACTAAAATAATTATTTCAAAACATTTTTTGTTATATAAATTAATTAGAACTCAAAAATAAGTATGTATAAGTCAATCTCTAGAGACAGAAGAAAAAATTTCTAATTCAATTATTTTTCATTGATATAGATTCAAAACCAATACTATGCAGTAGAAAATATTCTGCTTTATTTCGTTAAATAAGATTGATCAATACATCTACAGTAGTGAAAATGTATCACATGAAAAGTTTTTAATTTCTATCAGCTACTTAAACCTTGCTCCGAATCGTATCAACGAATCAGTTTGTTTTTTAAAAATGATCTTTTGATACAATATAATACATATTCGATTATTAGCCTCTTTAGTAAGACAGAGAAAAATATCATATTTGTTTAATTGCAAACTAAGTCAAAGAACTAAATGTCGTTAGCTAAAATCCAAATATATGTAGCTCATAAATTAGCAGAAAATATATCTCCGTGATCTGTCAAGATAATAATTTATTAATACAAAACTGAAAAATTTAAGCTGAATGTTTTTAGGATGTTTTAACTGAAATAATTATTTCAAAACATTTTTTGTTATATAAATTAATTAGAACTCAAAAATAAGTACATATAAGTCAATCTCTAGAGACAGAAGAAAAAATTTCTAATTCAATTATTTTTCATTGATATAGATTCAAAACCAATACTATGCAGTAGAAAATATTCTGCTTTATTTCGTTAAATAAGATTGATCAATACATCTACAGTAATGAAAATGTGTCACAGGAAAAGTTTTTAATTTCCATCAGCCACTTAAACCTTGCTCCGAATCGTATCAACGAATCAGTTTATTTTTATAAAGTGATCCTTCGATGCAATACAGTATTTCGATTGTAAATCTCTTTTGTAATACAGAGAAAAATATCATATTTGTTTAACTACAAACTAAGTCAAAGAACTAAATGTCGTTAGCTAAAATCCAAATATATGTAGCTCATAAATTAGCTGAAAATATATCTCCGTGATCTGTCAAGATAATTTATTAATACAAAACTGAAAATTTCAAGCTGAATATTTTTAGGATGTTTTAACTGAAATAATTATTTCAAAACATTTTTTGTTATATAAATTAATTAGAACTCAAAAATAAGTAAGTATAAGTCAATCTCTAGAGACAGAAGAAAAAATTTCTAATTCAATTATTTTTCATTGATATAGATTTTAAACCAATACTATGGAGTAGAAAATATTCTGCTTTATTATGTTAAATAAGATTGATCAATACATCTACAGTAATGAAAATGAGTGACAGGAAAAGTTTTTTAATTTCTATCAGCCACTTAAACTTTGCTCAAAATCGTATCAACGAGTCAGTTTATTTTTATAAAAACTGATCCTTCGATACAATATAATATATATTCGATTATTAGCCTCTTTAGTAAGACAGAGAAAAATATCATATTTGTTTAATTACAAACCTATTCAAAGAACTAAATGTCGTTAGCTAAAATCCAAATATAAGTAGCCCATAAATTAGCAGAAAATATATCTCCGTGATCTGTCAAGATGATAATTTATTAATACAAGACTGAAAAATTCAAGCTGAATGTTTTTAGGATGTTTTAACTGAAATAATTATTTCAAAACATTTTTTGTTATATAAATTAATTAGAACTCAAAAATAAGTAAGTATAAGTCAATCTCTAGAGACAGAAGAAAAGATTTCTAATTCCATTATTTTTCATTGATACATATTTAAAACCAATACTATGCGGTAGAAAATATTCTGCTTTATTTCTTTAAATAAGATTGATCAATACATCTACAATAATGAAAATGTGTCACAGGAAAAATTTTTAATTCCCATCAGAAACTTATAGTTTTCCTTGAATCGTATCAACGATTCACTTTATTTTTATAAACTGGTCCTTCAATACAGTATAATACAGTATTCGATTATAAGCCTCTTTTGAAAGACAGAGAAAATATCATATTTCTTTAATTACAAACCAAGTCACAAAACTAAATGTCGTTAGCTAAAATCCAAATATATGTAGCTCATAAATTTGCAGAATATATATCTCCGTGATCTGTCAAGATAATAATTTATTAATACAAAACTGAAAAATTTAAGCTGAATATTTTTGGGATGTTTTAACTGAAATAATTATTTCAAAACCTTTTTGTTGCATTACAATTTGCTTAATTGGAACACAATAATTAAGCGCGCATAAGAGCATCTCTGGAGACAGGATAAAAACCGTTTCCAAATGCTATATGTTATTGGTAAACCAAATCAATGCGGTGGAGCAGAAAATATCCCAATCTATTTCGTTAAATAAGATTGGAAAAATATCTGCAGTAATGAAGGAACAGAACGGGAAAAATTTTAATTTCTATCGGACACTGAAATTTTCTCCAAATTCTATCAAGGAATGAGTTTATTTTTGCAACAAAAGATAAAAGTTTTGCAGAAGTTAAATATCTCTAATTAGGGATGCATATTTATCTAAGACATATTTTTAATACACCATTCTAAACTTAACTGAAGCGTAAAAACGTAATATTATTAAGCATCTTTTAAGATAATTAACATTTAGAAAAATTTTTCTCAATAGAACGTCTACATGTGCATGTTTTATAGGGATGGAAGTGGGGGTATATGTCACTCCTGCCATAATTTTATGCAAGATAAAATAACATAAATAAACAAGAAATATCTCCCAAATAGTGAGTTTTAAGTCGATATATCCGTTTTTAATTTTATTACTCATTTTCACATTTCCCAATCAAAATTCCTACTTTGTTTCAATAACATAAATAAACAAGAAATATCTACCAAATAGTGAGTTTTAAGTCGATATATCCGTTTTTAATTTTATTACTCATTTTCACATTTCCCAACCAAAATTCCTACTTTGTTTCAATAACATAAATAAACAAGAAATATCTACCAAATAGTGAGTTTTAAGTCGATATATCCGTTTTTAATTTTATTACTCATTTTCACATTTCCCAATCAAAATTCCTACTTTGTTTCAATAACACAAATAAACAAGAAATATCTACCAAATAGTGAGTTTTAAGTCGATATATCCGTTTTTAATTTTATTACTCATTTTCACATTTCCCAATCAAAATTCCTACTTTGTTTCAATAACATAAATAAACAAGAAATATCTACCAAATAGTGAGTTTTAAGTCGATATATCCGTTTAATTTTATTACTCATTTTCACATTTCCCAATCAAAATTCCTACTTTGTTTCAATTACATAAATAAACAAGAAATATCTACCAAATAGTGAGTTTTAAGTCGATATATCCGTTTTTAATTTTATTACTCATTTTCACATTTCCCAATCAAAATTCCTACTTTGTTTCAATAACATAAATAAACAAGAAATATCTATCAAATAGTGAGTTTTAAGTCGATATATCCATTTTTAATTTTATTACTCATTTTCACATTTCCCAATCAAAATTCCTACTTTGTTTCAATAACACAAATAAACAAGAAATATCTACCAAATAGTGAGTTTTAAATCGATATATCCGTTTTTAATTTTATTACTCATTTTCACATTTCCCAATCAAAATTCCTACTTTGTTTCAATAACACAAATAAACAAGAAATATCTACCAAATAGTGAGTTTTAAGTCGATATATCCGTTTTTAATTTTATTACTCATTTTCACATTTCTTAACAAAAGTCCTACTTTGTTTCATGGTTCAGGGTGTTAAATCCATTTACTAAGTAATTTGATTAATATTCTTTATTATTACATTTTAAATATGGCACGTGTGGCCCTATTAACTTTTATCTGGTATTTATGCATTTGTCTATGTATGGGAATAAGTGTATATATGTTATATATATAATTTAATGAATGGTTAGATCTCGTTATTTGACTTTTAGGCCAAATAAAATCTTTCAAGTGTTTTGTATATAAACATATAAACTAATTTAAAAGAATATAACTGTTGTCTAAATTATTTATTGAATCTGAAAGAAAACTTCACTGCAATATTAAAATTTATAGATTTATAGTCTAAATTAATAATTGAATCTATAAAAAGTTTTAATGCAGGTAAATATTTAGGAAAGTCAAAACGAAATTATCCTACAACTATAGGTCTGTGTTCTAAAAACTGCTTTTAATAACTAGGATTCTTTTTTTTTAGCTATCTAGTTTTTTGAACACATCGAATTCACTTAAAAAGAACAATAAGGCAGTAATAAAGAATTATCTATATTTGGTAGACAATAATCTTTAACATAATATAATTGACAATTACTTTTTGATGAACCTCATTTTTGTTGTTTACTCGGGAAATTCTCCTCCTACCCAATGCAAAAGCAAGGGGCGATAGGTGTTACAATACTTTTTATCTAAATTTTGACTTCAATTTATTAAGCCTGGTAAATATATAAAATAATAATAACTGAACTATTAAAAATAGTTATACGCAAAATATAATTGTAGTAGAATAACTATAACTGAAAACAAATAAAATCCCCGTTATGAAATATTTTAATTTTCAGATAATTTAAATTTTTTTAAATATCTTGTTGGTTTGTTCTTGCGAGCTTGTTTTCAACTTTTGTTTTGTTTTCGTTTTATTGATACTTAAAAGGATCTTTCGAATACATTCGTAGATTGTCTTGTGTATAGATTAAATAATTCATTAGTAAAAAATATATCTATACGTAGAATTTTCATGAAAAAAAATGGGACGTTTGAAAATGAATATTACTTTTACTAATCTAAATAAAATTGAAATTTAAAATGTATATCCAGATCTATTTTTTCAATCATTAGGAAAGTTAGGTAATCCTTGTAGGAATCTATGAAAAGTGGAGTTTCACAGAGCATTTTAAAAATTATAATATAAATAATTCTATAAAAAATGAATTATACAAAAATGCTAATTAATTTTAAGAAAAAAATAATCTAAATAATTAACTAAAACTGCAATTTATATGAGTAAAAATTTTCAAAATTCTGAGTTAATAGTTTATAAAAAATACTTTGTCCTGATCACCATCCTCTTAAATAGGAAATGCCTCTTACGGAGATAATATAAAATACCCTACATTCTAATTTGCAAGTACTTTGGTTTTTTAATGAAATTCTAGTGAATATCAGCAAAACTGCATTTTATATCATGACCACCATGCTCTTAAAATAGAAATTCCCCTTCAGGAGATAATATAAAATATCCTACAATCTAATTTGCAAGTACTTTGGTTTTTAATGAAATTCTACTGAATTTCAGCAAAACTGCATTTTATATCATGACCACCATCCTCTTAAAAAAGGAATTAACCTTAAGGAGGTAATATAAAATACACTGCATTCTAATATGTAAGTATTTTGTTTTTTTTGTGTGTGAAATTCTAGTGAATATCAGCAAAACTGCATTTTATATCATGACCACCATCCTCTTAAAATGGAAATTCCCCTTAAGGAGGTAATATAAAATGCACTGCAATCTAATATGTAAGTATTTTGGTTTTTTAATAAAATTCTAGTGAATATCAGCAAAACTGCATTTTATATCATGACCACCATCCTCTTAAAATGGTGATTCCCCTTAAGGAGGTAATATAAAATGCACTGCATTCTAATATGTAAGTATTTTGGTTTTTTAATAAAATTCTAGTGAGTATCAGTAAAACTGCATTTTATATCATGACTACCATCCTCTTAAAAAGGAAATTCCTCTAAAGAAGATAATATAAAATGCACTGCATTCTAATATGTAAGTACTTTGATTTTTAAGGAAATTCTAGTGAATTTCAGAAAAACAGCATTTTATATCATGACCACCATCCTCTTAAAAAGGTAATGCCTGTTAAGGAGATAAAATAAAATACCCCTGCATTTTAATTTGCAAGTACTTTGGTTTTTAATGAAATTCTATTGAATTTCAGCAAAACTGCATTTTATATTATAAAAATTATATCAAGAATGTTCTTTCCGAGTATTCATATGTTTCAGTATTAAACTGAACACAGATTAAAACCTATACCTTATTTTATTCGAAAGCAAGTTTAATTTTTCATTATGTAATTAAACAAAGTGTAACAAAATACGATATTTAGTATAATTCAGTATTTGCTACAGATGCAAAATCAGGAATAAGTTCTTTATTGAGAGCTTAATCCAAATTTTTTAAGTTAGCAAACTGAAAAATGTAGGATTCTGTTGCATTAATCGGAATGATTGAATGTTCATAAAGATATTTATAAAATAGTAGAAATGGTTTATAAAATAGTAGAAAGGTATTTGCAATAAAAGCTTTACTGCTATTCACAGTGATCAAAACTAAAATTTCAATTAAGGTATCCGTCTATGTTCGGAGAACTTTTTTCTTTAAACGTAGGAACTAGTTCATGTTTTTACATTTTTAGATTTATTTTTTATATTATCATAGAGAATTGCACTTAAAAAAATTATTCCTGGAGAAGTTTTTATAAAATTTCTAATAAATGAAGTAAATTTAGTAAATAGAGTTTTTTTCTAAAGGTTTAATTTTTTAATAAATTAAATTATTTCAATATTTTTTCATGCAACACATTTCTTATACACTGGACTAGTGAATCACCTAAAACTTTTGCTTAATTTACATTTGGTAAAACATTTTGGTCCTTCAAAATCATACACATTGAATTTTTAACGAATTTTCATTACCTTTATATCTATGAGTGTAACATCATTAAAAATTATCCAAATTTAAAGCCTTTGGGTCATTTACTAGTAAATACTATCAAAAGCATTCATAATAATTTTCAACAAAATATTTTTAGAACTTTTTGAGAAATCACATTTTAAGTTTCAACATTTTATTAAAAATACCGTTCTGAGAAAAACGCATTTGAAGTTTATGAAAGCAACTTTAACTATTAAAAAAATTAAAATACATGTTTAAAATTCCCCACCCTTTTTTGCTTCAAAATTGCCATGTTGCTAATTAAAAATACTAGAAAAATGTTTAAACTAATCTTCATGAAAATTTGCAAAAGTTTTGTCCAAAATATGCTCTTTAAAAGTCTTTAAACTCACAACTTCCGGTTCCGAAGTTGCTACTTCCGTTTTGTTTTAACAGCAGTCACTGATGTTTAAACATGTGTAACTTTTCTTTAAAATGCCGTAGAGACAAAATGAAAACAGATTTAGAAGCCTAAAATTTGAAATTTTACAATATAGAAATTTAAAAAAAATTATGATTTTTGGCAAAAAATGACGTTTTTAACGTAGACGGATACCTTAATTATTACAAACTATATAATATTAAGCCCATATTTTCTAAAAATGAACCTACTACTTTCATTTCAAATAAACCTAAAGTATTAGTTCCTTTATATTTGCAATATAAAGCAATAATTTCCAATATATCACATATCAACCCGGAATTAAATTAACTATCCTAACAATATATATTTTTGATATGTGTAGGCGAAATAAGACACTTATTTTTTAATTAGTTTTGAAGTTAGTGAAACAAGACAAATATAATTAACGTGATATCCAATCTGTAGCATGAGAAGAAAATATATAAAATAAGGATATGCTAAGAAAATCTAATTAGATATCTTTAAACAATAAAACTATTTTCTTGTATTAAATAGACACATCACCTTTCAAAGATTTTTTTCTTATTTTTCGCTTTATTATATTTTTTGTAACTTTTATCTTAAATACATAGAATTTTCAGAATCTGTTCTCCTGTTTTATGTAATTAGTTTCTCTGAACTTACTTTGTTTTTAAAAAATAAAAACTTTTAAAGCATAAAACTAAAAACATAAGTGCGAGCTTGTTTAAAAAAAATTTATCTTTTTCTGACACACTACACTCAGACTTATAATAACATAACAATTTTTGCTTTTTTGTAAGCAATAATAATTAGGCATAATTCTCCACCTATTTAAATTTTAAAAATTATCAGAATATTACACCAGGGGGTTGAATTTTCAGAAAAGCCAAGATAATACTGAAAAATCCCATTTCAAATACTACAAATGCTAAATTAAACAACAACAATACATGTAATATGAAAATTTGAAATCTGTATGTGCGATAGTTTTTTACTTATAGGGCGCTCAAGTTGAAAAAACACCATTTTCAGTAAAATGCATTTAAAATTTTATACAGTCGAACTCGTTTATAAAGAGCTCGGATTTACCGAGGGAAGCGAGAATATTTGGTTGGATCAATGCTAAATCTATGAAACAGGAGTCGCTTTTAACGAGCAAGACCTGGTTTTAGCGAGCAATATTTTTCTTTCTCATTCTTTTTTCTAGTCTTTCGGTCTTATCTTTTTTTTTCTTCTCGGTGGTTTAATACTTTTGTAGGAAAAATTCCTTCCAATGTCAATAGGAAGGGTTCCCAAATCCGGTGAAATTGAATTTTTACCGCCAAATTCTACACCTGTTATCCAGCCTATGGACCAAGGAGTCATAAGAAGTTTCAAGTGCCACTTTCGTAAGCAACTAATTTTGATGATTCTGGACCGAAGAGATAGTGGAACAGCGACAAATATCAATGTCAACGTACTGGAAGCGATACGCTTCATGAACGATGCATTGGAAAATATCACATCAGCATGTATCATCAAGTATCATGTATCATAAGGCTGGATTGGAGAGTTGTCAAGACGGTCAATCCACTTAGGAAGAAGAGGTTGACAGTTTCATACAAACTGTAAATTTGGAAATGACCAAAGAAGAATTTCAAAACTATGTATCCATCGACGACGAACTGATGTTACTCAGATGTACCAACCACAGAAGATTTTTCTTTCCGTTTATTGTTTATTTAATTTACGACTGTAGAGCTAGTAGAAATTTTTTGCTGACATGGAGGGGGGTTAATTGTCATTAAATTAAGAAAAATATTTAATTAATTAATGTAATTAAAATAATTATTAATTAAATTTTAAGTAAACTCAATCATCTGACCTCCCAAGCCTCCCTCCCCTTCTGGTTGTACGCCTGCCTTAAGGAACCATTTATTACGAGCACTCGGATTTAACGAGTAAATGTTAAGGTCCCTTTGTGCTCGTTATAAACAAATTCGACTGTAGTTTCAAGATTTTTATAATTCAAAGATTGTATAGTTTTACAAGTTCTAATTAAAAAATTTCAGCGGAGTTTGTTTTAAACAATTCAGAAATGTTCAGAGATTAAAAAAAAATTAAAATTAAGAAATTAAATTTATGTAGATTTAAATAAGATGCGTTCCTTTTTGCAATAAATTTTTTAATCCAAAAAAACTCTATTTTGGATTTTCCTTTTCGCAATAAACTTAGATAATATAAAATACAATAAAACTTATATAATAAGATTAATATTCAAATACCTAACGTAAAAAGTCAGATATTTTTAGCCTGAGTTATTTGAGTTTTTAAATTACTGATCCTTCATTTTTATACTATATCCTGTTTACATCAATTTAAAAATGCAAATGAGATTTCCAAAAATTTGATGAATTGCAATTTAGAACATATTCTATATTTATATTTTCAATTTGTTTTTGCAAGAAAAATATGAAAGTGGAGCAAAAATGCTTCATTTAATATTCAATGCACTCCAAAATATTTGTTGCAATATTAAAGTCATTGAGATATATGTTTCCTTTATTGACATCATGTTTACGTCAACTTAAAAGCACAGGTGAGTCTTTCAACAATTTAATGAATTGCAATTGAGTATGCATTTTTAGTTTTTTTTTTAAATTGCCATTATAAATCTGTCTTGGATAATAAAGAGAGATTTTAAATTGAAGTAAATATACATCATTTATTATTTGATACCTAATTTAAAGTAAAACAAAATATTTCTCGAAATAACATAAAACTCATCAATTTTGTTTTCTCTGTTGACAGCATAAAAAATTCAATGCTTAGATGGGGGAATTTGATGTAATCATAAAAATGCCCCTGTTGGTTCAATTAAACGTCACAAAACACTTCCTCCAATTTAAAAAATATTTTATACGCATGTTAAGACAGCCAGTGAGTTAATAGCAAATATTTTTCACTACAAAATAATAAAGCATATTAAATTTTATTAAATAAGCATCGAAACAAAAGTTTTTTTTACTATTCATTGCTTTATTTTATTTATTTTATTTTTATATTTTTTTTTTGCTAAGAACAATATAATAAAAATTATTTTTCATAAAAAAAATTTTTTGAAAAATTTATTTTTGAATGCAAATGCATTATTAATCTTTTTATTAATTACAAAATAATATCCAGTCAAGTAGCTCATATACTTCGAAACTACTTTGTTTTTTAATAGTCAAATTGGGATGTATGCAAATGTCAGAAAAGAAAGAACCCTAAATTTTTTCGTATGTTTTATAAAGTAAATGCAGTCATCAGATTTAAAAATTGTGTGTATTAAGTAGATTTTAAATGTTCAAAATTAGTGCAATATTTTTATTAATTACAAAATAATATCCAGTCAAGTAGCTCATATACTTCGAAACTACTTTGTTTTTTAATAGTCAAATTTGGATGTATGCAAATGTCAGAAAAGAAAGAACTTAAATTTTTCGTATGTTTTATAAAGTAAATGCAGTCATCAGATTTAAAAATTGTGTGCATTAAGTAGATTTTAAATGTTAAAAATTAATGCAATATTTTTATCAGGGGTTTGAAAAAAAGCTTTTCAAAATTAAAAAAAATTAAATTTATATGTGACCATTGCTTAGGATTATTTTGATTCTGTTCACAGCATAAATGAACACAAACCAAAAATATTGAAGAAAATAGCTATGAAAATTAATTACTTTTATTTAAACCCTCATTAAACAAATATACTTTATTAGCTTCTATATTGCTTTACGTTATATATTTTTATTATGTAATTGTTATTAATTACATTATATTTTATTAATTACACAATATTAAGATTAATTTAAATATTAATCATTCTTAAATAAATATTTAAATCAACATAAAACAGATTTTTGTTTCTGTTATATATTTTATTGTGTAAAAATCTCCCTTATTCTTTAAACATTTAATAAAATGTTTCTACTGTGTTACTTAAGAACTGAAACTCGAATTCTGCCGTAAGAGCAAAATTAGCCTCGTTCCCAAAAGCATGATATAATAGACTTGTAAATATTCAAAGAATACACAACAAAATAAACACACGTGTCGTATTTTGATTCATTAAACTGAGATATTATTAGTTGCAATAAATTTTAGTTTCTTTAAAAAAATAAACTATTGATATCTTTTCATAAGCATCGCCGCTAAAAAATAGAAAGCAAAAAGTAATAATAATCCAGAAGATTCTACTGGCCGGGCAAGAGTTTCCTGAAAGTTTTCCACTACCGTTTTAGTAGTTCTTTCATTTCCACCTGGATGTCCCGAAGAAAAAGTAAATGAGAAAAACACGCTAACTTTTGATTCGAGTAGCAAAATGTTCCTCACCTTCCGATAGACTAGGTAATTGGGGTTGTCCTCCGGGGAGGGGGTCATCCTGCCCCCGCTACTCTTGACCTCCCTCCTCTCTGTCTTCTCTTCACCCTGCATTCTGGACACACTTTTCGCGGGCTCACATACCTCGACGACGAGCAACAGGAAAAGCGATCGGCTGCATCGCCGCGAACTGGGGCTGAGCGAATAGTGGGAGCAGCCTCTTGCAAGGGGCGCGGGCCGGACACTGAAGAGAAGAACCCTCTTGCTGCTGCGGGGGCGCCACTGAGGGCGGCCCTTTTCTCGAAGCCCCGATCGAACGTCGGAAAAGAGGGGGAAGGGCGGGCCTGCGTCGCCACTCCGGGTACACTTGTCCAGAGAAGGATTGATGGATTGTTTCTTTGAAAAGTTTGCTAAGCTAATGATATCTCAGGCCCAGAAGGAGTTGTAGTAGGGAAAACAGGAATGTGTTGATTGGAAGATCAACTCGAAACCACTGTTGTTTCATGAAATAGAAAACGTTTATCATGGTTAGGTTAAAAAGGAAAATTCGCCTGATTTTATTTATTTTTTATCATTTTTGTAAAAAAAATATTTAAGTTTGGTATCAATAACTTAACAGTGTAATGTAATTCATAGAATTTTTAATGGGATTTCTCCTCTATCTTTCTTTGTAGCATAACCCCACGTCTTACAAAGATTTATTGTTTAATCCTAGCTCAAGTATAAGTGGTTTATGGCCATTTATATTTGGCTTTATGCAAGGATATTGATGAAGGGCTCTTTCGAAAAATGTACTAAGCTAATGATAACTCAGCCCGAGAGGGAGTTGTGATAAGAAAAACAGGAATGTGTTGATTGGAGGGTTAACACGAAACCAGATGTTCAACCTAGAAAATATATATCGTGGTTGGGTTGAAAAAGATACTTCGCGTGATTTTATCCATTTGTTTATCCTTTTTGTAAAAAAGATACTTAAAGATTTGCTATCGATAACTTAACAGAGAATTTGTCATTCGCTGCAAGTTTTTTTGGGGGGAATTTTTCCTCTACCTTGTTTTGTAGCATACCGCCATGTCTAACATAGATTTTTGTTTAATATATAGCCATAGTGTTCAATCATAATTCCAGTATTTCTGACCACTTATATTTGAGTTTTCCTGGGAGATTGAAGAAGAGTTCTTTCGAAAAGTTTGCTTAGCTAATAATACCTCAGACCAAGAAAGATTTATGATATCAAAAAAGATCAACACGAAAACATTGTTTTTCTGTTAAAAAGGATAATATTTCAAATGGTAAAAATGAACAAGAGAGTTAATGTGATATTATACCTTTTTATACATTATGTAAAGAAATACTTAAAAATTTGTTTTCAGGAAACGGAAAAACTTAAAGGGAAATATTAAATTTCTAAAATTATCCGAGCAGAATTTTCTTTGATGTTCCATTGTAACAAAATGCAATGTCTATAAAGGACTTTATTCACTATGCAACTTTTACAAATATAATTCAATTTTTTTAATTAAGTTAGAAGATTAATGATGGATTCTTTTGAAATGTATACTACGTTAATGCGTTAATGACATCTCATCGAGATTGAATCATGATAGAAAAACAATAATGTATTGAATGAATGGTCAATACAAAACCACTGTTATTTCTTTAAACAAAAAATATTTATTGTAGCTAAAGGGATCCAGAGAATCTGCGTGTTTAACCACTTTTTATAAAGAAATACTGATTAGTTTGCTATCAACAATTCAACTGTTAATGTATAGTGAAATTATTTAACGGAGTTTTTTATCTCTTTCTCCTGCTAGGGAACATAATTCAATATCTAACATAAATTTTTACTGACTATATAGTTCTATATTTCAGGTATAACTCAATTTGTTTATAAGTTTATTTTTAGACATTTATACATGAGTTACAGATGGAAATTTATAAATCCTTCTCTTGTAAAAGTTTGATAAGGTCAGACTGATAATAGGTTAAAATAAGAAAAGGGGAATTTGTAGGTTCGAGCTTATTATTTTTCGAAGGCGAGAATACTCATCTTAGATTAAGTTGATTGGAAACTGAGTTAGATTCCCCTTTTTTATTCTTCAAGTACAGAAATATCTTCTCAAATATTAATCTAAACAACTCAATAGATATTTAATTTCTAAAACTAGCCAACGGGATATTACTTTTCCTCTATTTTTCTCTATAGCATAAAGTTATATCTAGCAAACTTTCTATTGATAATATAGCTATTTTTTTTCTAAGTGTAACTAACCAACGGGCTATTTTTTCTCCTCTCTCTCTCTCGCTGAAAGATAACATTTTTTAACAAAATTTCTATTAACAATATAGCAATTTTTTCCAAGTGTGACTCACTAAAGTATATATAGTGTTTGGACCATACCATATACAGCTCGATTATAATTAACAGAAATGTATCTTTTAAACCGTGTGTAAAATGACACTATACTTGTGTTGTTAAAATATGAAAAACATTCATAACCAAGAAGAATTATACGAGAAAAATTAAAACATATCACTCTATATAAATCCCTAATCAGTTATATTTCTCAAACTAGCCTCTAAATGTCGAACAACTTTAACTACTTCAACGAGTATTTTTATATACTTGGTAAACAAACAATATATTGAGAATGAAATTAATGCATTAACAATGAGTTATAACTACGTACTTCATAAACGTTATATTTCTAAATTGAATCCTTAAAGATATTCCTTTTTATCTATTAACACTAGAATTTCCAGAACCTTACCACTTCCTATTGTCTTAAATCTCGACAGGTACACACAGACATACACTCATATACTCATATATATAAGTGAGTGTGTGTGTGTTTTCATTATATATTTATTTCTACCGTTATATCCAAATTATTAGAAACAGGTTAAGTATTAATACATAATTTATTAGAACATATAATTACTATATATTTGTCACTGTATTGTAAAATTATATATATACATACATATTTATGTACATATTTGTGTATATATATATATATATATATATATATATATATATATATGCATATATATGTGTGTAACGCGCGAAATTGCTCTCAACACCGCATAATAAAATAGTCCCTATTATTTTTAGTTTACCGGGCTCACTGGGAAATGAGAAGACTAGAGCACTTTGCAGTCGTGCCATTGAAGCAACAGCGAAATCCATCTAAAACTTTAACCTGATTATGGATTAAGAAAAGATATCTTTCTCCGACAAGAGATGATCAATTAATGATACACGAAAACACAGTTACAAAGTTCGTCTAACAACGAGAGATGACGCGGAGTTTTCACATGAGACGAGCAGCGTAGTCAGCATTATTGACTGTCAAAAATGAACTTAGATCATTTGAAAAGTGACCCATTTTTCTTGGGACATGTGGAAAATGTAGCGAGTGGATAGAAAACTAGCACTTATTTCAGAGTTAGCTTTAGGATAGGAGTAGAAAGAAATTTAAGTGAATACATTCCTTTAGGTAAGATATAAAACGACTGTTAAAATAGATATGAAAGAATGAGAAGTGGAAAAAAAGAATCTTAGTTAGTATAATAATTTTGATAGATTACATATATATATGTTCATATATGTATACATTAATACACATTATATTTATATATTTATTTATAGTTAGAGTGAGAGAAATATATAGGTAAAATTGGTAAGTATTATTGAATTTTATAAAAGAATATTCTGGGCTTGGTGTCAAAATGGCTCCAAAGGGGTAAACCAATTTGTCACAAAATCTGGCAGGCATTTTCAGTTTTGTTCTCTAATTCTTTTGCTGACTGATTTTTGAATAAAAAAGATTATGAAATTTAGAACCAGTCTCCGAGTATGAGCTTCATTATTGATACAATATTTGTGCTTTACGTTGTGAATTCATCCCTAAATAGCTCTTGAGTAGCAAAACAGTGATTGTTGCTCTCCCAATTTAATTCCTCCTGCCTTATTTCTAAGGTGCGGGGATTACAAACAAATAATGTCTGGTTATGTGAATAATCTGGCGTTTAAATCTACCCTGTTTTACATTTCTTATTTTCTAAAATATAAAATATTATTCAAATTATGGCGTGATACTGAAGTTTTAAATCACAACCTGGATACAAAATGCACACCCATACTTAGTCTCATGTGCACTTTAAATTACACTTTTTTTTCTATACTCTGGATATCACCATAATGTCTATTTAATGAACGATTAATTATTCTTCAAAGAAAATACATTAAGTTGTTCCTTTCATCACGCCCTTTCCTAGTATTTTGTTACTATATTTTAGTCCTCTGTTACAAGAAGTTAAAACGATCTAAAAAAAATATTTTTTTAATTTATGCTATATTGTTCTCCATAAATTTCAAGTAGCTTTTGATCACAAATAAAGCGTAAATTTAAAATAATAAATTTTAACTCAAGGCTTTTAAGACTGAGAAAAAAACTATTTAGTGTCCCACACTTTAACTATCTGAGAATTATTTAGCTCTAAAGTTCTTTTTTCAAAGTAATCTAAAGCCTTACATTTCTCGGTTTATAAAGTAAAAATTTAGTTACAGACATTTTAAAGCCAATTCAAGAAAAAGAATGTAATAATGACTCAAACGCTTAAAGAGTGAATAGAGGTGTGCCAAAATAAATTGACTTCGTCAGACTGGTCGAAATTTTACGCAACGTAAAAATATTACTTACTATAAAAGAGTTTTATTACCTCGATTTACCGCGAAATATATTAGAAGTAATATATTTGAACGCCAGCGAAATAGTGTCTTTGATGTTAGTTTTTACTTGTTTATGCGTGTAAACAGAATAAAAAAGTTCATTTGATTACTCGGAAATTGATATGCAAACTTTATGAAAACGAATTTTAGCTTATTAAAACGATTTGAAACTGAATTATTTTTTTAGGAAAGTTGTATAAGGAAACTAACAATGGGACAAAGGAAACAAAGAGCATTCAAGTTTTTTGGCATTTCAGTTTCTTGCACTTAAATCTTTTATTTATAAAACTAGCATATAGCCCATCATATGACGGGATTAGTAAAATTTTTAATATTCCAGAACTGTTAAGTACCCAATGAGGCAGGTTAAAAATGGTTTGTTTTTTGGCTGAGAATTATCTGGTTCACTCTCAATAATTTATTTATCGTCATACTCCTCTAGAGTCTCCCGATCCTGTAATGCAGTTTAGAATCGCATTGAATTCATTTAGTCAAACCGTGTGGTTATGTATAATAAACAAACACACAAAATAACAAACTTCTTAATTTCCAAATATATATAAATTAAAAGTTAGATATTTATTAGTCCGTGAAATAGACTCCTAGACTTATATGAAAAGAATTTATTGTTAATACCAGTCATAAAATTTTCATTGCAACAAATAATCGATGATTAAATTTAAAATTATCACGTATGTACCTAATCTATTATTTAAGCCAAATATAAAAGAAAATCATTTACGTCATATCTAAGTTCAGTGATAAAAGATATTAAAATAGTGTAGACGATATTTAAATAGTTTAAAATATGAAATGATTAAATGAGATGTTTAAAGGAATGACGTCACAATATAGAAAAAATTGTTATTTTTACCTATTTATTAAGTGATAAATGGATAAATTTAATCGCCTGCTCTTAACCGGGGAAAATAGGGCTTGAAATAATGGCATTAAACTCTCGAAAAGGAGGGAATGGTTGGATTTCGAACGTTTTAAAGACGATAGT
>CM063505.1:72019430-72021930 GCA_032207245.1 Pardosa pseudoannulata
TCAGCAATTCCAAAATGAGTGCCACTTATGAGAGCAGTTTTGAGGCTGTGTTTTTGTGTAATCATCCAAAAGGACCAAAAATGGCTTGGGCAGCTACATCCCGGTAAAGTCGGAGTCGTTCGTCAAGCAGTGGGTAGTAGATAAAGCGGCACAAAATGTTGACGACCTACCGGAATGGGGTAAATGCCGCTCAACGTCAAAATCAAATGATAAAGTGACTCTTGCATAATCGATAATAATGGGGACTGGACAACTTATTAGGTAAAATCCATTTCAGTTTAATATGTATACTGCACGGTACAAATGTATTTTTAAGTAATTCGTTTGTATTTTCAGAGAAATAGACGACACGCTCTTAAGGAACAAACTGTAGATGCCTAATATCAACTGTAAAAAAATAAGTTTTACAGTATTAGCATTTAATTAATGATAACAACCAATTTTCACAGAAAATGCTGTATTACCACTTTGTGAGCTTGAGTTCAATATCTATGCAACCTTAGGAAGTATATATATATATATATATATATAATATATATATTATATATATATATATATATATATATATATTATATATTATATATATATAAATTATATATATATATATATATGACATTGACGAATGGTTAAGGCATGGTAGACACGTTTGATTATATATATAAAAACTTCTTTATTGTAATTGTTTTGTACATGACTATGCCATTTAGATATCCTTTGTTCTCATCTTGGAGCATGAAGAGTGGAGGATGTTATAAGCCCGAGTTCCCACTCAGAACTGACACTTTTGGCGTTGCTACCTAAGCAAAATTCCTGTGTCTACTTCCACTTCGGCTTCTTCACTCTGTATAATTCTGTTCGAAGGTGTGTCTTTTTCCTATTACGGTATCGTCAATGAGTTCTAACTATTTTTAATTATAATTCGCTTAATTCTTAACCCCCATTTTTAAACATGACATATATATGTATATAAATATATATACGTATATATTATATATATATATATATATATGTATATATATATATATATATATGTACATATATATATATATATATATGTATATATATATATATATATATATGTATATGTATATATATATATATATATATATATTTATATATATATATATATATATGTATATGTATATATATATATATATATATATGGATATAGGTTATTTTTTTAATTATATTTTGGTTGAAATGGATGTTTATTCTGCTAATTTAGTAATGGAAAAAATCATAAATATAAAAAATTACAAACATTCACCGTCATTGTGTATTTTTTACAGATTATGATAATGCATACAAATAAAACTCTCCGTAATCTGTTGACTAAAACAATAACTTCCGTTTCACCACAAATATATGTTCCAAATACAGTAGTTTTACTATCCATCGTTTTCATCTTAGAAAAAGATTGAAGGAGAAAATGAAAACGTAAATAAAAGTTTTGACACCGACATCCAATATTTTTCTAAAGAGGCGTTGAAGAATTCTTGCTATACTTTACAACGCTGAGAATGAGAAATGTGTAAATGATTCTTTTGTTTAAATTTGATGCTTGTTTATCATGAGAGTCATATGGTAAATATAAAAATTCCGATAGATAAGTCTATGATGTCAATGCATATAACGCTTCTTTCTGCAGTATATTTATTTGCTTTTGATTCTCTAAATCGTCTATCAAGAATATGCAATTGGCTTCTCCAAATTTTATCCCGATATACGTTTGTAAAAAAAAATTATAAAGACTAGGAAATTCACAAGTTTAATTTTTCTATGCTTGTTCACTAGAGTAAAAATAATAGGAAATTACTTAATCGAAAATCTTTTTTTATTTTGATATCTCCTAAAAATATAACTTTATACGATGGTTGGAACATTAATAGTGACAACTATTTATTTACATGGAATACACAAACTAATTCATGTCACCATGTTTTACAGTCCTTCAATATAGTCGCCAGCATTGTGTATAACCCTTTTCCAAAGTTGTGAAAGTCGCAGAACACCTGTAGCAGCTCCTGTTATGTTGATAGTTCGAATGGATCGGCCTATTGAAGCAAGGATCTCTGGAACAGTTCTGAAGCGAATATCATTAAGTGGTTCCTTGATCTTGGGAATTAAGACAGTCACAAGGGCTTAGATCTAGAGAGTATGGTGGAAGGTAAAGCACTTCCCACGGTCTATTGAAGCAAGGATCTCTGGAACAGTTCTGAAGCGAATATCATTAAGTGGTTCCTTGATCTTGGGAATTAAGACAGTCACAAGGGCTTAGATCTAGAGAGTATGGTGGAAGGTAAAGCACTTCCCACGGTCTATTGAAGCAAGGATCTCTGGAACAGTTCTGAAGCGAATGCCATGAAGGGGTTCCTTGATCTTGGGAATTAAGACAGTCACAAGGGCTTAGATCTGGAAAGTATGGTGGGTGGTGAAACACTTCCCAGTAACATCGAACAAAACAGTCACAGCTTCCGCTGCATGCGTTGCTTTGTTATGC